>JAPZDV010000024.1:4576732-4599020 GCA_029814665.1 Acanthurus lineatus
TTTAGCAAGGTTGAAGTCTTTATGTCGAAATGTTTGATAAATGATAAAGATAATAAATTGGTCATTAAAACTATAGTAGATTAAAAACTGTTGTTGATTACTACGTATTGATTCAAGATTCTATCAATTGACAAAATGTGTCTGTCATTATTATTATTATTATTATTATTATTATTATTATTATTATGTCAAAGCAAAGGTATTTTCAAGTTCATGGTAAACATATTGTCGGAAAGTGCTAACCAACAGCAATGAGTCTAATCTGGTATGATGGTCTAATCTAAAAAAACACACACACATGAAGCACGCTCGCACAAATATAACCATGACATCAGTGCGGCCATATTTCACTCCTCACATGCTCATTGACACGATCACACTTAAAAGCTAAGCTGCTGCACATAATGACACTTTCCTGTGGTGTCAAGATGGAACTTCAGTCAGATTGGAGGGGATGGAGGGAGTCGTTGTTACCTCCAAGGAAAAACACTCCCAGCCATCCGAGGGAATCAAACAGGCAGCCTGACAGACAATCCTCCAATTTATTTGGCTCTCAGCGTGCTACCGGCGGAAGGCAGGGCTCGAATGGAAACTCAGTAACTGACCTTTAATGTAACACGGCGCCGATGGCTCACCAAAGAAAGCCTCTGGAGTAGCAGTGTGTGTGTGTGTGTGTGAGTGTGTGGGAAAGTGTGTGTGATGAGTTATGACCACTCTCATGTCGGCATTTGGGAAGTTGAGAGCCAAAGCCAGGTGGATTAGGACGACTCGCTGCTGTGAGAAGGCTTGAAATGGGTTTAAGATACAAGGAGTGTGTGTGTGCGTGTGTGTGTGTGTGTGTGTGTGTGTGTGAGGACAGGCATTCATTACAGAGGCAGATGCATGAGGCATAAGAACAACGCCTTAAACAAAAGAAATCAAAACAAAGAAGGCAAACCACTGTCCATTCATGGGAAATGAAACATGTAGAAAATAAAACGTCACTCAATCAAATTTAGAAAAACCAACCCAGACAAACTAAACAGCGGTTTCTCCGACTGAGGGCTAACAGATACACACTTCCTCTGGCCCTTTACCTGCCAGTCACGACCCCTCTGACCTCCAAAACAGGTGAGTCAGCAAGGCCTTAAAAAGTCACTTTTATGTGAAGGCAACAAATGATAGAAACAATCCTTTAAATGTAAAAACAGGAACAGGAAGGTAATGATGCTGGTGTGGAAAAGAAGCTTCTGTTGACTGAACTTGGAGGAAGAAATATTGAAAAGAAAACTTGTGCACTCTTATTGGTTAAGTAAACATTTCATGATGCCTCTACGATGTATAAAAATGTGCAGAAATGTGTCTGTAATATCAGTTAAAATGCTTCTTTGCTGCAATTGTGGCTGAGCTGCTTTGTAGCATCAAGTAATGCACATATTTAGCTTCTGTGTTTAAAATGCTGCCAGTCATGCAACATGAGCTTTTTCACAAAAACTTGGGATTTAACTGTTCGGTAAATGTGGATAGTGTAAAGCTGATACAGTGGCCTCTATTTCAGACTTTATACCCTCAGTGGTCAGCAAAGTTATCACAGTGTATCACAGTCAGACTTGGCAACAGTGATGAAGAAAAACTTGATTTAAAAACAAGCAGAAACCTCGAACAGAACCAAGTTCAGTTCTGCCACAACCAGCAAGGTTGATCATGCTCTTGTAAACAATATGACAGTATATACAACAACGACAGCAACAGAAATTAGGTCAATAAGCCTTCTGGTATGATGGCAGCCTTTTGCTATCCTCATTTTTCTGTTTTCAAAATCCCTGCCACTGTATCCCAGGATAAGCCCCGTCCAAAATGACTGTGATTGGTTTACAGGAATACAAACAAGCCAGAGCACTTTGTCCTCTGAAGCAGAATGTCAATGGCTGCAACCAGACCTTTTCTCCAGAAACAGCACTGTGGAAAATGACTTGCTAGCCAAACAAACATGGAATAAGAGTCTAGTGAAAAGAGTAAAATAACATTAAAAGCTTTATAGTGTTAAAAATTTGCATCTCTACTGATATTATGAAACATATACATTGACAAAAAGCATCATTTCTCTCCTTCCTCAGATTAATGCTCCTGAATTCATCGAGATGATCAAATTGTTCTTTATAAAATTAATCAGAACACCTTGAATGTTGCCACATAACATCACACAAAATACGACAAGTAGCTTTAAGGGTCATAAAAGATTCAAGCAAGTGATAAAATGTATGAGATGTGGATCAGAAAGGAGGCATTAAGCCACTTCAAGTTGCAGCTCAAAGCTGTGCGCTTATCCAGAACAACAGCCGTCAGTGAATAAGAGAAAACATCTTAAATCAATATCTAGATAAGATAATCTATGATTGTTTTTGCTAACAGTTATTAGCGTCTTAAGTACAAACTCCAGTCTTTGTTGTAATCCAGAAATTGTACTGTTGTTACAAGCCATTACATCAGTTTCTCCCCTTTCAGAGGAGACACTCCACTCTCACAGTGACAGAAAGAACAAAAAAAAGAGGCTCCAGTCAATGCTCGTCCCCTTATTTTCCCATTCCTATTCATCTGCTTTATCCATTCCTAGCAACATGTGAATACATTCATCAAAGCCACCCTAATCCTGTGATTTGCTCACATGTGTTTTTGTAAGCGCGAGTGATGTCGCATTAGTAAACATTATTATTCCGGGACGAGGTGTAAAATGACAGCGAGACACAGGGAGACAGAGAAAGAGAGAGAGCGGGCGATGAGGGAGCTGCTGAGGGGAGATATCATTTGTGTCAGTCGAAGTGAACACCTATCGATTTACATCCAGCGTTCCTCTGCGCGCCACAATGAGACCTCATGCATAATTCATGCAGGACCCATGAAAGGGCCATAAATACAGTCACTCTGCTCGACGGCATAGCACACTCTCAGCACTTACGGTCACCCAACACGGCTAGTTAGCAGAGGAAGTGGGGAGATACAGCAGGAAGAGAGGATGCACTTGAAGCAAAGACTGGGATGATATAATGTTCTTGCTTCGTCCTCATTAGGTTGTATACATTCAGAATTAGTGCAGATGCGATGCTGGCACACCATGTGCCGGTGTGATCTGCCCTTTAATAAAGGTGAACCTGCAGGGGGTCTTCAGTGATTGCTGGTCGTCTTGTGTTTAGAGTTTTACCCAGGAGCCTTTGAGGCCTTCCTCAGTGCAGCCGTCCCTGCTTAGACGACAAGTAGGATTTACATCTGACTCCCCGCCGTAAAACAGCCCCCTCGCCTTTCATTTCTTCCACCCTGCCTTTACGATCTGGGGTGGAAAGGGTCCCTGAGTTATGGGCTTTGTTTGGGACAGAAGAAAAATAAAAATGCTGTACAGCCGCAGCATGTCAGGGATGTCAAGGAGGATTGTCTGCCTCGCATGTGTGGTGAATTTAGAGGGGAGGCTGAACGCTGGCGAGGTTATTGTATGCACAAGTGTGTGCTTGCGGCAGATGCTGTTGCATTCATGCGGTTTTCATCAAACCTTCATTACATCCAATTAGATCATCGAATAAATCAGGCAAATGCAACACATGCACTCCGTTCCGAATCAAATATCTGAGCTGAAAATCATCAACAACTTTACGGGAGAGGGAAACATGGGATGGAGTTACCGAAACTGAAGTGAGGCTCAAAAAGAGCACAGCATGAACTGAGGACTCTTCTTTCAGCACAATGTGCACTCTGTTTGCCTCTGCGGCAGTGGAACGGCTGCTGTCTAATGACTTGAAATACACACTGCTTCATTTGTCAAAAGAGCGCATTGCCCTTATACACTTCACTAAATCTCCACACTGCCGAGGCCATCACCTCACAACGGCCGTCCCTCTCTCGTCATCTCTCTCCTCATGCTCTACGACTCCCCCCCACCACCCACATCAAGTGCACCCTTTCACACAAACATACACACACGCAAACACACACACACACAAAGTAGAACAAACCCTCATTTCAGTCCGTCTCCTCTCCACCGTAAAACACCAAACGACTGCTCCGTCCTTGAACGTAAACGTATTAGGGAGACAGACGAGACGTAGGAGGAGGAGGAGGAGAAGAGAAAGCAGGAGAAGGAAAACAAGGTAAAAGAAAGGGCTTTTTCATACTGACAGTCAGCTTAATGAAAAAGCAGTTAGGGCTCGTATATCTGCTGCCCCCAAGGTTCAGCCTCCCTCGCTTTTCCCCGGTAAGAGCCGCTGCGCCAACGCAAGCTGCGTTTTGCCAGGTGAGGACAGGCTGTGGAGGGTCAGGTTCGGCTTAGAAGAGGCAAGTCAGGTTGATGAGAGTCAACCAGGGTTTTGGAAGGGTCATGTTGGTTCACAAAGGCTAAGCAAAGGCTAAGGGGGCCCCTGGGAAGGGACCCGAGGAAAGCAGTGTCGACCTTGAGTGTGATGCGGTCGGGCACATCAGTCACCAGAGCTGCAAACCGCAGAGCGCAGCACTCCAAACACACATCAAGAAGGATGTACACACATTTACAGTCATGCACACCCACACAAATACTCCCTTCCTGTTCTCCCTCTTCCTCTGCAGCCTCAGATCTTTGCCAATTTTTTTTTACTCCCCCTAACACACACCGCTCTTCCAGTAACTGATGCACTGCTGAGTGTAACGACCAATTAGCAGCTAACAAATTCATCAAGGACTCACTAGCGGCGAACTACACGTATGAGTTATAAACCTTTTAATGCAACACCACTACAGTGTGATTTTACAGCCTGATACATCAGACTCTCTTCCTGCTAAGTCAGTAATGTTCAACGGCACGTGAAACGGCCCTACGCGGCTGCCATCTTGACGTGCATGTGATGAGCTGCAGATGAACTGGGCCAAGGGTATCTGCAGATGAAAAACCATCCTGTACACAAGGGAGGCTCTATCCACAGAAGAGCGAAGTCAAATTCTAGGCCAAGTAAGTCATTGGTATGTGGAAAATGGAAGCTGAGACAGAGAAAGCTTTAGGTAAGGAGTTTTGATCAATGAGGTGGGTGTTTGACGGAGGGTTGGGTGGTCTTAATGTGTGGTTTAAGGGGTAAAAATCTCATGCAAAGATCGGTCAGAACCAATAACGAAGTATATCTGAATGTACAAAACTTCGCCTTAAAGTTCCAAGGCCTGAATGCATTATATCAGTGCAGGATATCTCGAGGGTAACCCAGAAAAGACAAGGCTGTGCTAAACTCACCGGTCAAGGAGCTCAGAGAAATCCTTTGATCATGACGGCAAATAAAAAAAATTCTGAGGCCGAGTGGAAGGAGCAGATGTAGCTTGAGGATTTCTCTTTTTTTTTTTCTTTCAGTGGCCTTGAATTCCTTTTGCTATAAAAAGCATATCATTTGCAGACAACAATAAAGAGAAGCAGAGTGGATGGTAGCAGACAGGTACGTCTGGAATGCTCTGGGAGATAAACGCTCTGTAAATGATCTCTTTCTTCTTCATTCTCTACATTTCACATTCCCACTCTCTCCTTTTCTTTTCTCTCACGGATCCGGGTGCCCAAATTACAGAACTATTTTCTTACCTAAGTCGAGTGGAATCCACTCAGGCAGACTTTTGGATTTACTTTCCCCACTTTTTCAGTATAAAGATGTGCTTCTGCTGCATTGCAGCATGTGTGAATGTAACTTTATTTAAGAGTGCACAAAGCATTGAAAAAAATAACATTACATTTAAGAATTTTAAAAAAACTCTTTATAAATCTTTGTTCCCATCAACAGCTCCAGTCAAAGTGTCAGGTTTGGGGAGTTCAGGCAGAATTTGGGATTTAAGATTTGGACATTTTCAAATGTTATTTATAGAGAAATGTCTGTTTTTTTCTTTCTGCAACTGTGTGAATCACCTGCGTCCATGTTTGTTTTGAAAAAAAAAAAGCTAGCTACCGTAAAGTTAGCTGTTGTTATTGTGTCATGGCAATGTGGTGTTCCTCCAAAAAATGTAAATACCATCCATCGTGACCTTACTCTTAGCCCAGAAAGCTCACCATAAACGAAATGTTGGCAGGTATTTGCAGTACCAGGACACCTCTTCTACCAAACCAACACAGGATCCAGAAAAATGCCCCAAAAACATGATGCGGTAAAGACCTCCAGCAGCGGTGGGATTAGTGCTAATAACCTTGACCCTCTTCTCCTCCCGATCTCTCCCTGACATAGTTGTGCATCTATCCAACCCAACTTTAACAGGCAGCCTTGAATTTTTAACTTTTAGCAGTATAAAGCAACTGGGTTACTGCTTTGTTTGTCTTGTGTACCAAAGAAAATGCAAATACATGTATGTCAATATGTAGGAGATACCGTATGACAACCTAACACCAGCTCATGCTTTTAAGCTGCTTGACATTCATTTGCAGCTTTGGAAGACACGGGAATGATCTTGTACTGGTGATAAAGCATCAGATCGAAATAAAATTCTGTGCTTCACTCTGAAAAGTAACTAATGTATTTTGTAAATTGAGAACAGGCTCAGCTGGGTTTGTCCTGAACAAATGGCTGTTTTCAGATGTCAGTTTTAGACCTGTGCAGTATTCTGGTCACTATTACTTTAGATAATAGACAAACCAGCCTGCCACCATTTTCATAGATTTTCTGTGGTACTTTGTGTCACTGTAACACACTGAAACAATCCTCTTTGTCTGGAGGTGAACGCTGATTTTCAGAGACGGATAAATAAAATCTTGTGAAAAACACTAATGAAAAAATATGGGTTTTTTTTTGAGTAATTTGGTTGAAAAGACCCCTCTAACTTGTACAACAATATTTCTCTCTGTTCACTCTCTGCTCTGCCTCCACACTTGTGTTTATGCACCCACAATGTTAGCAATGAGTTTTCCATGCAGACGCCTGCATAGCAGCCCATTTAATAAACACTGAGTTTCAGCCCAGGCCTTTGCCCCATATGCGAGTTATGAAAACGTAGGAGTGTAATAAATGTAAGTGCACAATAATAAACATTGAGTACATGTGTGGGTTTATGCTCTGCTACTGACCCTGAAACCTGAATGTGTGATAAGACGTAATGAATTTCTCTGGCCTGACATAAAACATAGCATCGACTGAGTGTTTACCCTGCAGAGGAATGCCAGATCGACGGAGCCGCTCTCCCTCCGAGGCTGTGCTGCTGCTTATATCGGATGACTGCCATCTCACACCAACACCAACACCAACACACACGCTCACACACACACTCACACACACAAATAAGAGCTTTAAATTCATCACATTTTATTTAAAAAAATTTACAAGGCTGTTAAACTGTGGACAAGGTGTCTGGGCATGTGTGTGTACATATGGGGGTGTTTTTTGCATTACAGTACATACAGTATACGGCGTGCCTGTGATTTTGCTTCATTCTCTGGAAATTTTTCTTCCCACCAATATCTTTATTTCTCTGTCTCAGTGCATGCTCTTGTCTCCAAATCAATTCGCATGTGTGCCGACCTTCAGGACTAACTGTGTGTACTTTTTCCCTGGTGCCAGAATTGATAACTGGATTAGAGGCTCAATAATAAGTACACAATGGCCCTCTTTGATAAGAGGAATGCAGTCAGAAAAGGGGAGGTTGAGAAATGAAACTGTGCCTCATAGAAAACCGCTGTGGATTACTAAATAAAAGCCATAAAACACGGCCCTTTGGCTCCAGCAAAGGAAAGCTTAAGCTAACACACAGCGGTAATGATTTTAATATCTACGTTTCTGAGCAAGAGACCACACGCTGTAAATTTCAAATGCAGCGAGAGATGTGAGATACAACCCTCCGCTATCATGTGACTCCCTTTTCTCTGCCTCGTTTTGCCTTCCGTCACCTCCCTTTTGGATCTTTTCCTTCACTTTTTTGGGGGAAAAACATGCAGAATCAGCTCTGGTGCTCCTCTTTATTTCCACAGGAGCTAATTTTTCTTTATTCTTTTTAGAGAACAATAAAGATTTCTACAAAAAATTGCAGTCAGGACTGTCTGACCTATTTTTTTTTTCTTTGGACTTGTTTTAAAAACATCAGTTGCCTTAAGTCTTAAAATTAGATTTTGTGTTTCTGTATCAATGACTCTAGTGAGACTTTTTTCCCACCGTCTCTCTCTGATCAGGAGCAGGCCCACAAAAATATATCTAACAAGTCTTCAAAACACAAGAGGAACAAATCTTCGAAACTATGAGTTCATTTCAGGGGTCATTCAGGCATCTGGCAAGCGAAAGCGTTCCCATTTCAAGTGGTCCGAGTGTTTTTTCTCCAAACGGTGTTCTATTAGTTTATAAATTTGCCAGATGATATGATAAGAAGCGAAATACAGGATTTATGAAGGGTGTCTCTGCTCTCTGGGCCTCGAACTTCTGCCTGTGCGTCTGTTCGCTGTTAGCAAGATAATGATTGCAGAAACAGTAATGAGAAGGTTTGAAGTCAGATTTGAGTTTAAAACTTTTACAAGGATTACTGGTATTGTTTTTGTTTTTTTACCATTTGTGATTAAAGTGGAGAAAATTTCTGACTCCAAATCAATTCAGTGTAACTTTTACTCAACAGATGCAATCACCCATTTGTTTAAATAACAGAACAGGATCACTTGGTGGCATTATTAAGTAAATGTCTTTGTTGTCTGCATTTTTATGAACATTTATTTTATGTTTTTCCTTAAACTATTGTAGTTAAAAGAGAAAGCTGGATTAATGATTGTCCAAATGTGCTCTCAAAGCAAATTTCTTAATTTTTTTAAATACTTCAGTCCAAAAATTCTTTTTAAATTCATTTTTCACCAGAAAAAAGAATCATCTGCTTTAAAGGTTCCTCATATGGCACCTTTTCTCCAAGATGAAGCTCAGCAGTCGCCGTTTTGACAGTGAAGTCAAAAGATTAATACAAAGAAGAGATCTGTGCGTTCCAGCTGGACTGCTGTGTGAATGAAAGAGGGGAAAATGTTATAAAACTAACTGGATAGAGTTCTTCCACTGCAGGCCATGAGATTATAAATTAATTACTACCAAAGTCAAGTGAATTTTTAAAGCGCACAGTTTTTCTCAAAAAGGCTTCGATCATTATGTTATTGTACAATTTCCTATTTTCCTCCTTTCTCACGGTTCAGCGATCGTATCTCCTCTCGTACTCGTGCAAACTTATGCACACTATGATGCAAAGCCACTAACAAACACACAGTCACACACACACAGCGCGGCCGTCCTCTGGCTATATCTGTCAGTAGTGGTTTATAGTGGGAGCCAGGCACTTCATTAGCGGACAGCTGCTGCTGCTGCTGCACCTCCTTCTATACCTCCACTTCCTCCATCTCTCCATTCTCTCCCCTTTCTTTCCCAGCTGCCCTTACCCTGAACCTGTCCTGAGGGGGAAGATAGGGAATGGGGGAGGAATGGGAGAGGGAAGGAGCTTGAACTCTCCATGGTCAGATTGTTGCACTTATATCAAAAAAGAGGGAGAGTGTGTGTATAAATGTGTGTGTGTGTGTGTGGGGGGACATTCCCTTTTTATCTGTGTGGGTTAAAGTCCATTGAAGTATGATGATAAGATATCTGCTCTGTGTGTTTTTTTATATACCGTGCTGATCACAGTACACGTTAGATGAGACAAACCGAGTCTTGTCACCGAGCTGTCACTCCCTTCAGAGCTGTTAATCCACCATGAAGCGTGCACACACACACACACACACTCACACACACACAAAAGACAGAGACAGAAGCCGCCAGTATGTGGAAAAGTTACTTGCAGAAAGAGAGAAATAAACATGAACTTCCCGATATGAAATATTATATCAGCCAAGTGTTGTATTTCTTGCTACATCCATCTGACAAAACACTTATCTGTCCCATCTTGCGTATCTTTTTTCACCGCTGGAATAAATCCAAGCTGTTCTGCTCTGAGAGCCTTTCACCAAAATCCTCCCCTGAAGGGCCGGTATCAATCCCAGCTCCCCTTTCATGTCTAATCGACTTTTACAAGCCTTGTCCTCCATAGGCTGACTTTTACAACTCTTGCTCCCGATTGGTCGGATGACAGAGTGTCGCCTAGTGGCACAGGTGCAAAACATTACTCCTCTAATAAGAGCCAATTACAAACAGGTGTGTCGGCGGCGCAGGCAGGAAAGGTGACTTTCTGGAGAGGAAGCGAGCAGCTTCTGAGGCAGGGGGATCGTTACATGACTGAACACACATGGGACAGGGGAACTGAAGGGAGGGTTCATGAAGAAAACAGACTCATCTTGATATGTTTTTGCTTATTTCAGATTTACAAAGCGAGGTTGGAAACCAGTTCAGTGTGACGATCGAGCTCTTTGTTCAGAGAATTTTAAAGGAAGCCTGTTGTGTCCTCAGCACCCATGTGAACGATGCACACATGCTCTGCCCCAATTTAAACACAGGAATGTTTTAAGTAAACTCTTAGTTATTTAATCCATTTAAGAGATTTTTTCTGGGAAAAAAATTAAGATGAGAAACACAAACTTTCACAGATAATTAGAATGCTTAACTTAATTTATTAGGATGTGAGAACAAATTTGAGACGGCAGGGAACAAATTATTCTACCCATTTTTCCTTCTTTGCAAGAAAAAAGTTAAAGAAACGAGGCTGCTGATGTTGTGTCAGTTTCTTCTACAGGACTTTTTTGATTTCCTTCCCACCTGCACACTTTCTAAACTGTCCCATTTGTGTTCACTGGCTGCCACCGGCTACCCAACATCTGTAAGACCTGACTTTAAAGGAACCATCCTACCAAGGAAGCATATTTAACCAGGAGGCATTTATGCTCTTATTACAGTGGTTTAAACTGTAGAGAATAATGAGGAGTATAATGAGAGAGAGAGTTTGTAAATGATATGCACATCTGGGTGTCTATTCCCAAATATTTGCTATTAATAGAGTAAATAGAAGGAATTTCAGGATAGAAAAAAGTGGATTCACTTTAAAATATAAAAAAAATTCTTTACTTATTGCAAAAAAACAGAAGCTGAGTGCAGAAAAACAGAGCAAATGACTCAACCAAGGTTTGTCCACACGCACATTTTAAATTACATAGATTTTTTTTTGTGATTTGGCCTTTTTGTCCATAGAAACGGTGTTTTTACTATTGACAGAGCTTTTGGAAAACTCTTGCTTGGTTGAGGAAATTTGGAAACTCCTTTGCAGTGATGTCATGTGAACGTGGTAAACAGATTTTTTTTGGCATGGGGTGCCAGAGTTTGTGCCGTTATTTCCTGTGTTTGATGCCACAGGATGTAACATTTGTCCCTTTTGTTTTTGTATGATGGCAAACAGGTCCAATATAGTGCTAGTTTTAACCGCTCCACCCATCAGTCCACACAAACGGCTCTACCTCGATGCACCATTGTTGTCGGCCTGGCAAAGTTGGTAAGTTTCTTGCCTTTTCCATGCGTCTGATTGGTCAACATGGCCTTAGGGTCGAGGTCATGACATGACTTTTTGGTTTGGCATAACAGCGAAGTGTATAAAAAAGCGCATAACAGCAGCAGTTTATGCGTTTTCATGTGGATGGAGATTTATTGTGTGGACAGGATTTTTTCTTTAAAACAAAGGAGGAAAAACCCAGTTTTTTAAAAATATCCATTCACATGCAGATCGGGCCAAAGACTAAACTGAGAACAGCACTTAACTACGAAGTATACTGATGAAGGGATGAGATAAAGGAGAAGTTTAGGTGAAGAGAATGAAATAATGAGACAGAAAAGGAGCTGACTGAGGAGACTTCTGGTAACAAGGCGGGGCTAACAAGGCTGATGTGGGGCAGGTGTAGAGGGAAGTTGTTTGCTGAAAGGATCACAGGAGGGAAACACAGAACAAAAAACACAAGAAAGACCCAGAAACAGTTTAACAAAACATGTTAAAATTAAACTGAAAAATTGACCAGATACACCAAAACAGTCAAACAAGAGCTTTTTTTGTATATATTTGTTTTAAGTGTAGCATTAACCTGTAAGTGCAATAATAGCACAGATAGTACACACCACATGTGATGGCAGATTGAATGTTTACAAAGCTAAAAAATAATGTAACACTACAAGGAACATTTATATGCTGATTACAATGTGACTAAAACAAAGTATAGTTATGGACATTTATGTCAACAAACTGATATAAATCAAACTCAGCTGTCAAAAATGATGATAAATAGACAAATTTCATTTTTTCATCTGAATGTAGGACAAATATTATCCAGATTTTTCAAGAAAATTGGCAAAAGAAAAATCAAATTAATAATTTATTTGTCTTTTACCATGGTCACATTTTGTTTTTAACTCATATATACAAACTTTTCCACCTTAGTTGAGCATAAAAACTTTTTTTCAGTATTCAGATTCATTACTAAAGGTGTTTCCATTAAACAAAAGATGATTGAAAACATACTTATTAACATTCAGTGGAGTTGGCACTTTGTCTTGCAGCCTAAAAACCACAAATTCTTTCTCAGCAAATGTTGCAAACTGTGATCCCAACGTCTGAAGTGATGCTGAGTATTTGTCACCTGACTGTCACGCCGTATCTCTTTGTTGATGAGGATTTAATGCTTCGAATGTTGTCGGCTTTACAATATTTTTAAAAGTGCATCATCAGTTCATTTGTTCTGCATTCATTAAGGACACAATTTGTGCTTCTGGCAGTTTGTGTCACTAATGATTTGAATGATGTTTTCCTGCTGAATGCTTTCAAACTGCAACAGCACATCACATCAGCAATAAACTACAGACGACTCAACTGTCATCAGGAGGTCAAAATAAATCACAAGGCAACTTTCTCAGCAGTCTTACTGCTAAGAGCAAAAAAGAATAGTTTAAAGCAAAGTAATGCAGATAAAACAGGTAGAAGTTAAAAGGGTTTATTGCCTTTCACAAAATATTAGGAATGAATGACAGTGACTATTTGAGGATATAACAAAATAAGAGACAGTGTCTGAATAAAATCTAATTTTATTCTGTTTGTTTAAGAAAAGATTCAATGCTCTAAATGTTTAAAACTACTCCTTCTTGCTCCCCCCAGCCCACACCTCCCCTCCACACCTGCCCTGCATCAGGCTCGTCAGCCCTGCCTTGTTGCCAGGAGTTTCTACAGCCAATCAGCTCCCTTCATGCTTCAACATCTCACTCCCCTCACCTGAGCTTCCTCACCTGTGTCTCATCCCTCATCAGC
Organism: Acanthurus lineatus; assembly: GCA_029814665.1. Lineage (NCBI taxonomy): Eukaryota > Metazoa > Chordata > Actinopteri > Acanthuriformes > Acanthuridae > Acanthurus > Acanthurus lineatus. The sequence goes on from JAPZDV010000024.1 coordinate 4,589,903, forward strand.
TCAGTTTGTATTTAAGTGCAGTTTGCAGTCTGTCTGTCTGTTTCTGTTACTTTCAGTAGAGCTTTCTGTTTGTTTCTGTCTGTTGTCTTCACCTGTCTTCCTGCTCTTCTCTTTCTACATGACAAACATTTTGTTTAAATGACTAAATAATTAGATGATGTGAGATGAAAGTAACATAAAGTTTACAAGAATCCTTTAAATGCCATCACTCAGAGATAAATGTTAACAGCAAACAGCTGTAACACACCAGACCAGCTGACCGACAAACACTGCAGCGTTTAACAACTCAAACAGCTCTGAGCTGAAGACAGTAACTCTGTGCTCAGTCTGTGTCATCAAAAATCCCCCGAACACACTCAGCTCAGGCTTTCCTCAGAGCTCACAGTGAAGCAAAAAGGCTGCTCGTGCTGAAAACACAACATAAACACAGAAGCACCTCTCCTTATTTTAATATTCTCATGAAGGCAAGAACTTGTAAGATGCTTTAAAATCAACTGATTCATAAATAATACAGCTAAAATTCAAATCATGTATATAAGTTGAGATACATCCAAAATCATGAGTACTTTTAACATCATGGCCCTCTGAAGTGGTATTGAATTAAATGGTGCGGTGCCTTGAGATCCCCACCTTTACTTATTGTGTAAATTAAATTGTTTTAACATAATCACTCCAATGCCTCCGAATGTGCTCTGAAACCAGTCTGAACCAGCTCTACCTTTTTTATCTAAACTGGAAAATTAGCCATGGTGGCCAAATTGCGTCATTGGCTGGCAAAAGGATGTACAGCTTGTTTCTTTTAGCACTCCGAGCCCAGAATGAATCTTTTTATTGTCAAAGATTTTGAGAAAAAAAAAAAACTGTTTATTTTAGTTTTGGACCACATTCAGACTTGAAGACAAACACGACTTGAAATCCAGACGTAAATACACTCAAGATGTACCCGACAACTCAATGAATTGAGCTATAAAAGGAAAGACTGATGCACTTGGTGTCGTGTAAGTGGAAATAAGCTTTGTCGTGTGGATCTAACCAGGTGACAGGCAGCTTAGTAAGTAAAACATCGTAGTCGGTAACAGATTGTTGGGATCATGCAATAATCAAGACAAGGTGTTTACTGGCACTTTTACAGAATGTAAATATTAGGAGAGGGGAAGACATAAACAGCAATCTGCGTTTTGGCGAAGGGAGGAAAAATCCAATTTGACTGTGATGGAGGCAGATTTGAATGTCAGGAAGAAATGTAATACAGCTCAACGAGACACTGTCCAGATACAGTACAAGATGTGTGTTCATGCCAGATGAGGTGGGGGCTGCGGGTGAGGGTGAGGGTGGGGGTCTCAGGAAGTGTTCAGAATCAGGAGCAAGAGTTCAGTCAACACACATGTGAGAAGGCAGTATATCGCATTTTAAGATCCATAACACAGACAGAGAGCAGTTCTGGATGGGGAACATGACCCAATAACCACCCCTTCCCCCCTTTTCCAATTTATTTTCCCAGAATTTGGACTTACAGGCTGCATAGCCGCCTCTGATTGGTGGAAGATGTTGAAGCCGAAAGGCAGCCAACACTTAACACCCGTCCTCTGCCTCTCCTCTTCCTTTTACGGGAAAAAAAAAGAGATTAAGATATATTACGGATATTATTTCTGTATATCTCCATGTTGACAGTTCAGAATATTAAAATTTGACATGCAGTAAAATCTGATGACATGTTTATTAATAATGAAATGATGAGTTGGAAACACACTCTCAGGAAGTAGAAGCACATGGTGCAGTGCTAGAAAAGGATATAGTAATTTTTATTTTAACACCTTTTTTAAAAAAAAAAATCAAGTTAACTTGCTGGAAAATGGCAAGAAAAAGCATATTTTTTTTATGGTCTATGGGGGGGGAAAGGAACCTAGTCGAGTTTTTGATCCCACAATCAGGCTCAAGCAGCATTTTTTTCCAAGCTGCACATGATTTACACAGAAGGGCAAGTGAAGTTAATGCTACCAATTCAGACTTTTTATTCAATTTACTTTTATAACACTGGTAGCACAGCAGCCGTCACTATTGGAAAGCATGACGATCTTTGCATTTCAATGCCATTTTTGTCTCCCTCAGCCTTTTTCTCGAACTTCTTGAATTCTCCCAAGCCTTCATCCTCCACTCACCTGTCCGCCTCACCCTTTCACACACCTGTTCCCACCGATCAGCAGCCCCCTGAGCTCTGCACACCTGCATCTCAGTCAGTAATCAGCCCGTGACACTTTCCATCAGTCCGGTCTTTACTCTTCATTAGATTTTTCTGCTTGTGTTTGTTGTTTCAGTCTGTTCCCGTTGGTCTTCGTACACTTCTGTACATGAGTCAGCATGTGTTCGTGAGTCACGCCGACTTAAAACTCAAACTTGTCCATTACTTAATTGGTCCGGTCCCTTTTTTTTTTTTTTTTTTACTGTAATTTATTATGCAGCAGATGTTAAATAGTTCTCCTGCTTCAGACTGTCAGTAAAGCTTGTATGGAATCAAACAAACAACAGAGTGACTCATTCGCTGACTTAGGCCTGCGGCTGTGTGAAAGCATAAGCGGTTTTACAAGATTGATTAATTCTAATTCCTTCACTCTGATCCGACTGGCTTTTAACTCAGGTTTTACAGCAGAGTCTAACAATGTTGAATGATGTGAAAATGAAAGCAACAGAGGAGTGTGTGTGTGTGTGTGTGCACTGCTGTTTGTAAGGCCAGAGGAGGACAGTATGCTTTACATAGACCATGCCAGAAACTTGTATAAACAGAGCGGCGGCCACAATGGCTCCCCTGCCAAACACTGGGTTTCTCATCAACCTCAGCTAACCACACACAAACACACATGCACAAACACAAAAACACACAGGGATAAAGAGACAAAGTGAGAAAGCAATGTAAACAGGCACATAAACACATACGAATGCAGGCAAAAGACACCAAAAAAAAATAAAAAGAGAGAAAACACACAAACACATGCGCTAAAAACCTGACCTTGTGACTCACATCTCATTACATTACAATGATGTGAGATTGAGCAGAAGCCAAGCAAATCACCGTCAGAGTGGATCCAAACTAAACATGAAACCACATCTCTCACTATAACCTTCAGGATCTGGAAAACACACACACACACACACACACACTCACATACAAAAATATACAGATCCAAATGTCCAAATGATCCAATCTATTTCCATTTTGCACATATTGATTTAGACAGAACGGACCACAAACACCACAATGCAAACAGGGGAGAGAAGTCCTGCAGAGATGGAGGATCTGAGGGAGAGATGGAGGGATTTCCCACATGTGAGAAGTCAGCAGACGGATAGAGTCATGGAGGAGGAAGAGGGAGTTGTTTTGGTCTGATATCCATCCAGGAAGTTCCTGGGACAGGAGAGAGGAGCTGGGAGTTGGAGACTGGCCCTCCTCCACCATGACACACATCCAACTGCATCCTGGATGACGATCAGAGTGAAAAGCAAAGTTCAAGGCCTGCAGGCGAGGACTCAGGCCTGAGTGTGCATGGCCAATGTTGAGTGTGTCCCTCCGGGCCTGACGGCTGTGTGGGTGCGTGGAGGTAGAGGTGAGGTGATGATGGTTCGTACAGGGTCCATGTCCTACACTGTTAACTTTTACTGTCTGGGGATCTGTGGAGGGAGAACGGTTGGCAAGTGTGTGTTTACACATGAGTATATGCTGTGTGAACACTTGTGTTGGTCTACTTTTACTTAATGTTTTACTTACAGTAGCCCACATAACACTTAAATGAAAGTTTAATGGTCCTTTTTAGTTGGATCTTGTTTTTGTTGTTTTTAGTTTTAAAAATCCTTTTCTGCCTGATGGGCCAAGTTTCATTCTGTCAGACTTAGTTAAGGTTCAGTAGGTTGTTGTGTTAGTATTATGTTTGTTGTAAACTCTTGAAGAACAGCTACAACCTGCAAAGAGACAATGGGATCTTTAGGCTATATTTTGTTAGCAGTGTTAGCTTTACCAGCAGTAACATTATGTGATGTTGTGATTGGTTATGTTTTTTTTTTTCCACAATGTAGTGTTATTTTTCTATATCTTACATATTATATTATATCATATTATATTACTATTATATTAGAATTTTATATTATATTACTATTATATTAGAATTTTAGGATGCCTATTAATATATAACAATGGGACTGCCGATTAAAAATAGCCTCTTAGCTAAGTCCAGTGCATTTACATTTGCTCGACTGTTTTTTAGTGTTGTTGTTATTATTATAAGGCAGCATCTTATCACTTATTCAAACATGATCAATGCTAAAAATATTAAAGTAACAAAAAACAATGATCTTAAGAAAAAAAATGAGGCTATATTTGCACTCAAATGTAACTTTATCAACATTCAGGAAAAACATCTTTGTGGTGAACAGTTTTTTTTTTTTAAATCACATGGATCTCTTCATTACAATCACCACGTAAGTTACTTTCCAGTTTCTGTGTTGCAGTTTTATTTTCTTCATTTCTTAAAATCTGGAGTTTCACTCAGCTGCTGGAGAAACAATTAAAAATAAGACAAAACACATTCAGGTAAAAATGCTTTAACTTACAGCCGGCGTGGTCAATGTTTTAGCAGCAAACAAGTGGTGGACAGACGGTCTCCATCCTTTCTGATTTTGGAAGTCAGTCGCCATGGCAACTGAAGAAGCTGTGAAGCATTCAGGTCGACCCAAAGTTATCTTCGAGCCAAACATCTGGTTTTTCACTGCAGCAGTTCAGCGTGAAGGGGGAGCAGGACCAAAAACAGATCTCCATATGCTGAGCACAGTTAAAAACACCTCACATAACAAAACTGTGACAAAACACAGTGACTGTTAGAAAAAATGAGACATTCACAGGATTCACAGGAGTCCATTAAGGCACATGATCGACACCTTTTTCTCTCTCTGTAACAAAGAGGCCATGCTTTGTCACACTGTCCATACACGGTCCAGCCACGTGGTGGATTTTGACCTAGTTTTAAAACTGTCAGTCTCCTACATCTTAATTAACTCAACGAGAAAGATGCAATTATGGTTCAGGAAACTTTAAAAAGGCGACCCAGATTGTGATAAACCAGATTTATCCTCTCAGACAGTGTTTAAGATTATCGTTGGTGACTGTTGCCTCTATTTCATGCTTGGAAACCAGCACCTTCTGATATCAACTCAAAAACTGTTTCTCCTGCTTGTTGCAGTGTTTGACAACTATGTTTAAACACCACAGTGTAATGTTGTGAACTTCTTCAGGGTTTGGCGTTCGACTTGGCCACTCTGCTTGTCAAAGGCTGTGGTGTGAAATGAAAAACTATCCACTGATCCTCTCTTTTTCTCTCTCTTTCTCTCTCCCTTTCTCTCTCTCTGAGGAAGTGATGCAGTCCATCTGGGGTGGTCGTTAACATGCTCAGCGGATAGCGAGCGTTTGGCAGGGGACACATGAAAACATCTTACGCACTGAATCCACAGAAGAACCCAGGGGTGCTTTATAATGGGGGGAAAATCATTTTTTGGGGGGGAAAAAACGTCTGGAAAGACAACAAAGCAGTGGGAAACTTCTCTGAGACAACCACAAGACCACTTTATTTTCTTCTGGGGAGTTTCGTCAATCCGGGCTGGAATTGTTCGTGGGGGGAAAAAAGTTTAATCATTCATAAAGTATAATTTCTCAAATGTCTTCTCTTGGTCTGTGAAAATAAGTGACTCAGATGTTTACTTGTCTCTTCGTCTCTGCCTTTGCCCTTGATCCGCTAAACCCTGCAACAGATGCACTCAGCGTGACTTTTGGGAACAGTAGCACTGCGTCATTGGTTTGCAATAAAACATCTACAGACTCTTAACACTGTCCTACTTTTCCATTCAAGATCAGATGACATGATGATGATCATTTGCACAGATACTCACCAAGGCCCACAAAAACATCATGCAGCTGATTAAATCTGGTCGGATCTTACTGGAAAGGTGATATATGATGAGGTCATACAAGTTTAAGTTTTTGTTTAACGCGTATGCAGATTTATGCTTATTAAATGGGGGGGTTTGCCTGTATAATGAGCTCAGTGGTTTGTCACGCTGAGTGCCCGGATCTGCCCTCCATAAATCTGCAGTCCCTCTAGTTGTAAAATGCAAAACTCTGTGCTGCATTGCTTTCAGGGAGAGGTGATGATCTAATGCTGCCTTTTTAGGTTTGGACACCACCTTGCATACTCAAATTAAAATGTACCAACATGCAGATTATATACAAGATTAACACTTTATAGAGTAGCACTATATTTTGGGAAAAACTTGCAAATGACAAGATACCACTCTTATTAATATATATAGTTAATAAAACTGGATCTAGCAGTCAGTGAGCTTCACTTTACACAAGAAATGCTGCCAAAATAATAGTAGCACATAAAGTTGTGTGAAGCAGAATGTTGTTACTTTACACTGCAGTTTTCAGACAAGTTAAATAAAGGAGATAAAACTTGTTAATTAGGGAGTTTCAGAGGTGCTGGTAGGCAGATTAATGTTGGATAGAGCCACGCGAGCTGTTCCCTGTTTCCAGTCTTTATATTAAACCAACCTAACAAGCTGAAGACTGTAGCTTTTAACTTACAGATGAGGAAATTATCAAACATTATCAATAAAGATATATATGTTCCATTATGTCAGAGTATTCATTTTTTATATATTTTTAATATTTTATGTGTGAATATCTTTGTTATATTTTCTCTTTTTTATTATATCTGTTGGTATTTCTTTGTTTGGATTTTATGTAAATGGACTGACATTTCCACATGGCTATTTTCTCCACATGCAAGCCAGTTTTTTCTGAAACACACGACAAGACACATGCTGAGTCACAAAGCACATGACATCAATATTTTAGACCTGATTCAAGGAGCGAAGGGCCTTTTTATGCGCTTTTTATTGTGAGTTTAGAGAAAAATAAGGCTAAAATATGCATATTATAATGTAAAACAGGTTGGAGTATCTATTTATATGGGCTAAAGCAGCTGTAACTGCTAGCTAAGTGATCCATTAATACCACCATAGGAACAGCACTCTCTTGACCCAGGGGATTGCAGTAAATGTAACATAAGCAAGTGTGTGTGTGTGTGTGTGTGTGTGTATGCACGCCCACATCAACACACACACACACACACTCATTCCACAGGAGACACATTTGGAGGTGTACAAATTAACCTCAAACTATCATTAGTCACAAACAGCACATTTGCACCGTGCTGCAGAGAGCACTTGCTGATTAATTTGTTCCTTCCGTCGGAGTAAAATATATAGGTAAACACTAAAGAGCGAGGTTGTGGGCGGCAGAGCTGGTAGAACAAGAAGAATCATCCTCCATACTGCGTACTCCCTCAGGAGTCTGATCGAGGCTAACGTTAATGGGCCAAGTTATCAGTGTCTACTCAAGGCGTGCACTGTTACTGCTGAGGACGTAAAGAGGCGTGCAGTAACTTTCTGTACATATGAAATGAACACACAAACCGCACACTGACAACACACCAGTGATGAACTTTGAGGGCAGTAAGTTTTTTGGAGTTTTGAGGCTGTATATTGTTGGTTCGAATCCCCTGGATTAACCCGCAAGGAACCTCGGGGCAAAACAGAGCTGTGGGCCCCTGTTGACGTCTGCATGTCTGCATATAAAGACATCTGATCACAGCCCCCTGCATCCATACTTGGTAATAACAAGCCGCCTTCTTTTCTCAGCTCTGCCTGCATTGTGATTGGATCCCAGTGTGCAAATTTGGTAGGAAAAACTGTCAGATCTTATCAACAATGTGTGTCCCAAATTAAGAGGAACAATGCTGCTGTATGGGCTCTATGTATTTGTTTTCCAAAGGTTTTGAGAGTTTTGGTGTGTTTCTGGTCTTGCTAAAGATTACAGAAGAGAAGGAGCTCAGTTGGATGTTTTTTTTGTCTTCTTAAGGAGAGGTGTACATTACACAAGTCTATCCTAAAACAATAGACATGCCTGCAAAAACTGTTAGTCACTGTATTTTATTTCCTCCCATCCAAAGTGCTACTACAGTTTTCAGACTCAATGAAATCTTAAATTCATCTTGAGCTGATATGAGCTTTCAATTGTCTCAGTTAGAAAAATAAATGCAGTATCTTAGAAAGTCACCTCTTTGTGTTTCCACAGTGTGTGAGCTTTGATGTTGAGTGTGTGTGAAGTGAGAGCAACACAAAGCAGGAATTTGGTACTAAAGAAACAGCAACTCTGGAAGATAACCACTTTTGAACTTCTTAAGCCTCATTTAACACACATTTTTTTCAGCCAAAACCAACACAGTTTGGGTTATTTTACACAAGGTTTTTTTGTATTTTTGTTTGGACAAAGGTGACATCACATTTCTGATACGGCAACACTGAAGTCAAACATCCCTGACACTTGTTGGGTGGTTTCTGGAGTTGGCAGTGCAGTTATTCATTAAAACACATTGAACTACTGGGCTCTTGGAGGCCAGTTTACTGTTTTTATTTTGTTGATAATTGAGCCATAATTAGATGGGAAAGCACAGGTGAAGAAACAAGCAAAGTGCACACCGTCTCACAAACACAAACACAAAGCTGGATCACTTGCATGCCTGCAAAGCTTTAGTGTCGAATGTGCTTTTTATTTTTACAGCGAGAAGGAACATCCTGAAGGAGAAAATCCTTTTACTCACTCTCCTCTTGTCTCTTCCTCTGTCTTGCTTTTTTTCCTGTCCTTTTTCTTTTTTTATTCCTCTACAGGTTTTTCCTCCCTCAACATGAAGCCCAACATTTCTATTTCACACTGACTTAAACAGGAGAAATGGTGAGGGGAAAATTTCAGCCTTAATTTGCCACTTAGGTTTTGTCACATACCCTCAAACAAATCCTTAAATCTCAACTTCTTTTCCCCCCTCTTCCTTCCACTCCCAGCCCCCCCTCCCCAAGTAGTTAAATACCACTTTGTAAATCCATATTCAAATTAAAATTAGCCAGTCTCCATTTTAAAGCAGAAACATGACAATTTGAATTAAATCATCGCCGAAACCGCGGGGGGGGGGGGGGGGGGGGGGGGGGGGGGGGGGGGGGGGGGGGGGGGGGGGGGGGG
>JAPZDV010000024.1:4599120-4624343 GCA_029814665.1 Acanthurus lineatus
AAATCATCGCCGAAACCTCCCCCCATTCAAACACCATTTCCCCCCCAATGTCTTTGTTGTGTTTTTTTTTTTCTCTGTGTTTATGAGTTTCTGCACACCGCCGCCCCCACTGGTTTCACCACGGGTTCGATAATCTGCTTAAAAACCTCTGGGCTGTGCTGTCTTTGTGGTGCGACCAGCCATGGCCAAACGCACCACGACACAGGAGAGGAGGGGATGTGGGGGGGGGCGGCGAGCGGAGACTAACGGGGGCGTCTGAAATGAATCTGGATTTGTGCAGAGGGGGGAGCGCAGATACATTTCCATTTAAATACGTCTCACTCACAGGATTTTGGCAGGTTGTTCCCATGGCAACAGTGGCCCATCTTCGGATTGTGTGTGTGAGTGTGTGTGTGTGTGTGTGTGCCTGTGTGCTTGTGTATTTCTCATTGTATGTGTGTGTGTGTGTGTGTGTGTGTGTGTGTGTGTGTGAGTCGCGACCTCTTAGCTTGACACCTTTAGCCAGTTAGTTTCGCTGCAGAGGCTGGGGCCGAACAGTCGCTCTCATTTCAGAGCAGATTTTTGAGATTTTTTCTTTTTTCTTTTTTTGTTGCTTTGCTCTCCAACAGTAAACATTACTTCTGCTCCTCTGAGCTCTGAGGTTTTTCTCTGAAATACTCACTACACTGCAGTGAGAGCAAGCACCTGCTGCCTTTGACTACCTGATTTACATGTGGTTAAAACATGTCCTCTCATATCAAATCACAGATTAGCATGGAGATAAGAAACTGTGAAGATAGAAAGCAGACAACAAAGATATTTTATGTATTGAATATATAGAAATAATACAAGAATATCACTGAATTAAATGTCGTTCTTACATTATTAATGTCATATCATGTCAAACATGAAGCATCACTGTAATGTTGAATAACTGCTGTTGTATATGAATTGGTCAGATTGTTGCAAATTGTTCATTTATAGAAATAAAAATGGGAACAACCATTTTCCATTTGTGATTGGGTGCAAAACAATTCTTAAAACAGTTTACAGCACATTTTTGATTTTCACATGATGCTTTTATTCAGCTGTTTAACATAACTCACCTAAAAAGTAGCGGTTCTTTTGTCAATTCTTTCTTTAATTTAGTTTTTCTGAAGCAACAGAATTAACAGAGAGGTAATTTGTAACTATTTAAAAATGATATTTTCCTGATCTTAATAAGTAACTCATGGGCTTAAACTTAAACAAAACCTTACCCATACTCACAGCAGACCAAAGAACTGTAATATGGGTCACTTTTCTTAAAAGCACATTTATTTTGAAGAGCAATGACATTACACTGATAGAGATGTTAGGAAAAAATGATTGAGACTTATTTCTAAAACAATACAGACTGATGCTTCAGAATAGAGACATCAAGAGCAGAGGGAAAATCAAAAATCTGTACCGTGATCGTGCCACAACAACCCCCTCTTTAAATATCATACTCGGAGCAGATTATGCACATTCCAGGAATAAGAGTCCCACCTGAGCAGATGTCAGAGCATGTAACAGAAATTGACCAGGCTCTTTCTCAACGGCCGACTGAAAAGACCAAACCAGCCGTGCGCTGATCAGTTCAGCCCTGACGCCTCTTAAACCCAAAATCATGAGACGCTGCAGCGAGGGCAGGCGGGTGACGGCGAGGGGTGGGGTGGGGGGGAATTGAGATAAAGGCACTAAAATGGAGGCCGCGTGCACTCGCTAAATGGATTACTTCCCCTCAAATTGAGAGATCATTGCGTGTCAGGAAACTGGTACCCCATGCTGGCTTTCGGGCCGAGGGGTGCATTGAGGGTTGGGGGGTGCCGGTGAGCGGTCGGGTTCACTGATTCGCTGAGAGACAGAAGGAAGCAGGATCTGACAGACTGCAGGAAGGCAGAGTTGGGAGGGAGCGACCTGACAGAACGTCTCAAACAGAGGAGAGACGCTCATAGAGACGGAGCTGATTGAAAAATCCACAGAATCCCCCCCCACCACCACCACCACCAACCCCCTCTCCCTCCCCCCTGCTGTGTGGGCGCAGCTGTGGTGACGCATGTTAAAAGACTGGCGAAGAATCGAGGTGGGATAGGGTGAGTGAAGGTGTCAAAGGGAATGTGAGACGAATAGGTGTGTGTGTGTGTGTGTGTGTGTGTGTGTGTGTGTGCGTGCATATGAGCTCACAGAGCCGATAAAAAAAAAGCAATGCAGCAGGCATCAGTTGTTTCATTAGTTTTAGATTTGAAAAATGAGTTGCAGTTTTGGTTATTGTAGCCTCTAAATGTCAAACTGGAGCTAAATGATCCAAAACTATACGCTCTCCTCCTGCTTCTTAACTCCTTTTCTTCATCCTTTCTCATTATAATCTATGCAAAGATGATCTTTACTCATTTTCTGTAGAATTAGGGGTAACAGTGATTACTCAAGACGACAAAAGTCCTCAAAAAGGTAGCTAAACAAAGGTCATGTATTGCCCTAAATGAACAGAATACTCAACACCATATCCAAAATGTCTGTAAACTCAAACTGAGTTAAGAGTGACATTTTGATCACTGAGTTTAACGACGTTCCAGCATTTCTTTTATCCAACTGTGTCATATATTCATCTCTGATAACACATGATTTTATTACAATATCCCTACTGATGTAATCTCTTGTTTTTTTTCTACATTTTTGCAGAAATAATGAGAAAGTTATTCATGTCTGTATTACTTCTGATTCAGATTACTGTCCAATCCTGGATAATCTTTATTTTGATCAGAATCTGGCAGGCTGGCTTTTAAATTGTCTGCTCACAGTCCTGTTTTAGCCTTCTGTCCCAAGTCCTTACAGTGAAGCTGCAGGTTGCACACACTCTTCACCTCTGAACAAAACTTTGCTAGCCAGCCAACAACACAACGCATGTTAATTAGACAAAGTTGGTGTTTCCAAGAGGTGCATTTCTCCTCTTTTAGAAAAGTCCAATCATCTCCAGCCACTGCAGCAAGCTAATGTCTCTCCACTGAACCAACTGAGTTGAAATTATGTATCAGCCTCTCATTAAACTCTGTGTAAGACTGCAAGCAAGCCAGCGCACCAAATGAGTTAGTTTCTGTATTGCAATTACTAAACTTTAGATTAAAACCTCTAACATTCCTCACACTTTGAACAGATCCTTCTGTGCTACTAATTCTGCTTTTGTTCACACACAGTTCACATTGTGATATGAGGATGTTTTGTATCTCCATCAGTTCTTTCCTCCTGAATATCACAACATGTGACCCGACAGCAGGCCCCTGTTACACAATCCCCCTCTCTGCTGCAGGTGATTGACAGCTGTGGGCAATGTGCAACAATAGGACTGCAGAGAAACTGTGTATGTCCTCGGGGGTCACGGGGTCAGATCGAGGGCCACCTGTGCGAGCTGGGTGTGCCATTGTAGTGCTTAGCCCCGTCACACACACACATGCACATGCGGCGGCGCTGAATGACATGGTTCTCTTCCTCCCTGGAATGGCAGCAGACAGCGGTAAATTAAAAAGCTCTTTTCCTAATAATTAGCCCCTTGGCGGGGGCGACCTTTGTGCCTCCCTCAGCAGGAGTAGCACACAGGTAATTAATGCCCCCCGACTCCACCCTCTTCTCCTCATCATGACACACACATACCCTGTGGGGCGAGGTCTACACGGGCCAATGGGTCCCCTCTGAAAATGATATCCTGTCCTCCATGCCTCCATCTCGCCGGGGCATCCATGGGCAATGGCAGGGAAACAGTGTGTGTACGAGTGTGTGAGGGCTTACTTCTTGTTTTGTGTGAGCGTGTGTATATATGTGTGTATGTGTGTACAGAGACCACAGATATTACTTGCATGAGGGGGTTATTGTGGAAATGACTGTGGTTTGGAAAGGAGAACAGGGTGTGTGTGTCTGTCTGCTGCTACAGAGTGTGTTTGACTGTGTGTGTGTGTGTGTGTGTGTAATGGTGGGTTTAGGCTGTCAGAATAGCTGTGTAATGGTGCGTGGTCCCTTTTGATAAGTCTTACAGTTGTGACCGCGGCCCCGTCCTCTTATCTCCAGAGGACAATGTTGCACTCAGAGCAGCTGCCGCCACAAGCACAACACACACCACCTCACACACACACATGCACACGAACGCACGCACACACTCCTGCCACTTCACAGGGTCCCATTCATCCCAACACGCTCAGCTTCACACAGACATATAAACACACACTCACAAATTACTACAAGAATCATAAATGTGTGCAAATGTTCACATGATGCATTATGGGTACATGCAGCCTTAAGTGTGGCACAAATGCACACATGTACTCCATTACAGAACACACACATCTTCACAGTCTAAACAACTTACTTCTTATCGCTCAAACTCTTTCTGACTTGAAATTGCTGCGTCGTTATCTCGCACTCACCTCCTTAAACGGTAATAATTGATAAAATGAGATTGATTAAGCATGCTATTAGTGCAGGATAATTGGCTTGATAATGAGCAGATTGCCTGCTAATTGCCGAACAGATAAAAAGCCTCAAATCTGCCTCAGGCCAAAACAGTGAAATAGCAGATATGCACTCTTTGAAAATGATCAAACTACAGGAAAATGTGTCCAGATATTTGCTAAAGATTAGCTCCAAGCCCCCCCAACCACCCATCCCAGAGTGTCAGAACGGACGTTAGAGACACGCTCGTCACATTTTAACAAGAGTGAGTCACAGTTTTATGCATAACAATGAAGAGCAAGGGACAAGAATATGAAAGTGTCTGTACTAAACATTTCCACTGATCATTCATGTACATCAGGAAGTGCCAAATCTTCACTTTACAGTCTGTGCCCCACAATGCATTTACTCTAGGCAGGTAGTGTTTATTATATGGAAGATAACTGGAAAGTCTCCTTCTCTTAGATCTCAGCTGATTGGATAAACATGCAACTTACTGTCTTGTCACTGATATTTACTTCTGATATTCAAAGTAGAGGCTCAATTTTTGGGAATGTTGTCAAATTTCACACAGCTACAAACATCCGTCTGACTCCCACACAGTTATCAGACATTACGAATGGTAGAAACACATTTATTCAAATGAGATCAATTTCAGTGTTATCACTGACATGTTAAAACAAATGCAGCCTTTGTGCTTTTAATATGCTGTAAATGCTCTGAACACCTGATGCTGCTTTCAGACACTGGACATTGAACAAAGGACACAGGTGCTGCGGCTATGCAAGCATTATATTTATCTAGACGATGAATAAAATGAATGAAAATGAGGATAACAAGTCAAAAATCCTGCCATGGGACACACCAGTATGTGTCAGTGCATCTTACAAGCCTCAAATCATCCAGATGTACGACTCAAAATTGATTTCTTGCATTTTTTAAATCCATCTTCTCACTGTTTCTGCAGCAGCAAACCAACATCAACTCATCTTAACCTCAAAATCTTCATTCAATGTCTATAAACACTTAAAAATGGTCTTTTTAGTGAATGATGAAGCAGTTCAGAGGAGTAGAGAGTCATGGAGCTGCACTTGCCATACTTTGAGGATCGGTTGGCTTCAAGCTTTCTTGGCTCAACCCATTTTCAATAAATGTGGCTTTTTTTTCAGACTAATATCTTGTAAAGGAAGCAGACTGATTTTAGTCCAGCAAAACCAGCCCAAATCTCCCAAACCCTAAACTGATGATCATGTTCCAAGGAACCGAAGCCTCAGCTTAGGGTTTAGTGAACTGATGTTTTTTTTTCCCCCTTCCTTTCCTTTCTCTCTCTTTCTTTTTCTTTCCGTCCGCTGGAGTTGCCTTTCAGGATTCCTGTCAATACGCTGGCCATCAATGGTGCTCTGTCCTCCTGGCTGGGCCTCTGTTTGCCTTAGGGCTTCCCCCCTCTTTTGCTCTGAGCTGCCTCCCCCTTTTGTGTGAGAGAATCGCAGCGAAAGAAAGCAAAGATGACGAAGGGGGAGAGAACAGACGCAGAGTTTTGGTAAACAGTAGCCTGTCACAGCTCAGCGGGAGATACTATAGCCGCGGCCCTCTCTGCTGCCACCGGGGGGATTTTTAATCGCCGGGGCGTCTTAAAGAGCCAATTAGACAAAGGAGGGTTTTGTGTCGTCTCTGCAGAGCGGTCTGGACATTGACAAACAACTGTGTGAGAACTGAGGGATGTTTGGGGTGGCTGAGAGGGGTCTGTTATGGTCAAGAGCTGTCTGATTAATGCCTTCTTCTATACTGTACTGACAGATGGGTCGGGTAGTCTCGACGAGCCTGCTGAGAGGAGTTTACATAAGAGGCATCTATAGAAAGCAGCGTATTCCAGGTCTGAGGGCAACGCCGCGATCTGTTTTGGTATCAGGTGGACAGCAGGGACATGTGTGTGAACTCACCCGCTTTTATTAGCCGTGGCATTTTCCAAGCAGCTAAGAAAATAGGGCACTTTGAAAATCTTTCTTTTTTTTTTCCACATTCATCCACCTTAAAGCGGGATAACATGAGGTTGGAGTTGCTCAGAGCTCATTAGTGCAACAGTAAGAGGAAGAGGATGTCAGATGTCCTAGTCTGGATTCCAGGCGTGTTCCCAGACACCAGGCCACTGTGGCCGACACAAGTCTCCGCTGTCATTAACCTACATCGCTCTAAATTACCTCCTATTCCCAATGAGAGGAGGAGAGAAGTGTGTGGGGGTGCAGGAGGAAGACAGAAAGAGGGAAAGAAGGAAACTGAGGACAAAGGAGTTGGGAGAAGAGGTAGGAGTAACATTGGCAGGGAAAGCAGGAGGTGGAGGAAGGAGAAAGGATGGATGAGGACAGTGATGGAAGCTGACAAGGAAGGAAAAAAAAAGGAATGAACGAGCGAGGTAAGGCCCAAACCATTAGGAAATGAAAACCCAGCATAAAACTTTGTCATATTTTGTCACCGGATCCGGCATTAAATGTGAAAAGTGTGATTTATTAGTGTTGTGTTTTCAGCATGAAGATGTAATTCATCGGACTGTAAATACTGTGGCTGACTGTGTGTGTCATTTTCAAGACATTTGGGAGTTCTGGCTTTTAATTAAAATGCCGGAGGAGGGAGGCAGAGACAGTGTGTCCTTGTGTGCGTGTATGTGTGTGTGTTTTCCTTTTCTTTGTGCGCCTGTACTGTACGTGTGCATATTTCCATGTATGAGTGTGTGCGCTTTGTCGTGTTTTTATCAAGTGTAATTAATGTGGTGTTCCATCGGCCGCCGCGCTCAAGCTGTGCACAGTTTTGCAGCTATGGTCACACAACACACACACACACACACGCACACACACTCACACACACGATGCAAAGAGGGACTGAGAGACGGAGTTGACTAGACTGAGAAGAAAAACACACTCACACACTTCACTGCCTCAATTATCAAGCAGAGAAGAATGAAAATGATTATTGAATTCCAAGACAATTGCAACTGAGGCAAACAGTAATAAGTAATGGGCATGTTGTGCAAATTGATTATGGGGGAGAAATGGCCATGAAATTGAAAAACAACAGTAATCAGAGAACATGAAAAGCTGAAAGAAAAAAAAAGAGGACCTGATAAAAGGCAGAGAATGGAGAGGAAAGGTTGGCGACAGTCGAGGAGCAGAGTGATGTGATTGGCAGCTATTGACGAGGTGATTGACGGGAAATGAATGGCCTCATACACCTGAAGCCTGAGGGCGGAGGTGGGCGGAGACAGGAGCGTCTCAGGTGACGCTGCGGAGTGGAAGAGAGATCCCAATCATGATATGAGTCACACACTGCTGCTGACCACACATGAGGGGTCACAAACGCTCACACACTCGAATCTGCTCATGCATGCAGACACATAAACACACAGCCCGCCCCCGACACACACACCTCACACTGACAGAGACGCTGTGTTCATGGCAGAGCTGAGAAAAGGTGATTTACTGACAAATCAATCAAAAGAAAACTGCATCAGCAACTTTTTTTATAATCCATTTTGCTGATCTATTTGACCTTTTTTCACTTTTAAGTTGTCATTTATTCTTTTATCATCACTGAAATCATTAGAATTTTATTTTAATATGTTAATGACCGCAGGTTTTAAATGTATAGTGGCTGTACTGATAAATGCTTAAATGCAACATGACATTTGCAGGTAAATTCAATCCCTGCTTTCATGTATGCAAACAGAGTTGAACAGGCACTAAAAAAAGAGAATATTATTGAGCTGTCTGGTGTTTATGCTGTTGCATTCCTGCATTGTCCCTGACTTTGTCGCAACCATTTTTTTTTAATAGAGAAGGGAAAAAAAAACAATTTCAAAAGGCAAAACTTTGTACTGATTGTTTTCCTTCTCTGTTTTTATTGCAACTCTCGTCAGGAGTTTTGCCAAGAAATCAGTTTGGCAACTAAAAACACCGTTCTCTTTGTTAGAACCACAGACATTTTATGGATGTATTTGAAAAAGCATAAATTTAGCTTGACAGTTGAGGTGATCAGTGATGTCACAGCTTGGCCATAAAGTTTCAGCTGAAATGCTCAGACCTGCAATAAATCAAACATTAGAGCAAGCAGACAAACAAGAGTCGAGTCATTGCAAGAAGTTGAGAAGATGCGACACCTGTCTCCTAAATGACACAATAAAATCTGCAGGAAGGAGAAACTTTATTGTGCTCATCATGCAGAGAATAATGAAAGTGAGGGGATAATATTGATTAGAAACATGGAAACATATCTCCAATGAATGATGTGGACTTACCTTTGCAAATTATCTAGAAATATTAATATATAAAGAAAATGAAAATTCCTACACAACCTGGAGAATGTTTGTTAAATATCACAGTCATTAAAGAGGACACATTGACACAGTTATGAGATGGTTGTTAAACAGTGTTTGTGTCAGAGTTTAGTTTTGTTCTGAGAAAATAATCAACTGAACTGAAAACTGAAAGAAAAAGTGTGAGAATAATTGTTAGTCGAAGCTCTTTTTCACAGAGCAACTGATTCCATCATCATTTTTCTCTCACATGTGACACAGAGATGATGATTTCTAAAAGGTGTGAACAACAAAAAAAAGTTGTTTATCTTTTCTTTTCTTTTTTTGTCCAACAATGGAAGACAATCATGAAGATTAGCTTACATTCAAAGATCTGAACTGTGTTGGAAAAACTGAAACTTTAAGCACAGATGTGACATCTTTTGTTTCTGTTGTTCGTGCATTTTCTTTCTGCACCGCCAGTCTGCAGTGAAATGCGATACGAGTTGCAACCAAACGGATATAAACAGAGATCAGAATCTGACATGTGCAGCATGTGGAGATGAACGTGAAGTGTTGAACGCAGCCTCAGTGTCCATTTCAAAACACATGTGAAAGACTCAACGACAGAACGCACTCAGACATAACACACACTTTCACATGCAAATAGCAAATCAGACACAGTTTCTAAACCATATATGTAAATAAAACGTAAATTCTTCTACTGTATGAGAATCAGCTCCCCTCCCACCTGTGAAGGAGTGTGTGTCTGACTTATATCAACATGCTTCTAGATGTGTTATGAAGCACATGTCTGTCTGTGCTTCAAAGCCAGCCAACGCCCCTCTGGAGGAAAAACTTCACATCCTTACATCTCTTTTCCTCCAAACAACATCCTTCAAAACAACTTTTTCATCCTCCTTTCCTCTCCTCCGTCCTCCTTCTTTTCCATCCCCTCTCTCGCCTTGTATTTTACGCAAGGATGCAAATGAAAAACGGTTCTTGCCCACGATGCTGGATCTAACGTCACCCTGAAGTTCTTTCAACCTCCCCTGCCAGCGTTTTGTTGGAGGCTAGCGAGGAAACTCAGCAGGACAGCTCCTCTTATTAATGCTCAGTAGTTAACTCATGCTGAGGTTTGAGAGAATATTAATTTTTTTTGTTGTTTTTCTTGTGTCTTTTGTTGTTTATGTGGTTTAAGTGGTGGGGATTTGTGTTCTTGTGCAAATTTGAAGCTGAGGTAGAAAAGCAAAGATAAAAAAGATCCAAAGGAAGATTTTAAAATTGCATCCTAAAGGAGAATTTATGTTTGATTGCACCCTGTATCGTCTTCAAAGTCCTGGCAAAGAACAGGCCGACATCCTCAGCTGCATATTATAACACAGGTGTGTCTGTCCGGCTATTACTCATATATCATA
Source organism: Acanthurus lineatus (assembly GCA_029814665.1). NCBI lineage: Eukaryota > Metazoa > Chordata > Actinopteri > Acanthuriformes > Acanthuridae > Acanthurus > Acanthurus lineatus. The sequence goes on from JAPZDV010000024.1 coordinate 4,609,261, forward strand.
CGGCCACATGTGCATTGGGAGGGCAACACCAGCACCCTGGCGAGCAAAAATAATAACTTTACAACAAGGTTAACAAGATTTTTTTTCAAACAGGGCAACACACAAAGAAAACCCCCAGTGTCCCGAATCGGTCACATAAATGAATTTGTACGATATTTGGCACACAGGTGGAGGTCTGCGTGTGCAGTGGTGCATTAAGAGCTGTTATTTGGACTGCTCTCTCTTAAAAAAAATAAATAAAAAGGGGGTCATTGGAGTTGACAGTTGGGGTTTGTAAAAAGTCCATAAGGAAATGAAGAGCTGAGAGGAGGGATTTCTCCTTGATAGGTGACTGTTAGACAAACATACCTGCTGTAAAAGCACTAATAAATCATGGCTGTGAGGGGAGGCCTCGGCAGCGCGCCGTACACACCACGCTGCCACAACGGGACTCACCTGGAGCTGAAGAATAGAGTGATGAGGACAAAGTGTGATTGCAGAGACAAGGAGAAAAAAAGAGAGAGAGAGAGGGGCAAAGAAAAGACATACATGGGCAAAGATGAGAGAGAGACAAGGACGGTCAGAAGCATGAAAAAACTTATAAGAACACCAGTGTTAGGAGGCAAAAGAGGCAACTTCAAAACAACAATGGACAGCTAGTTTGATGGAGGAATGTGGCAGAAACAGGATGAGACCGGATTAAAGGAGTGAGGACAGAGAAGGGAGGAAAGGGAAGGGAGTGATTGATGAAAAAAACCTGAGTTACAGGTCCTCGGAGGAGGACGGGACACCTCACTTCATCACGGTCACACATGCACACACACGTCTTTGTCAGCGTCGGACTTCTGAGAAACACCCGACACCCTTTGATCCTACACACACCTTTTTTAAAAATGGCTCACGAGTCGGTCAAAGACGTCCATGCTCAGACATTTCCATTCACTGACTGACCCCCGACCGACCCCTGCTCACACAAACGCCGCCTGCAGGGAGTGAAGGACCTGACAAAACTTCACGGTCACTCCAATCAAATTAAAGAAGTTGGAGCATGGCATGACACATTCTGCAGCATAACTCACCAGCAACATCTGGCTGAATCCATCATAAAGAAAACTGGCATTGTATGCAAGAGAAGATCATATTTACAAGAAGGTCTGGTGCCTGTCGGCTCATTTTTATTACTAATTATCAACAGGAGCTGAAAAAGAGGCCTCTTCCAAAACTAACTAAACTAATCAGGGCAACAGAACATGTTGAGTCAGTTTTTTGGTCATTCTTGGTCCCATTTCAGTCAACAAAAAAAATGGAGACTTAGTCATCAACCCTCCTTAATTACAGCTGAACATTAAGATGTTGTTATATAAAGTTGTCAGGGGAACAGGAGGCAATTCAGTGACAGGATCTTGATTCATAATTGATCTTGTCTGCAAAGTTTTACAGTTTTATTTGAGTTTGAAGAGCTTCTTGAGTTGCAAAAGGATCAGATCAATCAGAGCAGCAAAACATTTGATATATGACGTTTCAAACCAGAACCACACCTATTAACCATTGTTTCAAACCTTTTCAGTATATTAAAAAGGGTCATGATAAGGGTCAGGTCAGGTGGAAAGCTGCTGCCACTGGAAAGTTGGTTGGACCCATTAGTAGAGGGATCTGAAATTTTAACAGAGCTGTTATCTTGCTGTAGATATTTTAGTGTATTATAGTGACCCTTAAATTTGTAAAAATCTTACACACAATTAAAAGTAGAAAGTTCAGGTTGCTGCTTTTGTTTTTTGAGTTTACCCTTTAATTTAAGTATTTACAAAAGGGACCTGGAGGCATTTTAAATTGTCAGGTAGGCTGAAGCACATCACATATGAGTCTATTTCTGTATGTGATGTTAAAAAAAATGCATCTGAGTACCCCAAAGCAAAATTGGCAGAGGGTATAAAGACAGATTTATCACAGGTGATACATTTATAACCCTGTCTAACACACACATTTGGAGCTGGCTGACCAGTTTAATGCAAGATCAAAACAGCAACATACATCTTAATCTTTCTAAATTTAGAGAAGCTTGCCAGCAGATCATTAGTCCACAGTGAAACCTTTCTGTCCCTGCAATAAATACTATGTCATAAAATCAATCTTGAACATATATCAAGATGACCAACTAAGAGGAGAGCAGCAGATGTTCCTCTCTGTTTTGCATTACTATGAAAATCTACTGTGATTTTTCACAACTGCAACATCACAAAGAATCTTACTGTATATTATTGCAATGAAATTGTGCCGAATCCTCTTGTTATAGCGACTTGTGGATTGATTTGTCTCAGACAAGGACAATGCTCCGGTGTACAGACACAAACACGTACGCTGCTCGCTGATGCCACACATCAAACAGCGTCTGCAGACAGGTAATGTGCATGCAAAAAAACACTAAAAAGGAGAGCGAGAGGAGAGAAAGCATTGAAGGTAAACAGTACGTGGGCTTTGAAGTCGTTTGATGTCTGATGCATATTGCCCCATTCTCTTTATTAGACGAGAGAGGGATGGGGGGCGCAGACAGGGAGGTGGATGAAGAGACAGACGACATGAAAGCATCATTAGACGGCGGTGGATTTAACCTCTCACAAAAAGGCACATCCGCAAACACAAATCAATGCCAGCAGATGTGAATGCCACTCACTATTTTAACTTTGGTTTTAAAAAAGAGATGCATCCTCTTTCTGCTTCTGCTATCAGCTCATGTCACCCTGAAACATTAGCGATTTCCTGTCAGATGTTGTGTTTAAGATCTAATTCACTGCAAAAGCTATAAAGCAAATCATACTGTGGGTGTTTTCCGATCAGGAGGCTACTTTATTCACAGAAAAAGGAGCATAGACTCATTATTTTTATACCTTTCACCCAAAAATCAGTTGCTTAACTTTTGTTTAAAGCCACTGGACTCATTCCTCCTCACACACACTTCCACACACACCTACACACACACACTTTTAGACACATATGTGCACAGTGACCCTTTGATCCCCGCGTCAATCCATCTGTTAACGGACCCATTTGACCTCCACCTGACTGTTGATGCACACACAAGCCCGGAGATTCTCAGGCCACTCACTGTGCCCTCGTCCTCCCTCACACACACACACACACACACACACACACACATACACACACAAACGCACACATACACAAACACACACCATACATACACGCACACATACAATGTGATGACAATGGTACAGCGTGGGATTAGCGGCGTTAGTGATGTAGAACATTCCTGGCCTCTGTTCTAAAATAAGGGACCTTTCGGGTTGGACCCATAATCCTTTGCAGGGTTTTTTACTCAGACCTTCTAAGCTTTAAGCTCACTGAGGTTTTGGCTAAACTGACTGTATTGTGCTGTTTGGGAATCTGGTGGTGGGAAGTGTATGATGGTAAATCCAAGCACAACCCTGATTATGAATGAAGGACTAAGACCACAGTAACAGTGGGGAGGGGGGGGTGGGGACATAGAATAATGGTACACAAACATGCACAGATGCACGCACAGATAAATGGAGGGAAATATGTCTGGATATGCTCTTGTATTGATTTTAAGGCTGTCTGCTTAAAAATATTTTCCCTCGAAACCATCGATCTGAGTTTATGCGGTCGAATGTTTCTCTTTGAAGAATTCGGTGGTCAGTTTTAAGTCGTGCACATTAAACTCTGTATTTCCCTCTGCTGCGGTCTGAGACTGTCAGCTGAGGAATCAGTTATTCTCATCAGGTGGTCACATGTTCAGTCGCACACAAAGACTTTCTGACAAGACTTTATCCTCACATGCCATTCGTTCTAATGATCAAATAAAGTTAATTTATTTACTTGTCTCTCCTTATCTGAATATATATCCCCGATGTTGTTGGGGAGACAAGTCTCAGTAAAAACTTGGACACAACACCAGATTTTCTGCTGCTTGACCAACAAGATTTCCATTTTGTCAAATTAATTTTCCTGTGAGTGGATGCATTTGCATGTGCTTTAATTACCTGTATTAAAAAATATCTTAAAATTGCCCAAAAATTATTAAGATTAACTCAGATCTAAACATTCAAGTGAAAAAATTTAATTGCGCTAATTGGCCGATTAGGTCCAATTCAGGCAAGAGTTGAACACTAAAACTGAGAACCGAACGTCTGCTTTTACACCAGCGATTCACATTTGACCTATTTGACGTTTTTGAATCAAACTGAGTTAAATGAATTTCAGAAACGTAAAATTTTTTTGAATATCTCATATTTTTATTCTGTATTTCTAAACCTTATAAAAACACACAGTGGAAATTAAGTTTTTGAAATTGCTAAACTTTGGTGAGACATTAATTCAAATTATTAAAAAAAGGGGGTTTAGACCACATGAATTCAGAGAGATGCCCGTAAGAGGGAAATATTTCAGTGTTTCAGTGGAAATAACTTTAAAAATCCACCACTGATTTAACTGCACATTCATGTATTCAGTTGCAAAGACTCAAATCTTTATGTTCATCCCTTTCTTCCATACTTGTGCATGCTACCTGTGGAGAAGCACCACATTTCTCCTCTCGACGGCCCCCCTGAGGTCTGCAAACTCCTCTCCTCCTTATCAGCAGCAGATTATCAGCGCCTACTGTATTGTTGTGAATGGGCACCCTGTTCCAGGCCTAATAGGCTGCCTAAGTGATTTTGTCTTTGTCCTTTTGTGTCCTTGCCTTTCAATCAACCCCCGCTGATTGCAATCTAGCCAACCAGGTGAGTGGATTCGTCAGGAGAGTGACAATTGGCTGCCGAGATGGGGCAGATCTTTTATCTCAGTTGGACTTCCTGGATTAATTGAGAGCGGTTAAGTGGAACAAGGGAGCGAAACACTGCGGCAGGTTGAAGATTTCAGAGTTAGAGGATGGTGCTGATACAAGAGTGTGAGGTGTTTGTAGGGAGTGAGATGTCATGTTTCAGCAGTTCTCAAATTCCAGGACACAGAAAAGTTAATTTATTTCTCTGGTTTTACCCCTGAATTCATTTTCATTGTTTTTTGGTATTTAATGGGGAAAATAACTTTCAAAATCCTGGATTTTCCTCCCTATTATTCAAAGCATGTTGGTGACTCTCAGCACCAGCCCTATTAACTCCTTATGAATAAATCTCTCGAAATGGGTCACAAATCTCTACTTAAGTATCAGAAGACTCTAATGGGCCCGACGCGTTTGAGAAAAAGCTACTCAGATACGAGAAAAGTGAATTTGTTGCAGCTTTTTTTCAGTTGCTGATTTGGTGCTTTGTGCAGTAGATGTTTTCATGCATCCAAACTGGACCTGTGGAAAACCTATGCAGAGAACATGCAGTTTCTTGCAGGATGGTGTGTGTAGGATTTACTCGAAATAACCTGTAGTGTGTGTTCTGCTGATAAAGAAACATGTGGCACAGAGTGACAGTGTGACTCACTGATGTGCTTTAAATATTTTTTTTTTGGACAGAGGAGCTCCATCGCACAGAGGAATGACTCATATCAGACTTTCATATCGCATAAATACTTTTAAGGATCATCCATCGGTGGCTTCGGTCGTCAGACCAGACTTGCACTTAAAGGGTAACAGTTAACATTTTTGATTTATTCAATAATAAATCAAACACGATCGCTGGGGGTTCACTGGTGTAAACTCTTCAAAAGATGCTCTCTCGGGCCTAATTGGAGGTCTGTCTTATAAAAATGTCAGATGCCTGTCACATGATGTGGTGTGGGAGAGGGTGGGCTGTGGGATAGAAGTAAGGGCTTTGTGTTTGTGTGTGTGTGTGTGACAGCAGCAGCAGCAGAATGGAGTGTGTTCTGAAATAGCGTGCGGAAAAGTCATTTCTAAACTCTCCTCTCCCCTATGCGGCCTGTCTGCCTTGAGGCTCAGCATGGCCTGGCATTTACATACTGTTCAGCACGTGCTCAGGGACGCAGTCACAGGCACAGAAATATATATATACACACACACACACACACACACACACACTTTTATGCAAACATGCAACAGTCTGTTTATCATAGGAAATAAAAGCTTCCACATCGGCCACAGCACACACACACACACATTTAAGTAAACTACCATCAGAGGAAGTAAGGCCATGCATGTCTGCTGTCACACACACACACACACACACACACACACACAAACACACACAGCATGCACACACCAAACCAGAGGGCAGAGAAGAAGGCTGACAGCCCAGAGTGAATGAGGGAGAAAAGAGATCACATTGTGGTTTCCACTGTTGCTCTCCCTCTGTCATTCTTGACTCGTGACAAATGGCGTGTCACAGGCCGCAAGTTAGCACAAGCAGACTTCCCTCCCCAACCCCAAAATGTCTCTTTTTCTTCCTTTCTTTTTTCATTCCTCTCATCTTTTCCTGTGTTTATCCGTCTCTGCTTGTTGTTTTTGTTTCTGTCTCCTGTCTCTCTCCTCCACCCTGATCTTCCTCGGCGGCTTCCACCAGAGTCCCTGACCCCCCTCCTCCAAACCCTGTAAAACCCTTTCAAACATCGACAACACGTCCCCCAGCTCACACGCAATGTTAAATCAACTTTCCCTCTGACATTGATCCAATGTTTCCCCGGCGTTCCCATAGTCCTTGTTTAATCCCTGGCTGGGCTTTATGGGGCCCTTCTGCTTGGCCTCTCATTACACCCTGCACCCTGTTGTGATCCACCTCAGCAAACCAGAGACTCTGAAATACTCTGGACTTTTGTTTTTTCATAGCAAAATCAGCTGCGACTTCAGGTTACAGCCCAGGAAACAAGGCTGCACGCCAAGGAGACGCATGTTTATGAATGTGTGTGTCCTGCGTGCCTACGTGCTGCCCCTCACCGCGCCGCCAATGCTTTCGAAAGTAAACGTCACCCATGAATCACAACCAATGGTGTGTGACAGTCACGATCCCAGGTCTCCCATTTTTAGGCGAACCGCGACGCCACGACTCCTCTGCTGGCCTCGGTCTCCTCTGCCTGGCTCATCCCGAAGTAGAAGCACAGTTCTGACCTTAACAGCGATAAAAATCATCACTGACATCTGTTACAGCGAGCCCATTTCTCTGTTATTCTCTGCTACAGAGGTTTTATGTGGCAAGACTCAGGGACTGGCGAGAAGAGAGAAGGTTCAGGGACAAAAGACTGTGGTTGAGATTAAAGATCGCTGCACAAAGGATGGGATATTATATCTCACCACGGAGTCTTAAAAGTGATGCACATTCTTTTATTGGGTAAATTATCACGGTTTATGATCTTCTGTCCTTTTATTCAAACAGGGAACAGTCATAAGATGTGTAATACAAGTCGGTAACAGGCTTCCAGAAGAAAATTGTCCTAAATAAGAGACATCCTGCAATATAAAAACGACCTGTGGTCAGTTGCACTGACCTCTTTTTAAAGTGCTCTATAAAGTGTACAATGTTTGACACTAGAATGGCCAAGTTAACATTTGCATTTGCTGTTTTTTCAAAATGATACAGTCCTGTTAAAGACATTTACTGGATTTGATCGATAGCAGAGAGTGAAAGCATGCAGAGCTTCAGAGGTGTGGACATTAAGGTTGGTCAAGCAACATTTAAAATCTATTTACGCCATTAAAGTGGCCTCAGCTGGTAGATTTACTTGCATGGAACCCAGAAATTGTTCCCATTAATGGTTCATAACCAATCTATAGGATATTATATGAATAATTAGTCATTATTCACAACCCATAAACCCTTTCAGAGGAGTAACTTATAAAAAGGTGATACTAACTTTGCTTTATGTCTGAAACTAGCTCTGCACAGTCAGTGCTGCCTGCGACACACTAAAACAGCTAATTTCCAACAAAATCTGCTCCAAATCATTTCATAAAAAAGCATGGCAGCCAGACAAAGCAGCTTAGCATAACACCTAATTCATGGAGAGAACAATAGAACAAAATGTGCTCTCCCTGTGCCAGATTAACAGCAGGAGAGACAAAGGTAACGGAGCAGCCGGACCAGTCGACGCCAGCTCCAGCACACCTGGTCCTCCCGACCTCTCACCTCAGCTCCAGACATCACAGCCAAAAGCCAGTGAAACAGGAAGTGCAGAAATTACAACAGGCGGGGGGAGGAGGACGATCAGAGGGAGCTGCAACGACCGACTGCTGAGAAGGAGGGCGAGGTGGAACGGTGGTTTCATCTGGAGCAAAGAAGAGCAAGAAGCATAAAGAAGAAAAATAGCGCAAACCATGTCAACCATATCCGCACGCACACACTGTATCTTATTGTGTAATTTTTTTTTTGTGTGTGTGTTTTTTTTTTTTTTTTTGTCGAAGCATGGCCTATTTCTGGAAACCTTCACATACCAGGAGGGGTGATGTATCGGAAAACAAGCTGCGATGAGCAAATGAGCGCAGCAACACTTGTAAACAAATTTCAATGCATTTAAGATGTGTGAGAAATCCTCCCAGAGCGCTGAGCCAACATGTGCCGCCGCTAAAGCAAACATGCAACTCCCACACGAAAAGACACACACAAAACACACACACACACAAACACACAGCGGGTCTGATTTATCAGCGGTTAAGTCAATATAGAGATGGATGACAGGAGCTGGTGAGAAGAGGGAAGAATGGAAGGATAACAGGTGGAGGAACGGTCCCTCTGGCTTCGTTCGACACACAGAAAATGCCCAAGGTAAACACTGGCACCACGCCAAGACACGTACATGAGCACGTGCATGAACACACACACGCACACACACATGTGCCAGTATACACACAGACAAACACACTTGTATAGGAGAGTCCGGATACACGCTTATAAGCACACACACACACACACAGAGCCCCGCTGTAAAGCTGTCATATGCTCGGCTCTGCCGCAGTGCTGAACCCAGCAGCCCTCTCTTCTTTGGGCCCATCTGTCATTCTCCCCCATCTCTCTCTCTCTCTCCCTCTCTCTCTCCCCCTCTTTCCTCTCTGCTCTCCCTTCTCCTTGTGATACCTCTTAACCTTTCTCACATTCCTCTTTTCTGCCGCCCTACTCTCCTCTTTCTCCGCCGCCTCTGCCGCCGCCGCTGTCGTCATCATCATCATCTCTTTTCGAAAAGCTCTCTTTTTTGACTGAAGTGAAAATCCAAACCTCACATAAAAAGAGACATGAGTGGGAGAAAGAGGGGAAGAAGGGGGCGATGGAGAGTCTCTGAGCTCATGTCAAACACTGAGATTTAGGACTGCTGTCGGAAAGAAACCCAAAATCTGACACTCTTGACATCACACACGCATACACACTCGCTGGGAATACTGTGTTTGTGAGGAACTGACTGTATTATGCCCTCTAGTGCTGTGATCCTCCTTTTGATTTTCGCTGGGGTGCTTTTTTTTTTTTTATTTTGCACCGCACATCACGAGTTGTCATTAAAGTAGGATCACAACTGTAAGGCCTTTTTCTTTTAGATTTTCTTTTTTTATCCATGATGAAACTTGACTTTCTCTTTGCCTCTGCAGTCGCAGCAGTTTGCCGCTCAAGCTAGCAAAACAGTTCCCGTTGTGTTTATTCCAAACAAACCACAAAGTGAAACCACAACACTACCTGTGCAAGACTTTTCCCAGGAAACAACCCCAGACTCCTGATGGGAAAAAACCCCAAAAGACTTGACTTTGGGTTTTATGATTGTTTTGTTCATGTGCAATAACAAATAATAGAATCATGCTGTTTAAGGCTAAAATTGTTCAATAGGTTGTTATTTTTATGTCTTTTAGGTCCCAAATTAAATTTCTATTTTAATGGAAAACCAAATGGAAACGCCAATTTTTAAACAAAATATGGCAAGGGAAGATAATTATAGACTTTATTGATATATCACTGCTCTAAACATAGTTAGGACCAAAACAAAACTATCAAATGTTTGTATTATTTGTTAATTATAATAAATTCAACAAATATTAGATTATATAGTGAGTTAATTAGATAACATGAGAAAAAATTACCTGGTAATTAAGTAAAAGACAAAAAATAATAGTAAAGAAAATTAAACATGCCAAAAATATATAAAAAGGAAAAGACTAAAAAAACTAACACAGATTTCTAAAAAAGCTAAATATGTATAAAAGGTCGACAAGCTAGACAAAGACTTTCTTTCCAGTGTTTTCCTGCATCATGTGGTGAAATCTGCAGCAGTTCAAATTAAAAGAGAGAAATATTTACCTAAAATCAAAGAGTTGAAATAAAAAGATCACTATTTGTTTGATGCTTTGATAAAACAGATCTATAAACAACATGAGCCATACCCATGATAAAATAGGCTTAACGTCATGGTATATCAGTCATTTTGATATTTCTGAGATATTAAAATTTCTCTTAATTCATTATCACAGTGTCAATCAGATAAATAAAGAATGTTGTAAGAAAAAATTAAGATAAAAAAAATTTTGTATTTAAATTTTCCACTACAAGTTTTCACCTTTCAAAAGCACTTGGGAACCGTTGTTGTCTGGGATCGTTTTATTTCAGGAAACACATGAAAGCTGCAGACTTGATCAGTGTCTTTTAGCTGTGAGAAGAAAAAAACATTTCTCTGACACCAAAACTCCCAACCTGCCTGAAATCTAAACCCTGAAAGTGCAGCAAAATGTTCTTTCCTCACCTTCCTGCCCCTGTAAGGACGTTTTGCCCTTTCATTGAGAGAAACACAAGAACACCTTCACTCACACACACACACTCGGTTTACCTCACTGCCAGATACAGTATCCCTGATAAGCCATAAGGTGCATGAGAGAGGCCGACTGTCCATCCAGATAAAGACCTGCTATTGATGATATGAGGAAGTCCCGGTGACAAGCCGCTGACAGGAGGGTCAATAAGGGAAGGAGAGAGGAGGAGGAGGTGGAAATGGGAGGACATTGTCAATCATTAGGGCTAATGATGGGGGCAAACACTCACACACACTCACACACACACACTGACACAAGCCCACATTAACATACTTACACATCACAACATGAACACACAGAGACGACATGACAGAGGTTGACTAGCTGGACAAAATATTGATTACCAGCGGGAGGAAATGATGCTGTTAAACACGAGGTCATATCCTCACATGACTGTATCGGAAAAGCTACACAGGGGCATGATGGGACTTCATGAGGCTGAAACTAGCTGCATTATTGTTGACAGTTTCCATCCAGCTGTCACCTTTAATTAAAACGATGTTTGTAAGGAAACATTTGTATTTTTATGTTGATTTTGTTAATAGACTGCTAACAATGGAGGCATATTTGTGTAATAATATTGAAAAAAAAGATGCTCGAATGAAGACATGTCATAAAGGGTGATGTTTTCTCACAGTGCTGATTTATAATCTTAAATAACTTAACAGAATTACAAAAATGTCATCCAGAGTTGTTTTCATACAAAATATAAAGTAAGTGTTTCCTCAGGCTGAGCTGAACTCCAAAGTTAACTGAACTTGATGTGTAAAATCTGTGGATTTCCCCTCTGAGCTTAGATTTGTAGGCTCCTGTATCCATTTTTTATGTGTTGAGATAAGAGCAACAGGAGATAATGACAAATGGAGGGAAAGAGTTGCGATGAAGGAAAGAGGAATGGGAGGGAGATGGAGTGCTTTATTTTCAGCAGATTATGAGGAAAGACATGTAAAAAGGGGGGAAAAGGAACCAAAGGGAGCAAAAGGAGAAGGGGCGCTGCCGCTGACATGGAAAGATAAGGAGAAAAGAGACCAGAAAAAAAAGAGAGAAGAGGAGGGGGGGAATTGGTAGTGACAGCGAGGTGAAAAAGGACAGAGGTGGAGAAACTGCAGAAAGAAAGATGGTGATGTGTTGGAGGAGAGGAAGTTAACTGTGAGGATAGAGTGACAGAGAGAGAGAGAGAAAGCTGAGAAGCTCAAAAGTCAGAGGCAAAAGTAAGACATTAATTGTGACAGGTGAGGAGAAGAAGAAGTGTGTGTGCATGTGTGTGAGTGTGTGTGTGTGTGTGTGTGTGAGTGTGTGTGCATGTAGTAAATTGGCGCTGACATGGCTAGCAGGTTGTGACATTAATTAGCAAACTTCAGTGATGGTTGAAACCTAATCTGCCAGAGAAAGGAGACACCATGGGGACAAATCAAACACACACACACAAACACACACACACACACACCCACACACACACGCACAAACACACGCACACACACTGCTTCTCTGCTGACCTCACTTCCTGTGACTGTGGATGAGGGTTAGACTTGGCTAAGGTTACTGTCTTAATGTGGACAAGATGTGTGTTTGTGTGTGTGTGTGTATTTGTGCATCTGTCACAGTGTTTGAGTGCGTGTCTTCGAGAGCTTTTCAAAATTTTTAAATTTCAATCCGATTAATTTGAATTCAGATCATTTAATCACCGCAGTTACAACCAGCGATGTCAGAGTCTGTGGAACAACTAATCACCATTTCATGGATCTGAGTTCCTTTTCCCACATGTGTGCGTGACTTTGTGTTGATTTGTCTTCCTACATAATCAAATCATCTTGCAGTAACTTTCTCTTTATTGTCCCTGTGAGAAAAACTTTGTTAATAGCTACATTTATCAAAAGTAAAAAAAAAAAATGACATCCCAAATTACAGGGATAAAGAAGAATAAATGAAAATGAAGTGCACGACGTTCCTCCCCTCCCACTCAAACCGCACGCTGAGTATTAATTGTCAATCTGGAAATGTTTAGTGTTTGTTTAGAAGCAACAAACATAAAGTTTCTCTGTCCCTCGTTTACAGGAAGATGTTAAAGGGAAATGACAGTATTTGTAAACTGGAATCATATGTTGCATGTGTTTTTTTGTCCTAAATGAACGTTAATGTCACCGCACAGTGGCACCGTTAAAAGTCTTTGTTTTTTTTCTTGCCACGTCCACTCTTTTCATCTGTGATCATGTCCCTTCCTGTTGCTCTCTGCTCATGCAGTAATTTTTTTTGGCTGGATGTTCACCAGATTTCGGGGAACTGCAGGCTCCATTTTCGACAGATGATTTAATATCCCTCTGCTGATGTCCTGACCGATGGTTGAGACCGTTCCAGTGCTTTGCAATTTGCATTTGCACAAAGGATGTACTCCCAGCACCGATCAACACTTCTCTTCCATTGCTCAAAATCTGCATTTATAAACCTCTACGAGAGAGAAACTGAGTAAAATGTTGCCATGAACTACACGGGAAAATGTAAGAGTGAGACAGAAAGTCTACAAATGAAAGAATTTCCCTATTTATCGTAGTTGCAGCTCATATTATCATTAATAGTCTCAGTTTGATCAAACAAGATTCCAAATTAAGACCAAGATGAAGCTTTTTGTCCTTAAATTTAAGAAAGTGTTGCATTCAGGGCAAAGACTCAGTGCAGGAAATGAGCATGGCCAAACTTAATGAGAACACACACACACACACACAAACACACGCATACAAACACACACACAGATTCTTTGTCCTCACCTGACTTACATCCAACAGTAGTGGATGACATTGACTGTGTCTAACCCTTGGCCTGCTGGGATCACATGTCACACACTTACCTAAACACGCGTGACAAGAGCACACGTTTGTGACAGGCCATACGGTAAAGCGGGTCAAAGGGCGGCGGAGACACGAGGGGGACGTAGAAGGAGAAGGGGAGAGATAGAGGCGGCCTTTCATTCAGAAGTCTGGGAAACTTGCAGGACGCAGACATACACAAGCAGTTAGTGCTGTTTACAAAAGCCGGCAGCAGAACCAATGCGAACCATACGCGGGGCAGAGACGGCGGGGGGGGGAGTGAGCCGGAGCATGTGTGTCTGTGTCGGTGTGTGCGCGCCGTGCCAAAGCAGCAGGTCTTAATGTAGCAAAGGCAAAAACAGAGCTGATGTTTTTAAAAAAAACGCACATACCTCTCCAAGAGCACAATCCAGTTCCCGCCCCGGTTTCTCTCCCCCACCCCACCCCACCCCACCCCACCCTCCCCCCACCCCGGTTTCTCTCCGAAAAGCACGTCTGGTTTTGGTTCTCATCTATTTAGCCTTCCTGTGGGTCCAAAAAACCGCTGCCACATTTCACAGACTGCGTCCCCACAGCGCCGCAGATAAAGCTGGTTTGAGTTGCCTCTAATCACATCAGAACATAAGCAGAACAGAATCGGATGCGGATGAGAAGTGATGCACAGAACCAGGGTGTTTAAGAGCTAAATATCATATGTGACAACACGGGTTTATTAAATTTGGCCACAGATGCATGCAGTGTGAATGCAGTTGGGAGCTGCTGAGGGATTAGAGAGAAAAGACACACTCAGCTCACACTGTAGATGCATGTGAACACAGAAAAAAAAAGCAAAGCTTATTGTGATTATAAAGATTAAAATGTTTTTTCAGATTTTAGCAGCTTGTTAGAAGCCAAGATACATCTAATGCGATATTATAGGATTTTACTGAGAAGTGTGCAAACTTTAATGTTTCACCCTTTGTTAAGTAGTTTTCACTCTGTCTTAAAATTTACCTCAAGAATGTTTTTTTTACCCGATCAGACATGTTTTGCTACTCTTATATCATGATTTTGTAACAAGTCCAAATGTCAAATTGATTTTTTTTAAATGTTAGTATTCTAATTTACAAAAAGGTGCAACTCATCTGCAGTAACAGCACAACATTTGCACAATTTACAACATGCACAAGCTCTCAACTTTTGCATTTTTAAAAAAAAATGGCATTGCAGTTGCAGGCATTTCTGTTTTAATAACTAAATATTTACATTTAGAAACAAACTTCTCTGTCTGACACTCATCCTCTTCACCTCTCTTTTGGTTTTTAATCCGACTGTTGAACTCTTGATCTCTTTTGCTATTGATTTCTGTACCACTATTACTGTTTACATCTCAGGATTTCAGAATAAAAAAACAGGTCATGACCAAGTAGGAGATGGCTTTCATGTAAATAAAAATAAATTTAAATCACATTTATAAACGGCCCATGAGCTTAACAAAAACTCTATGTAGACTGAAAATCTCACGTTATTTTTTGTTATCAAATTGCATTTTGAGGTCAGGGGTTATTTATGAAACATGCAGCATCAGACCCAACAACACCACTACTTTTAACCATGACCTGCCTCTGGAAGTC
>JAPZDV010000024.1:4643913-4667239 GCA_029814665.1 Acanthurus lineatus
GCCGCCGCACATCCGTTTTTCTTTTATTGAAGGGAGGGTGGTCTGACTTTTTTTTTTTTCACAGAGCGAGTGGAGGAGGGGGTCTTTTAACTTTTACTCATCCCAGATTTATATTTTATTTCAGCCTTTCTTTGGAGAGATTTACGCCGCGTCTGCACGGCCCACGTAGTGAAAAGCAGCACGTAAGCGGAGGATCAGCTTTCAGTCTGAGTCCGACTGCGATCACCGCAGTTACACACATAAGACGGGAGGAAATGGACTCGAAGCAGAAGTCGTTACACAGTGCAGACAGCTGTGTTATGTGAAGAAAAAAAAAAAGAAAAGAAGCATATCTGTTCGTCAGACGTGTGTCAGACGGATGAATGAAAATGTCTCCTGTGTAGACAAGCTGTTATTGTATAAAAATGAAATCATTACATCAAAAAGATAGCTTTTTTGTGTGTGTGTGTGTGTGTGTGGGTGCACCCCGGGTTATAAAGCTGTGCTATTTGGCCATATGCGGATGACATCAAAATCAGCAGCCTGCTTCACTCGTTAGGTTGCTGTAATAACAGTTTATTTAGCTGCCATTTTGTTCTCTCCGCCATAGATCATTTTCGATTATGTATAATGAATGTCTGGCACAGGTCTTTTATACCCGCAGTAACGCATTTAGCATAACCTTTGTCGCCGGCGGTTCCCACCTTTTTTGGCTGGTGACCTTAAAAAAACTGTGTGTAGTTGTGCGTCTCTGCAACGTTTCAGATGTCTGTGAGGTTTTTTTTTTTTTTACTCGGTTAACTTTCCAGGTGGGTGTCATTTAAAGTAAGTAGCACTTCAAATGAGCCGGTGCTTTGTAAAAATCAAAGATGGGAGAAAAGTTCGAAAACTGAAAACAGATTTGTTCATCAGAACTTTGCGTGTTCTTCTTTCCTCTCTTATTAATCGTCTCTCAACCCCTCAGATTTATTCTTGGACTCTTCGGAGGAGCCTGAGCTCCAGTCTGTGAATCACTGGACTAAGATAACCTTATTATACAAAAAAAAAGTTGTTAAAATCAGCTCAATTTCAAGAGCTACAGCAGTAAAACACTGCTTTTATGCACATAAAGTTATTATGCATTCCTGATCAACAAGTGCATTTACTTTAATGGTATACCTCAAGTGCATTTCTTTTGAAAACACTGATGTACTTTCACAAATATCAGAGTTTTAATGCAGGAATTAACTTGTTACTTTGTGTTTTTACAGGGTTGCATTGGCAATTTAACTCAAGTAAAAAGTATGAGTGCTTTTTCCACCACTGCACTGTTAAAAAACAGACAAATAACAGTTAAAAGATCAATTAGATAAAATTTAACAAAGGACTTTTAAGGTTTGATTTCCCTCATAGACTGGATTTGACTTCAGATTGCTTGAACTAATGTCGCATCTCTTAGCACAGACACTGAATAAGGAAGAGTAGAAACTGTCAGCAGGAACGAGGGTTTATGAGACGTCCATCACAATATAAACTTTGCTGAGTGGCCAAACCGAACTCGAGCTAAACAACCCCCCCCAAAAAAAGAAAGCATGATAGCTAAGATGTATTCACAGCAACAACATAAAAGGTGACATTTGAAAGGTAGCACATTAGTGAAATGCACTGGATACATTAATTCAGTGTGTGGCTAAAAGCCTTGTTAGCATTCACAGTTTTGGGTCTGAATGTACAATTATGAGACAGAGAGGAAGGATGGAGAAGAGATAGAGAGAGAGAGAGAGAGAGAGAGAACAAAAGGAAGCAGGGGAGAGAAAGAGAAAGAGGAGGAGAGGGAGAAAGAGTCTTTCATGTCTCCCCTGAGTTTCAAAAGGCCTCCCTTTCATGTGAGCATTGTCATATTCCCTCTGTTCTCATTCCATTTGCTCCACCTCTCCTCCCGTGATAAAGACATCACTCTTTTTAGCGCGGGGGGGGGGGCAAATCAGACGAGGACGTGAGCATGTGCGCTCGCCGGATGTCTGTTTGCGTGAGAGTGCAGCAATTTAATACCAGCATTGGATCCATATGCAGGTGTAATGTATACGCAAGAGACTCCGAAGAGTTATGCTCATACAACTACTTTCCAATAGCAAACACGCTGTGTGATGCCATGCCCGAAATCTGGCAAATTTATATCAACTGTGTGTCTACAAACTTTTCGCTTCAAAAGCAAACGCAGTTCACAACATATTTCACCGGTTTTCCCTGAAAAAAAAAAAGCCGCTCCCGCTAAACTGCAGCGTGATTAACATCCCTGCTTGTGTTCGGAGACAACTTAAAGCACTTGTTTGAAATTTGTGACCGTCTCATGTTTTAAGTCAATGTTGACTCGGAGCACGGATGTGTCACCTTGTGTGTAACTCTAAAGTGCGCTTGAGTCGGTGTTTTTACTTGTTTGAGAGGTCAGTTCCTTTGCATTTGCTCCTCAGCTCTCTGTTTACTCCTCCTGTCTCATCCACTTTGTTCCTTGTGTCATTCAGGTTTATTGCTAAAGTAAGTTTTTAAGTTTTTATCCTTGGTTCTTGGATTCCTCCTGGTCCTATTTCTCGATTTTTTGGCCCATTTTTAAGCTCTCATTTCAGCTTTATGATATAAAAGCTCTCTTTTGGTTTCCTCAGTCGGCCCATTTTGGTGTTTTAGATTTTGGATCCTCCTCTGAACTTCTGAAAAAACCCGAAACAAAACACAGTAAAATAAAAATTCATCTCAAACTTGTACTGCCTGTGTTGCCAGAGTTTGATTTAACTCATTTCTCTGTACCATAGAGCTCCGCCGCTGTCCAAAAACCATAAAAAACACATTAGTGCAGCACTCCTTTGCATTGGCTGACATGTTCCTTCATTACGCTGAACACACACTGTAGTTTACTTTGACTCAGACCCACTAAAAAAAAGGCCAACAACAGATGCACTGTTTACTTTGCTTGACTAATGTTTGCTAAAACCTGCAGTTCCAGCTGTTTTTGGAAATTGTTTGGTATTTTCTGAAAGTACAACTATTAATCTAAAAAATTGGTTTTTCATAAGTAGTTATTTAAGAGGAATTTATGTCTACATTTAATAGCTGACAATAAATAAGAGGAGAGAGATAAATGGAAAAAGACATGAAATAAAGGTCGTGAACTGGTGATGTTTCAGTTCATCAGGTCACATCTTATATAAAATGTGTAAGATTCAGTCTGTTGTGGGATTCAAAGGGCTTCGGGTTGAGCAGCACTAACATGGCAGGAAAGTCAGAAAGTGTTGAGAGACACTCTAATGCACTGCCAGTGAAAGTGTGTTTGTGGAATATGTTCATAATAAGAAAAATATGGAAGCTGCTTCTATAATAAAGTGACTTAAACTGAACAACATGCAGAGTGCAGAAAGCAAGCAACGATTACATTTTTTAGTTTCCGCACTTTCTCGACTGGAGACACAAGTATAACCTTGATCATGTCAGCTACTGTACAACGATTTGCATTGTTCATATAAGAGAGAAAAGACTAGCATGTCTTCTCCAGAATATCTGAAGAACCTGTTCAAACTTCTTCTGTAGGAGGAAAACTGAAGACGAGGGACATAAATAAAAGCAGAGGAATTACTTTTAACAATTACTGTTTTAAGAGGATCCTGCTGAAAGAGAGCAGGAAAGACGAGGCGGTTGTATTTACTTTGTGTTCATTCATTCTTTTATTACAGATCCAGCTCCATTTCCCAGGAGTCCTGTGGGCTCTGAATTGGCCTGATTGGTCCGAGTTTACAGGCCCGTAAACGCGGAGGTCAAGCACGTTGAAGCTCCGACCACAAAGAGAGATAGATAGTGTTTGTGATTCCCTCCCTCCCCCTCTACCTTTCTCTTACAGCCACCAATCACATTTTATGACCCCCCCCACCTCCAACCCTCCAACCCTCAGGGCCTCCATACAGACCGAACCTGTTTTTTTTTTTTTCTTTATTTGATGGGGTTCACTTTCCGCATGCAGGGCCAAGTGTTTCACAAAGCCCCTCTTTCTGTTGTCTGTGGTACCGGGGGTGTGAGTGTGTGTCGCAGGTTACAATAAGTTCCACCTACTGATCTTAATTGGACCTGATGTGTTGTTCTGCTCCCAGGACGCCTGTTGAGCTCGGTTCTGTTCAGTTTCATTGTAAAGCAGGCCAAGAACTCTTGGCCGGCGCCGAGCTGTAAAACACTTAGGGCGCAAAAAGCTTAAGTAAAAGGGAGCTGGCGAGGAAAGAAGGACCACGAAAATAACTGTTATTATTTGTTTTTTTTTCACTATTTCTTTCAGTGTTTTCTCTTGTTTTTCGCCCACTCACACACATCTGCTCATCGCGAGATACAGTCCACACACACACACGCCCCTCCAGCACTCATAGTTTTCTTTAGGTGATGTTTTTCTCATTTGAGATGTCATTAAAAAAACATCACTTTTCAATTTTATGAACAGTTTTAAAGGATTATGGGCTGGCGGTCTGGAATTGGGGTCTGTTAAAGTTTTGTTTTGATATTTCAACACACACTCACACACTCACGCACACTCACACACACACATACATCTTCCTGCTGCGAAGGCTTGACGCCCCTCCCCTGCTGTGATGGTTTTCGTTGGAATTTCCCACTGTAGTGTGGAACGGCTCTTGGAAGAATCTGGAAGTGGTGATGGAGCGGCTGTAACTTAGAGGGAGGGGGACGACCGACTTCCCTTTGAAGCTTAAGACTCAGTCTGTAAGCGGGAGGGTTTTTTTTTCTTTCTTTATTCTTTTTATTTGTTTTTGAGTGTTTTTCCCAAAGCAATTAGGGTCTGTCTGTCACTGCGGGTGAAAACTGATAAAGCAACACATTCCAATATATTTTAAAAACAAAAACAACACTGTTGTCTTACTGAAGTGATTATACACCAGTTTGATCAGCTGTGCACTCAGTCTCACTGATGGGAGTTTACTTATTATGCCTCAGTGTGAAAAAAGATGGCAGGAACTCAGGTTCTTCTGTGCAGGATGACAATCTCCTCTAAGGTTCCTCTTGACTATTTAACTCATTCTAAAATAAAGTCTGCATGGACCAAATTGCACATTTACATGAGCAAGATAACAGAAATTAGTACAGAAAGGAGAAAACAGAGTTAGAGCCTTCCAAATGTTTTTTTATGTGTCTGCATGGGCAAACTGCATATTTTTAAATAACAAGTTTTTCCTCCACTATTTATTCTTGTAGCACAAAAAGTGTAAACATCATATTCCTGCTGAAGGATCGTGTGCTTGTTTCTTATTTTAAGAAAACCAAGATGCTTCATGCTGTGTAGTTTCTAAAATAAAACACAAGCCACCAGGCAAAAAAAAAATGTTCCAAGATCTATTCGTTACTATTTCCAAAAGCACTTAGCAGAAGACAATAAAGCCACATTAACAGCCTCTAAACTTAGATGTAGGAGTTAACAAGAAGCACTCGAAGGCAGCATGTGTGTGTATACTGAAGTGCAAGCAAGTGTGTATACATGAGTTATTTTGTGTGTGTGTGTGTGTGCATTCTTGCTGTGTGTCAGCAGTAGAGTTCAGACTAACAGTGCACAGACCTCCTCTGATTATGGTGAAAGAGACAGTTCATCACACCTACTCCTTTCCCTCAGTCCAGGTTTTCCTGTGGGGTCCATGAGGAGAGGAGGAGAGAGAGAGAGAGGGAGAGAGAGAGAGAGAGACAGAGGAGGGCAGAGGGAGGAAAAGAGGAGAGGGGAGCAGTCTGTCTTGCATTAACATTATCTCTATGGGAGCCCAAAATGGACTCTGTCAGCAGAACGCCGACCTGCTGTCAAAGAGGAGAACATGAGGACGAGAGGGAGGGATGAGAAGAAAAGGGAGGGAAGGGAGAGGTATTACCACAGCAGCCTGCAAGCCTGTTTTTTTTTTTTATATGAAAACCCTTACATATCACTTATTACCTGAAGTGCAGTCAAAACACGAGCTTCACTGAGCCTGAGTCAAAAAAAATTCAACATGTAAAATCCTCCTTTCCCTGGTGAATGTCAGCCTGAACATCGTTACAGCTACAATATCTTTCTGTCATCTAAAGCAGGTAAAAAAAACTGTAAAATTCCTCTGGATTGATCCTTTTTCTCTCTGAAAGACAGTGAAGAATTGATCCACGAAAGGCTTCATTTCGCTCACCTTTGTAAAAGTGACAGCTTTGTGGGCGCTCTTCCAAAGTGAGAGCCAGTGAAGCAGCTTGTTGAGGGGAGGAGTGTTGGCTCAGGTGGGGCCAGATGGAGCCCAACTTCAGACGACGATCAATACCAGATTTAGTGGATATGGTTTTTATATGTCTGTCAGTTTGATTTATTCACTTGAAAATTTCATTGCACGTTGAAAAAAAAGTATTAAATTTTTAATCTTTTAATTTTAGTTCCAAAAGCTCAACTTATCAATATTTCAGTCCATCTCAGACCGAAATATCTCAAGAACTATTGGATGGATTGTAATGAAATTCTGAGCAGACGTTCATGGTCCACAGAGGATCACACATAATGACTTTGGAGATTTCCTCACCTTTTGTGCTACATATAGCCATGAAGTGTAGTACACGTCCCTCTAGAAGTGAATTGTGATCGCTATTTTCTTTAAATTATTAAATTATTGCTACCACTGTTTTATAAAAGCCATAAAGTCACAATAGCAGGACTCTGCATGGCTGTTTATGGCTGGAGTCACCCACATATTACTGACAAACAGGGTGAAGGGTGGGATTATATAAGCAAAGAAGATGAAAAGAGTTAGATTTGACTAGCTAACGTTGAGCTAGATTGAGTTTACAGTTTAATAGTATACTTTCACAATGTACTATTTACAAAAGTCCATGGCCAGTACTTTTAATCCTTTCATACAATATTAATAAATCGATTTTTATTATATAATATGGTCCACATTTATAAAACCACCTGGTTCCAAACACGGGGACATTGTTTGTTTGTTTGTTTGTTTGGCGTGTAGTTTTAAATCTCCAAAGGCTGTTCGGTCAAACTGAAAAAGAATAAAACAGGTGCTGCATCTGTCTTCTTCTGTCTGTCTGCTGACATGGTGCATTCATGTACACATCCAAAACTCAGAATCAATACCACAAAAGCATCAGAGGTTGTTTAAAATGGAAAGTCACTGTTTTTTTCTTATGCTATGTTCCATTATTAAAAGCCATAAGTCTACAACTGTCATCGCTTCTTTGTTTACATGTATTATACTGTGAATAATTCATGTACAGCAGGTCTTCGAGTGCTTCTATAACATTCTCAAGTTGATTTTACTGAAGCATATTTCAACAATTGATTACTAAAGTCATAGCCAATATGCAGAAATTTTCCCATCAAAATAAAATTTCTCAGTCGGTGTATTCTTTTCATCTGCTAGGGTCAAAAAGTTCATTTAGGACACTGTTTTCCTTCTCCCCCACTGCTGAAAACAGTACAGGGAAAAACATCAGTTTTATGTTTAAGTCTACAGTAGATACAGTTGAACATATGAGGTGAACTCTGCACCAACATGGTGCAGATATCAACATCTGCACCAGCACAAATCACTGCAAAGAGCCTGCTTTTATGTCTTTTATGGCCTTTTGTATTTCTCCCATCTTGCTTTAAAATATTTGTGTACTGGTGCTTCTCGAACCATTTTCCTATTGTGCCCCTGCAAAAAAGCAACAGAAAACCCACTTAATTTCCTCATATGAATTGTTCCCCTTGCAGCACTCTCTTTACATTTGAGTTCATCTGGGCTTATGATGCTGCTTGACCCCTCTGTGTTTTTTGGCCTCCCTCGCAGGCGAGTGAAGCAGGGAGGAAGACAGATGGGGGCTGTTCAGGGCCTCCGAGCAAGTTCCCGAGGAAAAGGTTCAAGAGCGTAAGTAAACAGAGAGAGAAAAGAAAGTGAGTCACCGGCCATCAACGTGGAAAGATGCACTAAAACAGACACAATCAGAGTCCATAAACCCCCCCCGGTCCCCTCTGCTGTGCCTTTCACTCTCACATGTAGGATGTCTGTGTTTTGGACTCTTGTACCATTAAGAGCCATGATGTGTGATTTACAGAGGTCACATGGTGCTAGATGATGACAAATGGACGTTCTGTAGTTTTGACATGTTTAAAACCCGGAGAGCTCTGTTTCGCAGGCCGCCCAGTGTTTCTGGCCCGAAGTGGGAATCAATGAATCGTCCGGGACATTATTTCAGAAAACGCCACGTAGACACAGATTTACCCAAAAACAGAATACACACACGGTCATCATCAAACATGTATACGTACACAAGCGTAGACAGATGCATGAGTTTCGAGTGTAGGTCAACATTTTCATCAGATTTTACCAAAATCAACACACATTTAAGGAGGGAAGCCACATTATTCACACATTATTGGTTTTGATTCACTTTTATATGAGCTACAATTTAACACATTGTTCTAAAATTGGTTGTAAAATAGTGCAGCAAATAATTTTAGAGAGGAGTCACTTCAAGCTGAGGTGTGGCTTTGATTGATCAGTTTTGATTGCTAATTTCTAAACATCTGTCACACCCGGTGTGTATCATCAGTTTTCTCATTCACCTCTACACACTCCTCATGTTGGTGTCAAAGTAAAAACAAATACTTTAAAAGAAAATATGCCGCCATCTTTTTTTACTCTTTGAGTATCCTATCCTTTCCTAAGTAAAAAAACATTTATTTTTAATGGGGATAATGTAAAGTAGATTATATTTTCATCTAAACTAAAAAAAGAGCATCCTTCATTACTGAAAAAAAAATCACTTGCATCCTAAACCTCAGAGCCTGAGCTGTCTGAATTTAGAGTAAAAATATGCAGAGCGCTCGCTGCTGCTCGTGAAGCTTTTTGCACACTTTAACATTTGAAGGTGAGCGAGATGAGCGAATAAATTCATACTCTCTTACATTAGCAGTGATCTGAATTTTGGCAGCTGAACAATAAGAGGACAGTAAAACTCAAAGCGTAAACATGTGTTTGGGTGTGCGGGGGGGTTATAAGTGATGATGATATGTTAGATAGTAACAGACACGTTTTTAGCTGGAACTATATCAAATTATACTCATGAAGTTATGAAAAAGGACATGATTCCTCCCTAAAGTCGAGATATGAGAGTATCAGACCTAAGAGAAAAAGTAAATTTAAAAAAAAACAGAGAAAAAAAGGGGGAAAACATTAGAGAAAAAAATATTCCTTCCTGTGTTACAAACCTTAATTTGCATCAAAAAGTGGCCACGTACACAGACACATTCTTGGCTCGTGCTGAGGAGTGTTTACATTGAAACCTCAGATGGTTTCATTATTTATGAAGACCACTGGACATTTTAGCACTGCACGGGATTGGTTTAAGATTGAGAGGGAGGAATAAAAATGGGAGTTTTATGACGTTGCAAAATTACCAACATGTGGTGTAAAACCCAGAGCCCTCTGTCTGCCTGTCACAGAGAAAAGAGAGTCATGAATTTGAAATTAAGTGTTTTGTGTGCGTGTGTGTGTGTGTCTGTTGTTCAGGTTGCATGTTTTGGGGGGCTGATTCATCATTACAGCAGACAGTGCATCAAGTTTTAGCTACCTGCCATATGTCTGCAGGTCAGTTTCAAACTGTACCACACACTATTTCTCTTTCTCCTTCTCCAACGTTCTCATGATCCCTCACTAATGACGGCAGGTTGAATGCTGACAGAAAGGGCCGATGTCATGGAAGAAACTAAACACTGAGGAGAAGAAGAGATTGTTTCCCAGCAAAGACAGAGTGAAACCTTATGACAGAAGCACAAAGGTTACTGAAGGTCAAGAGGGTGCTGAAATGAGTTTACATACATGTAGGCCAAGTGCTGAGCTTCGAATCTCAAACGTGTTCGAGGCCAAGCCAAACAGATTTTATTTATTATGTGCTAAATCAAACATGAAACACATGTCCGCCATATCAAGTTGCCGGAGGAAGCTGAGAGATTGAGAACAATGTAGGACAATAGAAAGGATGTTTGAGACTAAAAACAAAGGGAGTGAGACATGCAGATGTGTGTTTCGCATGATGTATCAAACATCTGGAAGTAGAGAGAAACACCGTTCGAGCAAGTTGTTGTTTAAAATCAAACTAATACTTTTCGAGAAAGCTTGATTCATGAGGGGGAAAATCCCTTTTTGTGCATCTTTTGAAGATTTCTCAGGCACTCGGTGGAACTGAGAGGTCATTGTCTTGCACGCAGCACAGGGCCAATACACAAGGAGCATCACAGTAATCTGTTGCTCTGCTCTCACCAAACTCTCACCTCTCAGCATGCAGGTGGGTGGATTTCATGCAGGGCATCTCTAGCCGGTGCAGCTCCATTAGTGCCCTTGCATTAGCAGCGGGGTCAGCAGCTGGAGGGAACAAGTCCTCCACATTTTGTTCCATGTGCTGGTGGTGCATTTGTGGGCCTTTTCCCATTCAGAACCAAGTTAGCAATGCTGGATCATGAAACAACTTTTGTTGTTGTTGTACAGTAGAAATAAAGAGAGAACCAATGTAAGATCTTACCTTAAGATCCCCTCCACTGTGTTTAGTCTTTTTGATTCCCTCAAATGCCAAACCTCGACTTTACTGATTTGTATCCTTGCAAAGTTTATTGCTATAGACGTGTTTTTACATTTCTCTTCAGTCGTAAAATATGTCTGTGTGATTACCCAGGGGGTTTCATTTCTTTACCATTTCTTCAGATAGTCTCTGATTTTGATCAACAATTTGAGAGTTTTCAATTATATTAGATTATATATTCAGATAATAAGATGCCATATTCATAATTTCTATCTTACACGCATAGTGTACTTTGAAAGCTGTTTGAATGGAAGATGCTCTAGCACTCATATATGGAATATATGGTT
The DNA here is from genome assembly GCA_029814665.1 of Acanthurus lineatus. Classification (NCBI taxonomy): domain Eukaryota; kingdom Metazoa; phylum Chordata; class Actinopteri; order Acanthuriformes; family Acanthuridae; genus Acanthurus; species Acanthurus lineatus. The sequence goes on from JAPZDV010000024.1 coordinate 4,654,773, forward strand.
GATTGTGATAGTTGTGATAACAGAAACTTGAAACTAGCTGTACACAAGTTGTTGAAAGTGCAACAAAATGCATACAAACAAGTTTTTCTTCCATTACAGAAAGCATTCTGAGGTTAACAGGAGGATGATCAGTGGTTGAGTCAATCTAAATGGCTTATAATCAGACAGTTTTATGGGAAGAAGCTTCATTTTTACTGTTTTACAGACTGCAAAACAAAACGGCAGGGGTTTCCTATCAATACGTCTGCCAGAGAACAGAGATAATGAGTCACCATGTACTTGGTAGACCTTATTAATATCTTTAACCCGCTATATTCAACAAGCAAGGTGGTCAAAAACATGCAGGAAATCCTCTGTAGTACAGTTGTGAGCTTGGCTTTGACCAAAACACTCCACTTGTTGCATCACCTGCTTTACTTTAAAGGTACATTTTGCCCTTTTCACCTCCAGGAAGTCAAATATGTTTCATGCTGCATGTAAAACAGCCATTTTGAACAATATTCTGCTCTGTGTTGAGGACTAGCAGGTGTCGGCCCGTCCAGAACTGGGATGTTCAAAGTCTTGACCTCTACTTAGCCTGCAGCTCCCTTTGAGGAACACATGTTCGTGACCATCATTTCCAAAACGGTGACCCATGACCCCACAGCTTCACGGTACTGAGACGCTCATGATATCCAACACCTGAACTTGACCACAACAATATTGACAAGTCTAATGGAGGTCAGAGGATCTCCTGTGCTAACTGGTTTGAATTGGCTTACCACAAGTCTTTTCAATAAGCCTGCAAAGCTGCAATGGAGTCATTAAAAATATACACAGGCGCAGAGCACTGAGGCGAAAATCTCCACTGTATGTATACTCTCAAAACATTGATGCTCCCTTCACTTTATTTGGATAGTTTTGCAGCGGGATCCTTGCTTATTTTCACCCATAAGTGCCCAGGAGTAATCAAATCCCAAATGAAATATTTTCTTTGCCGCCAGCACCTTTCTGCCTGCCGTTTTCACTCCCAGGGAACCATCCCGTCAGGCCCTGAGTCTCCTTCCAAACCGGGGATTTATGGAAGATTAGGGAAAACTATGTAAATGACACTGCTCCTGCAGAGTCAAGCGAAACGTTAGACTCCGAAAGAGGGAAGCAAGGAGTCGGGAGGAAAGAGGGGAGGAGGGGTGAGCACATCCTCGGGAATTTCCCTTGGAAATCTGTGGATTATCCCACCAGTTTTAATGAAAGTTGTCAGGATTAAGAATGCCGAAATCCACTGAGGGCAGCGCCGGGGTTAGGATGGGGATGGAGCATACGTGAAAAAGGAGGAAGGAGCGGGATAAAAACTAGGAACCTATTATGTTCCCACATCACTTAATTTGAGGTAAGATTTCCATGAAGCGGCTCAGTGATGAGATGGAGAGTGAACGGATAAAAGAAGAAAGAAAGAGAAACCAGAAATCCAAATCTGTCAAACTTGTATCTCACAAAAATATCTCTTTTTACAAGACACAAGTCTGAGAGCATGACGGTCCTCTCAGACATACTGATTAGCCGAAACATCTTTCATTCCACCACCCTCCATCCTTCCTTCCCTCTCTTGTCTCTCTCACTTCTTCTCCCTCGTTCTCCCCACCTCTCTCTTTCTATCTGTCCGTGATGAGAGGGTCACCTCAGTGTCAGTGGTGATGGCTAAGTGGGAGCTTGAGCACTTCCTTAATCAATCTGGGTAATAGAGAGGAGCTTGCCAGCCACACAACCTCTCTCTGTCTCACACACACACACACACACACACATGCTTAAAGACCTGTCAGCTCTCATTCTCAGTCATACTCGGATTCATCGAGGCATTGAGCGCGCTCTCACACACAATGGCAAAGGAAGTAAACAGATTTGACACATATCTGTTGATACACCTGCACAGCCAAAGAAGCACATCAAGAATAGATTAGCACAGTGGTGCATGATACTGCAAACACACAAAGGAAATTATAAAGTGCACAAAGCCTGGAAAACACACTCAGACACACATGCACACACACACACACACTCTACTGTCAGAGGGATATAGGCAGACAGCTGGGAATGTCACGCATGCACACTTGACAGGAGATCCAATAAAGGAGAGGACACGGTGAGGGCGAATACCTTGATAAACTGTGGTATGCTTTGCGTAAACACTCGGCTCCCTTTAAAACAAAGCATTTTGAACATGTTGGTCAAAGGAAAGAGGTTGTTAATGCAGCAGTGACGAAGTGGGAGGGGACCAAGACGCAGCCAGCTGCTCATCAATATCAGGGGCAAGACGTACAGCTGTGCATTAAAGTGTGTGTGTGTATGTGTGTGTGTTTGTGTGTGTGTGTGGGTGTGTGCGCAGTGCATCAAATGAAGACGTTTCCCCAGACGAGGTCTCTCTGCACATTCCAGCCCTGCTGTTGATATCCAGCCACATCTGGCCACTTTTCCTCAATATATTTCCCGAATCCCATTCTCCTTCCTCTGTCCGTCTTTCTCCAGCTTTGTATTCGTGGCTACTTGCTGTGCCAACTCTTATGGATCCCAGTTTTTTCTCTTTTTTTTTTCCTCCTGAGCCTCTGCCTTTACGCAAACATCTTTCTCTGTCTATTTTCCTTGCTCCATCCCTCCATCCTTGTTCTCACCCTGCTCTGACCCAATCCAAATGGCCTCAAGATGTTGCTGCAATTCATTTGCATTTACTTACATCTCAAGTACGAACATTGCCAAGAAAACCTCGGAGGAAATGTTGCATGGCGAAAAGTGGCGGGTTTAAGATTGTCTTGTCCTTCTAGGACCAGCACACAAACAAAACAGATTTACGTGGAGAAAACTGAAAAGTTGCCCAGCTTTCCTTAAAGTAAACAGTTTTCCATGATGTTTTCAGACAATATGGTCCCAATATGACACAGATAATATGGCAGCTTTTGCTAGCTAGTATCATAAACATTGTTTACTATTCACATCCAAATAATCAAACTTTAAATTCATGTTGCTGTAATATCTTTTCTCCTCATTGGCTCGCAGATTCGTGAGAGAAGCAGCCATCCTCCCTCCCCTTAAGCCATAACTGCAGGGGAGTTTGGGGCCAGTTGAAGGTAGCATTAGCCGCTAACATTGGGCATGTCTTGCTCTTTCCTGTCTGTAACTTTACTGCCAGGCTCATGGTGCCTTTTAAACTGGTAACAAGGTTTTCCACTGGTATATTTTATGACTCAGTTGCTTTGTAGATGCCAAATTTAATGTAAATATTAGGCAGCTTTGGAAATACTACATTTTGTTTGGTACCAGATTGTTGTGGGTGGCTTCAAACGGGCACAGTATGTCACTGGGACACATAGTTAGCTAGCAAGAGAGAAATGAATGAACTGGAAAGATCATTGTCTTACAGCTGGATCCATTTTTTCCCCCTTAATTGACTTTTAATTGTATTATGTTGCATTAGTTTTCTCATATGCAACAGTCAGTCTTTCCAAATAAAATCATGATACCAAGCCATTCATATTAGTTGAACAAAGATAAAAGAAAATGTCTTCTGTAATATTTGTTGCTGCAGTGACCTTTTCTTTAAATTTCTGAGAAAAACAATTGAATTTTCTTGAACTTTGCATCAAAATCCAATTAAGTTCACTTCCTGGAAAACATGGGGTCTTGACTGGTGACATCATTGGGCACTAAAGTTTGTGCGTAAAAGTTCTAATAAAACCATCACAGATTTTTGGACAAACCAACTCCTACATCTCACCCATCAAATAAAACTGCCTCTTCCTGGCTAAATTCCCATTGCTTCACACGTCCAACAATCCCTCCTGATAAAAATCTGTTTCCAAAAACAAAACACACCACACTGAGGTATCAAGTTGGTCTTTTAACATAGTTTCATCACAGCTTAAGTTGGTGAGCTTGAGTTTTGAGGGCATTTATGTATTTAACATGTTGAATAGAAGGAAAACATCATTATTGTAAAGCAAAATTTTCCATTGGGCACTTTTTGACTCATAAAACAAGCAAATACATAACAATTCTAGCAGCGTCCTAATGCTGATTTGGCTACTTCTACCTCCCCATCTTTCCATTATCTCCCCCAGTCCACTGCAATGCTGGATGCCAGTCTCCTCACTCCCTTTCAAGGGAAGAATGCTCCCCTGTAATCCATCCCAGCTGTGGCAGATTGCACGGCCAATTAAAGAAAACTGTTTGGCTCGCCCCAAACGAGGTGACCACATGTTGCAGTGGGACCTCCCCTCCGCTCTGCATTCATCCCCTCTGGGACCTCACCTCTGTGGGGTTCAGAGGTCACGGTGCTTGTGGTTTCTTCCGCAATGGATCGTGGAGGAAGACAAGGAGACTGCAGACAAAACGGGACAATTAGCCCCAGCTCTGACTGAACGTCCCCCCCCCCAACTGAACAACCTCCCTCGAGGTCACCAAGGCCACGTCCCACATCAACACCTACAGTAGAAGGCAGCTGTCATTGAGGTGATTTACCCCCCCTACACACACACACACGGTGCTACCCTTCCTCTTCATTTTGATCATTCTGTGTGTCATGTTTTGTTGGTGGGGAGTGAAGGTTGAAACCACAGGGAAAAAACCCAGAGAACTGGTGGCGTAGATTGCTTCAGACGTTGAGTGAAAGACATTTCCGTCATTTCCGTGACAGGATTACGGTGTTATTACCTCACGAAGTTTTGAAAGTGAGGGTGGGTCAGAACGTGCATGGCTGAGGACAGGGATGAGGGATGGAGGTCATTCTGCGAGGCTGGTTAAATGAGGTTATAAATTTATTATAACATCATACGGGGGGGGGGCAAAACTGATCAAAAACAAGATAGAAAACAAATGCAGGTCAACATACGGGGCCATTTCTTGCTAATGTCCTTTCTGTGACTGATATGGGCGTCACACTCGTGTGTGACTGAGTGTGTGCCCACGCTGGTGTCTGCATCCGCGTCCACTACGGTGTTTGTTTTCCCTCCTAAGCCCCGATGGCGTCCCTCCCTCACGTCGTGGGGCATGAAATTTAGGCAGTGCACTTTCTCCCCATAATACGGAGGATAAACAGGAAATCTAATCACAGCACCGCGGCAACACAAACCCTGATACTGTAAACACACATGAGCTTACAGTGTGCATGGAGCAAGGGGGGGCATATACGGGGATAAAGGAAAGTGCCCGGTATAGATTTGCCTCTCTGAGACACTAAAGCATTCCTGCTCTCTGAGGTCTGCACAGCATCATGCGGGCTAGTAGAAACAGATGCGCTTGATGTAACCATATTCTATATAATGCATGCGTAGCTCTTAGTAGGGAGAAATATCATGACCATTTGTGACCTTATAACCTCGCAAAACACTTTCATATTGATTGTACAAACATGTTTTTAAGATAGTCACTTCTGGTAAAAAAAAAAAAATGTAGTAAACCAACGTAGAAAAAATACACAGACTGAGTGCAACTCTCAAAGCTCACTTTGCTGATTTTGGATGTGTTATGCTGTCTGTCGGGATGAGGTCAGACTTAGCATCATGCCAAATGGTTTAGCATTGGATGCCTTGTTAAGAAGTCCACAAAAGCCAAACAGAACAAACAAAGCTATCAAACATTTGAAAGCCAAGTGCATTTTAAAATAGCGACTGATGCTAAATGCTGTATACACAGCACGTCACTTGCTATAAACATATGCCTGCTTGCACTTAAATGTATATGACAACAAGGCCTCCGTCTTTTGAGGAACAAAGTCTTGGGGGGAAAAAAAGGAAGAGAAAGGGGGTCGGTAGCAGAGTCACAGACGGACAGAACCACCCAAAAGAAAACAGACAGTGTTGCTTTCCCCATTATCGTTTCAGACTTTGATATGAACCAGAGAGGCAGAGTGGTGGCTATATCAAACCCAGATCTCCTCCTCCTCCCATCTTATTTTTATTTTTTTTTTGCAGTCATCTGTGTAATAGAAAGATCAATGTGAATGAAATCAACCAGCTGTCTCTATTATGACCGTCCTTCTGTTAAATCTCGAGCAAAAAAAAAAATGAGAGCAGTTTACTGAACTCTCCCTGGGAATTTGTTTAAGCTGTGGGCCAACTGGTTGACAAGACTGATTCATTCAGCGTGCTTTTAAATTGTGCTTTTAAATTGGAAAATGCCCTCCTTTTCGATATCTCCGCAGAAATGTCAGCACCCTTGATGTTCCCTCCTTTGCTGTTTTTTTCCCCCCTCCCCTGTTTTTTTGAACCCGCTTTCAATTCCCTCTGCGTGTTGACAGACACTCTCATCTGGGCGACCTTGCTTTCTTCCTGTGTTTCCAGGTTTTGGGGGGGATAAGGTTGGAGGCGGGTGAAAGGTGAAAGGTCGACCTTGTGCTCGGTGCAGACTCTGCCTCTGTCAACACAACCTCTGCTCTGTAATACCGTTTTCCCTGCCTGGATCACACTGAAAGTGAAGGTGGGGGTGATGGTGTGCAGTCAGGACAGTCAATTAGCTGCGCTGTTGTTGGCCGACGCACCACAGAGTGAACACTTCACATTATCCCATACCTACCAGGTTTATCAGAGGGGATTTTAATGAACTGTTTTACTGCCATTCATGTACATGTAATGCTTGCTGATGCATTTTATCAGCACCCATTAAAGATTTTAATGATCATAAAATAAATTATAAGGTCATTTAAAGAACAATACATTCATTCATTAGGAACAGGCGGATAACAGAGACGTCCCACTGAGTTTAAACTCAAAACTTCCTCCTTGTTTGCTGGTTTTCTTATTACATTTCGTATTTTGTACATTCGAGCTGCTTGTGGTTTCAGACATGCAGATTGTTTCTGAGTGTTGTATTATTACCACTGTGTGTTATAAGCTTTATAGCTGTGTAGTAATGTCAGTCAAAACCTATGAGCAACATCTTTTTCTCTTACTTTAACAACATTTTTCCGGCATTAAAAAATGATTTGTGAACATGGGACGTTACTCTGCACCTTATAACTTACGGGTCTATATTTGACTTCTGGCTTTGACGTGTGTCTTATTTCACACACATACATCAGAATAGTAAAATAGTTACAGAGTTACAAAGAAATGTATTTGAACAAAAAGCTTAACTGAAGATTAACTAAAAAAGCTGATTCAAGAAGTGTTTTTCAGTAATACTGTTCACTTTAACATCTTTAGAACATAGAGTAATGTAAAAAAAAATGTGATACTGTAATGTATCCTAGCCAAACCAGCTGTGTTAAAAAGAAAAACTATGAGCTTGAATAAACACTTTAGGTTTCTTAAATGTCTTTCTGGAAAACATTATTATAGGTTACTCTTTTGCCCCCTTTAAATACATAATCATGGTGCTTTTCCCTTTTAATAACTTTAGAGTGTTAAAGTATGAGAAACACCCAGTGATGCAGATCCAAGCCAAGTCCAATGAACAAACAATCTAATAATGGTTTTAAAGTATTTTCTCACCCTGAGTTTGACTTTTAAACTCTGACACAAAGTCATTTGTTGGGTGGATCTGAACTCCGGTTTGGCCTTCGTGTCCTTCGGTCAGACATCAAACAGGAAATGTCGGTGCAGTCGGACTTTAACACGTTCTCACTGTGAACTCTGACCTCGGTGCTTAAGTTAAAGCATTTTATGATCTGTTCAATACGCTGTGATCAATGTCACTTAACCCTTTTCATAGAGTGGCCGTCCTCTCTAAGGTCAAAGGTCACGGTGATTATGAGCATGCCACGAATGATCCGCCCACCTCTGGAAATCCCCCCATATTTCCTCCTGACCCCGCCCATCCGAATATCCCGCAAGGTGCTAGGAGCCGCCTGTCATTGTGATTGATTGTCCCTAAATACAGCACGGCCTGATCGGCGGTTGGTTTCCGTGGTAACTCACAGCGGGCCGTGTGTGTGTTTGTGTATGTGTCTGTGGTCTTTATTAAGATTGGTGGTTCTCATATACACAAGTCTCACCCGACAACCCTCCTCTGTGTAGAGCGCCGTGTAAACCCAAATATTGGTTCGTCATCTGTTGCCAGTGTGTGTGTGTGTGTGTGTGTGTGTTAGTGGGTGGGTGAGTGACTGGGTGTGGGTGCATGAGCATGAGTATGTGTTTGTGTGTGTGTGAGTGTGTGAAAGTAAAAGACGAGGTCTCAGCAATAAGTGAGAGAAGGGGAATATGTTTTCCTTTCCATTGCCAGCAGAATGGAAAAATCTGAAATGTAATGACTCTGTCCGTGAAATGGGAGCTGAACCATAATAATCATTAAGGGCCGACCACACACACACACACACACACATACACGCATACACACGAATGCATACACAGACATGTATATACACACATGAACAGAGACACTACATAACACCAGCTGCTTTGTCCTGCCACATATTTCCTCTGTGGAAAAAAAACACAAACAGGTCACACACATTCAAACAGATGCAAAACACAAATAAAAAACACACACACCTAACAATCTTCAAGTTGTTTCCAAGTCACATTATGAATGATCAAAGTGTATTCAGTCATTTCAGACCACAGAGTGTCACCAACCATCGCTTTGGTTGATGCATTCGCTGCATGTTCGTGCCTCTGTTGTCTTTGCACAGCTGTTAGGACAGTGAAGTGGTCCTCACGGTCTGATCTTCCATTATAAGAGATGAGAAGCGATGACTGCCGAGCAACCAGCCTGACAGCCAACGATGGGAAGCATGCGACTCAGCAGTCCCCCTCCTCTCAGAAACACAGCAGCGTTATCAGATTGTTTGCTTTGTTTCTTCTGGACTCTCTCTCTTTTTTCATACCTGATTTCTTTATTAATAACCTCTCTCTTATCTGTTGCCATGTGAGCTGATGGTCCCCGGGGGTGAATCCACATAGGCTTCATAGCTGGAGATGTCTCTTTGTCTGACTGTCTTTTTTTTGGTCTCTAGTTTCATTGCAGCTGTCCACTTTTTCACCCCCTCATTCTCTCTGTGCACCCCCCACCTCCTCGTCTCCCTGTCATTTTAACCTTCACTCTCGGTCTGTCTGTGCCTGTCAGTCTTTCCCCTCCTCTACTTTTTCGCTTTCATCATGCCTCTGTTTTTCTGCCGAGGTGAGTGTTGATAGCTCCCATATTTTCTCCCAACCTTATTTCTTTTTTTTCCCCCCATTCTTCTGCTCTTTCCCTGCCCCACGTCGTCCCATCTTCTGTTCCCTTCGCCTGGTCCAAATCAGATGACACATCATAGCCGAAAGGGCAGTTTTCACAAGGACACGGCACAGAGCTATAGGTTTAAAAAAAAAAAGAAAGAAAAAAACACCATGCTATCATGATGGTGCTGTCATTATCCAGGCCCATTTTCAGGTCAGGCAGAGAGGACACACTTCACTCGTACCACACCGCTTAATAGTTGAAAATACATTCGGGCAGCATGACAGAAATTTGTCAACCATCAGAGATTTTTTTTGCAATGCAGCTGTTCCATGTGGAAAGAAATGAGTGGGACATTTTTTTATGTGTGTATGTGGGATTCAAAAGTATTTAATTACCTATAAACATCAGCCACCATTTTACCATGAGCCTCTTCAGTTAGATTCCCTGAGACTGCAACATATCACAAACACGTGTATTGCTATTGTGCCTTTTATGTGAGAGATGATTTCAAACACACTATACTTTGGCATGTTGGGAAGTTTTAGCAATTTTCCTGAGGGTTAGAAATGATAAGTTCATTAAACATGAAGCAACAACCAGAGGAGAGATACCTCAGCTCTGTTCAAGGTTAAAAAAAATCCACCAAACATCTATAAAGTGCAATAAACAAGTCGATTGCCCGGCAACCTCAAGGTGACGACAAGACTCCAGGAAGTTCCCGCCCTCGGCAACAAAAGGCCTCGCACATACCGCCCTTTACAGCCTTTACCTCAGTTTTGGTAAGGATTAAACAAATGAGATATACCATGTTGAATAATGAGCTGTAGAAGTGCTGATAGGCAGACTTTTTTTAAACTTTGAACAGAGCCATGCTAGCTGTTTCTACATTTTCAGTCTTTATGCAAAGCTAAGCTAACTCTTCTGGCTCTATTCCATAATTTGCCAGACATAAATAAGTACCATCTACAGCCAGTATGTGGAAATGTAACCTTAAAAATTTAAAACTAGTACATTTTATAGAGACTTTCACTAGTCATTGTTAATTTGTCACTTTGTTAATTAAACATTTTCTCTTTCATTAACATGAGAAAGTCATTACTTGATTTTCCTCATTTAGTTTTGTGATTAAAAACAGAAATCAATGCAAAGTTACGTAACACTGAGTGTTGTGTTTAATATTGTGCTCTCACAGTTCCTAAGCAACACTCTCATTAACAAAAATCTGGAGCTATTATTTTAATGTTAAATAGCTCCATAATATTGCTTTAAACAAATATTAACATAATATAACAAATCAAACTGCCAAAAGATGGCTTGTCTTTTAATCTAATTGCTTATGGAATTGTATAAAATTAATGTTGTCTTGAGTTTTTCTTTTTTGATATGCAGAATTTCAGTGCTATGTTCAGTATCTGCATTTTCTGTAAATATCACAATATCAAAGAAAACCAGATGAACTTTAACTCCAGCCAGGAAATCTCTTGACAGATGCACTCGTGTTGTCTTTCTCCTCCTTCTCCTTCAAACATGAACGATAAAATACAGCAGCGTCATCATCATCAGAGTGTTGCAATGTATCAGCGATGATCCAGCATCATTCCCGAGCAAGTGGTCATTCCTGAGCAGACACCAGATGTCTCGTTTTTTAAGGAATTTTTAGGAGTTCTGTCAAAAGTGCTTCCTAGACAGAGTGAACATACATTCCCACTGTGTGCCAATGTTCGCCTGCTGCAGCCAGAGCTTCAGTTACGCTCCTTTCTCCAAAATACAGCCAGGAAAAACAAATGACATCCTTTTAAAATTTGGAACCCGGCACAAAAATTTATTTCCCCCCCTCCATTCTCTCCCATTTTGGATCATGATAGATCCATCAACGTCTGCCTGCGTAGGCTGCGCCAATTGTTCTGCCCAGCCATGATTTGATGGCTTCCATATGAGTGGGTATCCTCTTATAATGGGAACTGCAATCAGGATCAGTGTGTGAACGGTGGCTGACATCCTGCCATAAAGCACACTGGAGCAGATGCTCGTAGGCACTGCACAGACAGAGAAACACACACACACTGAAAATCTGGGAAATGCATGCATTTACACTTTTAAATACAGACAATAGTTTGACACATTCATGCACACACACATCCAAAACTGCTGTTATGGTTACCATTCTTCATCTCATAACAGCGGTGGGTCATCAGTGGTGGTTTAACTCAGGATGGGGTCACTTCTGGACCAGGACTTTAAAAGTGAGGTAAAACGACCTGTCGCTCCCAATCCCAGCTTAAATCCATCAGCTCCGTCACTCCCATCACCAAAGGAAACTGAGGAGACGGATTGCGATCATCTTGGCAGGCACCTGGAAAAATTTGGAAAACTTCACAGAGACCAGAAACTTTTCCAGAAATAGATTCACTAATAGTGTAACACTGAAGAAAAAGAAAAGCCATAAGTAGAGGGCTTTTGAAAGCATAATGAAAAATAATACACTGTGGGAATGGAAAGCTTGAATACTGAAGGGTTATTAAAATGTGGCTGTTGTAAAATGACTAAACACCGTAACCATACAAACGTTTCCAGAAAAGGTTGACTGTGTATTGTAAAGAAACTGAAGTTAAAAGCTGTTCTGGATGCTGTTTATCGGCACACTCACATAAACATGCAGAGCACTGTTAGTTTAAGATTAAAAGAGGACATTTAATCTGAGTGTTTAATGCAAAGATACACAAGAGAGAGACATTTATTTATATTGTCTACTCCTTTTATTTTATTTCTTGCTATCTCGACTCCCATTAATGATATTTTAACTTCAAAACCTTTTAGTTAAACTCTTCATTGTGGTTAATTTTTCAAACCTATTTCCAATGAAAACGCATATTTACTCTATTCTATCTTAATCTTTTTTTGAGAAACCCACCAGAGATGTACTTTAAAATTACAAAACGTATCTCAGAGTCAAAAGTTATTTATATTTATAAATATTAATGCTCCATATATATTCTTTATAATTATATATTTATATGTTTAATTGAGAAAAAAAAATTAAACAAGTAACCTGAATTTTTTTCCAAAATATGATTTTTATTTGAAAAAGAGAAGCCAAGGTGAGTTGTAAAAATTTAAAATGAGAAAAGAAAAGGAGTCAGAAATGGACATTTACTTCAGGACTGGTTGTGTTGTATAAAGGGAAGAGGCTCAGATCAATGTGCAGCTGTTTTAATTTTTGATGGTGGAGGCACATGAAAGTTAAAGTTAAGTGTGTGTGTATATATATATATATATAAAATAAAATATATATATTATCTAATAAAATCAAGCAATGAGCAGAAATAATTTCATAAGCAGGC
>JAPZDV010000024.1:4667294-4677907 GCA_029814665.1 Acanthurus lineatus
ATATATTATCTAATAAAATCAAGCAATGAGCAGAAATAATTTCATAAGCAGGCAATTAACACAGTGAAGCTTAGCAAAGTTAGACAAGTTTTTCAGCAAAAAAATAAAGCCACAAATGGACTAAATAAATCGTACATTCAGAGGAAACTTAACTACTCTTTGTCAAATTAAATGAGCCGCTATGAGTCCACAAACAGTCATCCACAACCTTAATGAGTGATAAAAATGAACAATACTTGTTGCAGACAGTATGAGAGTAAAACAGAGATGATGTTATGTTGTCAGTCAATTAATATGTTCAAATTAATGTTATTTTTATCCAAAAAACACATCATCATTCTCTTTTTTTGTAGTCTTCCATGAGAATGAACTTCTTGTCACACATGAGCTCCGTAAAACCAAATCTGATGCTATTTTTATGCATCTGCGCTATCAGATGACATTAATGGAGTGTTTCGCAGTAGTTCAGTGTGTCTTTGTTAACGCTGTGTAAAGCAGCGAATAAGTCTCGGATCTGTCTGGTCAGGGTGACCTGAGGCTCTCACATGGGACTCTGCCGTGTCTCCCTCACACACCACTAAATCTGGGCCATAATCACACTCTAATTCACACACTCATAAATCTTTCCCTCCGGGCTCTGATGTCAGCTCCATATACACACTAACACACACGTACACACACACGTATAATGTTCATCATAAACTACTGCGGGAGGATATTTTTAACAATTCATTTCAGAGCTTTTCCAGTGCCAAAGTTTGGGGCCTTTGAAGTTTGAGTGGAAGTGCAAGAGAGAACTGGTTTAATTTCACTTTGGTCCAAGGCTGCCAACGTCCACGAGGCCTTTCAAAAGCATTCAGACGGCTATTAAATTAAGCTAAAAATGCAACATAATGAAAAAGGGGGTTTCAGAAAAAAAAATAACATGTTCAAGTGCCTTTTACATGTGAAAGTTAGACAAGAATATCCAGGGGCTGAATAGCATTTCAAAACATTTATTAAATCTTCTGCAGGACTTGTTTTCATCTGTTTACAGAGTCTGTGAGGATACAGTTTGTTAAATCAAGAACAGATCAATTGCAAAGAGCAATTTAGGAGAAAACTGATAGTTGATTCCAACTTTGGGTTTTGCTTTGAAACAATATCAAATCACCCCTTTTTCTTTCTACTTTGTCTTGGAGAAAATTAAAGAGCAAGAGAGCAAACTGTGTTACAAAAGCATGAGTGTGACGGACATTTAGAGAGGAAAACACAGAAACATAAAGACAATAAAACACCAAAAACGGATCTGAGAAAATTCCTTTTTTTCTCTCAAAACTAAACGACGATTCGCCTCTAAATTGATTTACCATTTTAAGAAAGCAGTGGTTTTTAGATTAGATCGTTTCTTCATTGGTTTAGATCCTGGTAAGTTATTGTATTATTATTACATTTAACTATATTTCAATTTCAAATAATACAACAACTCCCATCCATGGAATTCGTACTCAGAGTGAGACTCATAAATACTGTAACCACTAAGACCTGTTTTAAATCAGACTTTATTTTTATGTCCTCTGTCTCTCTTGATGCTAATCTCATCGTAAAAGAACAGCCAGAAAGAAAAACTGTAGAGAAAATCTGAACTGACTTTTTTACTGAATCGCCTCCATTAACAGAAGTCCAATTATGTCTTTGCAACCGTAACTGTATTTGTGCAAAAGTGAAAGAAATAAATTAAACAGAAGCTGCAAATGTTAACTTGTCAAGCTAACTAATTTACACCCGAAAGTTTAACTGGGAGGTTACAGGGCTAATCGAAGCGTCATTTCAGCCTTGTATTTCAGACATCCAGCTGAATGAAAAATTGATTTGAAAACATAAAAAGCGGCAAAAGAAAGTTATTACAGACATCACTGAGAATGAGCCGCGTGTGCACAACATCATCCATCACCACGGTGCAATTAAACTGTTACCAAACGCAGGAGAGCAATGAGCATCATGTGTGAATGATGTGATGCAGAAGAGGAGAAGCTAACAGACTAAAACCTGAAAGGAGAGAGGTCCTTCTCCTCCTCTTCCTCCTCCTCCTCCGTCTCCTCCTGTCGGTCTCCAGCACATTAATTGAGTTTGGATGGATTGGAGATCGATGGCAGGGAGGCCCCTCGATAGCTCAGCGGTAAGAGGGATTAAAATTTGAAATCAATTAGTTTTGTGTCTGCAAACCCTTACCTCTGCGGGAAGGGAAAATCAATTAAGGAAATTAAAAGTTGAAGCAGCGACAAGAAAGTCATTTTCAACGAGCCTCTCCGCTTTCATCTCAGCCTGAGCTCGGCCGCCGAGTGGCTCTGAGGATCAGATGGGGGGGCCTTTATCTCGATTTCCTTAGAAGAGGTTCGGCCCCGTGGAGAGATTCAGGGGAGGCATCTGACCTTTGAACTTTTGGCCTCTGAAGTGAGGGGGACTCCCGGGTACACCTGGCTCGCCGCGCTGCTGGGAACACACACAAAGACACACAAACACTGAGATAAAATGGAGCCGCAGTTACACTTCTCAACCTTTTGCCATAAAAATAAAAAAAAAAAATATGGCTCATCTTTTTATTCTGAACTTCACAAAAGAATGGAGCTCTTACACATCAAACTCAGACCTTAAAGCTCCGGAGGCTTTTGAGCCACAAGTTCAGTAATCCCCTGGAAGTCCTCTCACATGGTATATAAATGATTATGCCCTTATGTCACTCAGCTCCAATAAGTTGAGTGTGTTTGTCGTCAAACATCACCATTTCAGTTCTTAAAATGGCTCCCAGTCGCTCAGAAGAGAGGCAGACCTGAAGCGATAAGACTGCAGATGGATGCCGGGTGCAGAGATACAGAGGTTAGAGGTAAGGAGACACACAGTCTCTTTGAAGATGGCGGTCTGTTCTGCCCGGTAACAGACGACACAGAGCAGCCGCTACAATCATCGTCCTCTCTGCAAGATATCATCACCACAGGTCAAAGGTCAGCTGGTGACCAAACAGCAGCAGGAGAAGATCAAGGTGGAGGTGAAAGACGTCACCACGGGTCAGAAGTGTATGGGTGTAAACACATTAACGAAAACATGCACACACACATGCAAATACATGTGCAAAAAAGCATTTATCATCATATTTATTTTTAATTAAAAAAAGGAGAGAATGAATTTTTCTGACACGTGTTGATGATGATGATGATACATGATGTCAAAATCTTTTTTTAGCCATATAACATTATCACACTGTTTCCACATTAGCTATTCTGATGCTGAAAATCTTTATTCGATACTGTTTAGAGAAATATAAACACAAGTTATTGAAGGCTTTTGAAAAAACAACCGATACATTTTTTTCAAAAGCAAAATTCCATTAAGGTGAAGGTGATCGTCTTGTTTGTTAAGGCTGATTAAAATTTGGAGCCTTTTAATGGAGAATCTGGTGCAGCAAGAGTTAGCTTAGCATATGAGCTAAGGTATGTGGAGGCAGCTGGCTGTCAGACTGATGGCTGATTGGCTGTTAAACTAACGTCTGATCTTCTGTCTCTAAACAAGTGAAATAATAGGTTATATAATAGATATAAAGGATTTGTAGTTGTTTAAAAGGCATATTTGACTGGGTATTAAAGTAACAATCAATATAGCTAATTATTTTTTATGCTCTTAAGTAATTAGTTAAGTATGACTTTACTGTAAATAAATGGTAATATGTCATTAAAAAATGTTTTAAATAACTAAGCACACAGAGATGAACAAAAGATTAAACTGTGGTATCTATGATCATGCTATGACATGCCAGAGAACACATCATGTAAATTGTGAAGGCTACATACAAATAATGTACTGTAAATTTTTTTTGAGTCTATTAAACCACATTTGTGTGTAAACAGTTTCCACATTTGTAATTAATAATCAATCTCACTCATCGTCTGTGTAGTTTTGCACAGTTGTGGATGTTTGAGTCCATCTCTCCTCACTGCTGTAACTTAATAAATGCAACTTTTTCATTTTTTGTGCAATATCTTTATTATATCATGCTGTGATCATAATTACCCTGCACTCACATCTGCCTTACATGCCTCATGAGCACCACTTCAGGTATTACCCACTAAACTTATAGAAGAGCACTCACACACACACACACACACACACTCACACACACACATTCCACACACTGAGTGGATAAAGGAGCTCTTATGTCAGCGAGAGAGAAAAAGCAGAAAGAAAAGAGTTCCTGCACTCTTTCTGCCTACAAAAGAAGCAAACAGGCTTTGATATCAGTAAAGAGAAGTTCCCTCTGAGACCAGTTGGAAGTAATCTGCTCCGCACATATAAAGACATGGAGCCATTTTCCTGCCCCGCACTCGTCCCGCAGTGGAGAGTCTTTCCATACAGGGACGATGGCGAACAGAGAGCGTGATGGAATGAAAAGAGGGGGCATGGGGTAAGAAGGAAAAAGGATATGAGGAGGGGGAGAGAAAAGAGCTGGGAAAGAGGAGACGGGACAGGAGGGGTGAGGAGGGGAGAGAGGGTGAGGGTGAGGGAGGGGGGGATGAAAAACAAGAGCGAGAGAGCGGTGAAGAAAAATCATCTTATCCCAAAGTATCTGCACCTGAGAGCAATTTGTCCCCAATTTTGGGAGCTTAATCACACCATTGAAGTGTGGGCACACACAAAAAAAAACCCCAACATGCACACACACTCACACACACACACGCACAGACACACAGCAGCCGCATGCGGAGGTCTGGAGGGAGTTAGACACGCGGATGATGTCTTCTGGGAAAGCTGCAGGGGTCTTTGAAGAGATACCCAGCTCTCCACCACTCTGCACGCTAGACGGTGGGGGCCCTCTCATTTCTAGTACAGCAAAGTGTGTGTATGTATGCGTGTGTGTGTGTGAGTGTGTGTGAGTGTGTGTGTGTGACCCCGGCTCCTCCATCTTCTGACATAAACTGTTTTTTTTTTTCTTTAACACTCCACAGGCCGTCTTTCATGGTCTGGGCACTAAGCATTTTCCCCTCTCTCCTCTTTTTCTTCATTCTTTCTGCTGAAGTAGCTAGGGTGGAGTTCCTCTTGTGGGCAACGGATGGTGGAGAGAGAGAGAGGAAGGAAGAGAGAGAGAGAGAGAGGGAGAGGGAAAAAAAGAAGTTGCACTTGCCTAACTTTTTCTCTGTCTTTCTTATCCGTGTGTCGGAAACAAGGCATTAGCCTCTGGAGTGCGTCCAGAGCTGGTTCTTTATGATTGGGTTATAATAAAAATTGCCCCGAGATCAGATGAGATGAGATGATGGAATGAACATTTGAGACGCAGGAGGAGGTGGAGGAGGAGGAAGAGGAGGAGGAGGAGAGGGAGGAGTAGGCACTGTGAGGGTGAAGGGAAGCAGAAGGGGGGAGTTTTGCGGTGAGGAGAGTTTGCTTAAAGCGCTGAGCTGTTATTGCAACGGGCGGCTCAGGAATGCAACCGCTCGCTACTCTGACCAAAGAACGAGGGAGAGTTAAAGGAAAAGAAAAGAGAAAGAGGGAGAGATTGGTAAACCAGAGAGCGACCAAGCTAACCACATTATGTCATCAGGGCTTTATGATCTGCTAATAACCAAATCGCATTAAAGGAAAACACTCTGGTTTCAATTAGAGTCCGCAAAAGCTGTTTGACTTCAGATACAGGGTCCATATCTGCGTTTACTAGCTCGGGCTAATTGTCAAAGCATGTGGATATTAATGGTCAGAGACGGGCGAGCTGAAGCCAGAAATGATGACAAACCTCAGCACATGTCCTCATTTGAAACGATCCAAACCCTGTGCTGCTTCCATTTTTAATATAATTCCTGCTCAAACATATTTTAAATAATACCACTTGTGTGCATGACATTCATTTGAACATATGTTCAAAGGGGTCGTAATCCTAGACTCTAAATTGGCAACTTTAAGAAAACATGTCAGGATAGAAATGCAGAACACAGGCAGAACGTTGAAAACGAGCCTAAAAAATACTCGTTTCATTTCACATGAACAAGCTGTGACCCAAGATTGAAACGGTTCAGCCTGTCTTTAATGTCAAAAATCACTTATTCACGTGATGCCAGGGCCATAACATTAAAGACCCTGAAGTCACGCCCCCTGCATTTTTTGTGTGTGTGTGTGTGTATGTGCGTGTGCAGCTTATTACCATAATTACAATAGACAATATCCTAAAAACAGAAATTTAATAGGCTGATTCCAGATATGTTTTAATTTAAATACGACCCAAAGTTACCTCATCAGGATCAATTAGTCTTTATATTGATTCCTTGGTTTGTTTCGTTTCTTTTTTGTTAATTTTTTCTTTCTTTTTTTAATTAGAAACAAAAAACTCAGACTAATTAATACCTGGTGTTAACATACTTTGTCCTGAAACTGTCCTGAAATACTTAATGCTGCAGACACAATCAACTGGATGTAAGAATATATCGAGAATCTGATTTTTTTTAGCCTGACTATCAACTATCCAGTGAGAGGACGGCTTTGAAAGAGCATTTAGACTTTATATTGTGTTGGGAAATGAAATTATAGAGCTGAGACCAACACGTATTCATCAACTGTTCTTTTAAATTAATCGACTGATCCAGGCTGAAGTCAGAAAAAGCTTGGCCACTTAAAACTCTAAAACCTGCATGTTACTGCATTTTAATAAGCTATTAACATGCATGAATGGCCTTAAAAATTAAAACAGGAAAGGTTATATCTCCAAAGCCATTCTCTAATCCAATTCTATAAGGTTCTCCTTGCAAATCAGTGCTCAGAAAGTAAAAAAAAAGGGCTAATGGAGTTCTGTTTCCTCTGCTGTGATGCAGGTTAAAAGAGGGTTTCAAGAAACATGAAAACTGATAATTTTATTGGAGAAACTGCTCAAAATGCCCACTAAGTTAAGAGTTTTTTCATTTAACCTTCTTGGAAATTGATGTTAACCATTAGCGATCACCATGCTAGCTAGACAGTTTGCTGAGGTTAATGATACACACTGTGCTAATAATCACTAACAAGGATTACCAGTATTATTAATAACTATATTTTGTTGTACAGTAACTCTGACTGATGATGGTAAACCTTAAAATTGCAAACGCACAAATCAGCATGTTTTTTTTAATAGATTCAATACTGTTTTAATATCATAAGTATTGTATGAGACAAACAGAAGCTCACAGACCACAGACAGGGCAGATGGCGGTCGCTGTATGACACTGCATTAGATTTAATCCAATTAATGTTGTTTGGCTGCTTGAAAGAGCCTGAAGAGCAAAGATACTGTGGTACAATTCTCCCCCCAGACATGCCAATGTTGATCATTTAATTAGGTACTTTTAATTAGAGGCTAACACAACCAGAAAACATCCGGAGACAAATCACTTGGAGCAGCTCGAGACCAAGGGCGGAAGGGAGGGAACTGGGCGGCGCTAACCCATCTATCTCCCTGTCTCAAAAGGTCTCTAATTAGAAGGGGCCAATCAACAGAGGCAATCCGTCAGCCCTCACGTCAGCCTCGACCAATCGCGCGGCATCATTAGTCACCCTCTGAGGCCGCCTGAGCCAATTGATGATGCTGGATGATGGAGGGAAGCTGGGGCTGGCTGCCAGGGATGCAGGGGTTTTTAGAGGACGAGGGGTGGAATGGGCCGTGACAGCTTTATTCATCCGACGCTTAAACAGCCTCAGAGGAGAGGCAGAGAAATGTCAACGTGGAGAGGACGATTACGAGAGATATCGATCCTCTTTCCTTCCTTTCGAAAAGAAAAGAAACACTCCGCCTCCTCCTACTTCTTTAGCTCAACACTCCCTAAGGCCCGCTTCGATAGACGCTGAGAGACAGGTGAAGAAAAGAGGGGGAGGGATGGAGGGAGGATGCTCTGTCCCCCTCATTCATTCTTTTTCCTGGCTCTTGCTTTTTTTTGCTGGCAGTGCATCTGCTTTACAGAAATACAGATAATGCTTACCCAAGGCTCTCCTCTGGCTTTGGGCCGTCAGAACAAGTGAGGCAAGGAGGATACAAGCTGGAATAATAAAAAAGAAACAATCAGCAAGGGTGGAAAAATGTAAATTGGTTAAAAAAGACTGTAAGAAAATACACCATAAAACACTTGTGACATGGCAGACTTGTCTGCGAAGTTTAATGAAGCCAAAAACCATTAGGATTTTATTTTGTTAATGGTAATTGCTTGCTCGTATTGCTTTTTAAGTGTTTCTTTCCGTTCGTTAAAAAAGCCAGACAGTGTTAGACGAACAGAGTGGTAAGGAGGAATGACAGCTCCAGACACGCGAAGGCATTCGCTGCCCACATTTTCAAACACACACTGGTTTCAGTGTGTAAAACACACCCTAAAAACTGTGGCACTAAACAACACACTTCGTGCCAGCGGTACGGCCCAAGTTCTTTGTTTGCAAGTGTAAACGTGTAGTCACACTACTCTCACACACACATACAAATAACACAGATTTTATTATGCGTTGCTGCTGTGTAAATTTTAGTTGAAACTTAAGGGGGTGGGGTTTTTTTTTTCTAAAATAACCTCTCACTTTTAAATGATACGAAGGCTTAAAATATGCATAATTGAGGGTGTGACTATTGTGAATGACATCAGCCTCCAGCTGTCTGCCCGCTGTCACACAGTCATGATGCAAAGCTCCACCCTCGCACCCAAATATGGACACCTCAGGCTTTAAAAAAAAAACCTCAAGATGGCAACAAACAAATTACCACTTGAGGCTTCAAAACAGTGAACCAGAAACCAACGGGTGGCATCATGGTGGTTCCCCACTATTGCAGGGTGTGAGAGGATGCTGGCGTAGTTTGTTTGTCGCTTCTCCATCTGAGTTTAATTTGTTGTTCTATGTAAAGTGTCTTTGAGTATCCAGAATAGAGCCATATAAGTCTAATGTATTATTATTATTATTGCTATTTATTATACAGTCAATGCAATAATTCTACCAAACAAGGTTTTCCTGTTCAACAGCACATTATTATGATTCACTGAACTCCCAGGTCTCAGCGTTACTTTACTAAAAGTCAATGTAAATGATAGATTGATGGTCAGAACCATGAAAACTGTGATTTACCCCAAAAATCTTCATCCTCATCTAACAGGAACACACACACACTGCTTTGAGAACATCCACGAAGCAAAAGTATGTACGCACACACACCTTAGGCTCCTTTCTTGGCCCCCATTTCACTAAAACACACTGAAACATGTAGATATGTATACACCCTATATTAAGCACCGTGAAACATCATCATAGTCATAACATGTGCAAACGCACACATGGTTGATTCTTTCTACCCTATTTTCAGCCACTTTCCTCTCTGTGTCTCTCCCTCTGTTACACCCACACACACACACACACACAAACACACACACACACGCTCCAGACGTTGTGCTGTGGGTGAACCTGGGCGGTGTTTCCTGAGATCATTAAGTGTGGGTTCTCCAGGGCCACATTGCCACATTTCTCTCCACTACAGCTGCTGCTCAGGCCAAGTCCAGTAATCACTACTTACCAGCCACTCGGAGCCACAAGCACGCCAGCAGAAACAGGCTCCAGAACCTGCAAGCAGGATCCAAGTCGCTCGTCAATCAAGTCCACTCAGAAACAAGCCTGAAACCAACAGAGTCTCTTACATGAACACGGAACGTGAGCTCATTAACATGAAATTGGCAGCATCAATGAACAGATGCCTATTTGCCAGCACCGAGTCCTTGTGAATTTGCGAGCCAAATGTTGAGAGAATTTCAAGCCGACATTTTGAAGAGGGATTGTCCCTCCGGTAAAATGGTGGCCGGCTGAAGCCACAAAGCCCCAGAAACAGCCCACTGAGTTTCCTCATTGGCCTGCTTCTTCATTCATTTCTGGAGCTGACCCCCTCACCTGGCCCGCCTGCAGACCGCTGGTCCGTCGCATTTTCCCCATCAGCCACAAGATGTGACCACACAGGCAGGAGGCACATGCAACATTTTAAAGGAGCTCAGTGAAAAAGGGAAACAAGCAAAAGAGAGAAAGATGGCCGGACAAATGCCAACAGTCCGAATTCTTAGCTGGAGCTGTTTGTTTTTGTTGTGCTAATTGCGGCTCAATCTACAGGAAATGTGAGGGAAAAAAAGTTTTTCACAATGTTCTCCAGAAATAGTTTTCTTGTGGTTATCATCTGACTGGAACAATGGAGGACATGTGTAATTAGACTGATGTGTGCATGTTTGGAGGGATGTGGGTATGTGTGTAAGTTCGTGTGTGTGTGTGGCTCTGAAACTGGAGTTATAAGTGTTATTGCTGTCAAAAGAAAGCTGTTGAAAGACTTTTCTGTTTCCACTTTAATCTGGATGGAAAGCAAAATGTAAACAACTATTGTTGATATAAGAAACAGACTGAACTTACATATAAGATATATAGATGTACAGGTGTTGTTGAGCTTCATATGTGCTAACGTGCTATTATTTCTCTCATTAGCATTGAGAGGCTAGCAGAGTGTCACACTACTCCTGTAAGGATTAAGGAATAAGAGCATCTCATAATCCTTCAAAATCCATTAAATGATGTAAAAAATGTATAATTTTTAAGTCAGAAAACATTATTCTTTGGTCCTGCAAAGAAAA
>JAPZDV010000024.1:4678314-4691518 GCA_029814665.1 Acanthurus lineatus
AAGAAAAGAGAACAAACGATCATCTCAGGTTTACTGCCTCCGAGTGAGACGGATCGAAATACAAGATACAAGGCCGAGTTTGTCGCGTAAATGCCGAAGTTTATACACTCAGAATATGAGAGCCATAAAGGCAGAAGAGAAAGAGAGAAAGAGGAGGCAAAGAAAAAAGAGAGAGAGGGGGAGTAATTTAATTTCATCTGCACTAAAAGGCAGAATGTTGGCACCGGTCAGTGATTCGCCTTGTTAGCTCCCTACCTCTTTCACGCCAGCCAACGCATATTTCACTCATGAGCAATGTGGACGATGGAGAGCTCGCCCTCCTTCTTCTTTTCCTCCTCCTCCTCCTCCTCCTCCTCCTTCTCTTCTTTGTTTCACCTTATCTGCTCATCCCTTAAATCGCCCTCCTACGGTACATGTTGAAACATTTCATTTGAAGTGCAGATAAAGATCTCTGAGCCGCTTTCTATAAGGAAAAAGTGGGAACCTACTGTGTGTGTGTGTGGGTGTGTGTGTGTGTGTGTGTGTGTGTGTGTGTGTGTGTGTGTGATGCAGTTCATTGAGTTATTGTAGCGGCTCCAGGAAGTGTAAAGGGATCAGCAACATTAAATGGCCAACAGGGTCGACTATCAGATTCCCTTAAAACAAGCCAGGGCAATTAGAGGGAAACAAGACAAGAGACACACACACACACACACACACACACACACACACATGCATGACTAACTAACTAACATACCGAACTGTCTGTATTCCACTTGCATCTGATAAAAAATGCGAGCAAAACCAGATGCACGCCACACATGGACCAAAACACACATGCATTAACAATCTCACACACACACACACACACTTCTCACTTCATCACCCTGTGGGCTTGTTAAAAGGCAGTTTGCAGCGTGCAGTAAAGCAGGGCTGAGAGTTTGCCGCTGCGAGTCAGGTAACAAATTGGCAGGACTGTTTTCCTACACCATTGATTGCGGGAGTGGGTGTTTTCGGCGTCTCCACCGAGTCACCCTGACGGAGGCCGGGGACTGCGCCGGAGCGTGAACAAGAGGGAAATGACGGAAAAAGTATTCATGTCCTCTCTCTCTCTCTGTCTCTGTTTCTTCTCCTCTGTTCGCTTGTGTTTCACACTTCTTTTTTCGTCTGTGCTTGTCTCTTTCTTTGTCTTCTCTCTCTCTCTCTCCGTCAGCCTGAGGGGCCACCAACCACATTATTTATCCACCACACTCCCCCTCTCATTCTCTTCTCATTTGTGCTGTCATTGTGCTTCCTTTGCTCTGCTTTTTTTTCTGTTTTTTGTTTTGCTCTGACTCCCTCTGTCGCCGTATTTAATTTCAAAGTTTGCAGAAAGTTTTAATTCGGTTTTCAAAAGGGAGACAGACGAGGACGGGAGGAAGCCGTGAGACAAGTGGAATTTAAAGAATAACCACAAAACAAATGTCTGATTGAAGAGGCTTTCACTGCTCTTCAGTCACTGTATTTTTAAACCTGAATCAATTATATGGTTTAGTTCTAAATTTCCCCCCAAAAAAGCACAATTTAAGAGCTGAAGCACAAGCATCCATACGGTGCAGCAATGTCAGTGTTGCTAGAAACTAAAGAAAAACTTTTGGACAAAGCTTTTTAAAATAAAAATAAGACAAGAGCATAAAAGATTTTATGAAATGTTTAATCAATAAAACACATCCTCAAAAGTTCGGACAGACAGGAGGAGGAGGAGACAGATTTTGTTCAGCTGGCTTGTAACGACTCTGTAAAGCAGTGTCCCACAACAAAAGCGTCCCAATAACACGCAGTGATTCTGCCATAAAAGCCTAAATGGGCTGTGAAGAGAGTAAAGAGCTCAGTCTGAGTGTTCAAACTGCACCGCGGCTCAGCGTCCTGATGGCCAGTCACAGGCTGTTTGGCCAGTCCTTGCCTACTCTTCAATGTTAAGTGTGTGTGTAGAGGAGCGTGTGTGTGTGTGTGTGTGTGTGTGTGAATGCCAACCCCTCCCAAAAACACCATTAATGATAACAGCCTGTCTCTCGGCTCTCTTTCTTTTACATCCAGGGTAATGACTGCACATCCAGAGGGGATGGGGGGGTGACCGCCCTTTGATTAGTCTACAGGCTGAGGTGAGAACACAGCTGATTGGTTGAAGCACCTAAAAAAAATGGACAGACAGTGAGCTGCAGACAGGAGATGTTTCCAGACTCCAGTTTTTTTTTTAAGACTTCCTCTCTTTTTTCTCTCTTTTGTTCTCATCTTTTGTTCTAATCTTTCCCTCAGTCCGACTCCACAATCCATCCTCATGAACGGTCTCATCAGTGGGGCAAATATTAAAGCAATCCACCACCCTGTCTCCTTCCCTGCACACACACACACACACACACACACCTGACAGGCTGTAGCAACAACCCATAATTCTGTGCGTTCTGACCCTGACACGCTGAATCATAAATCACACTGTTTAAAGGACACAAGCACATTTTACAGCAATACATGTCAACCTCTGCTCCTATAAGAAGCTCACAGAAACACATACATACACATGTGCTTCTTCGGCATACAGCTATACTTGTGAGGACAGACAAAGTTTAAACACAATGAGGACGGTCAGAAGAGTTAATGAAAGCCCGCGCTGTGTTTCTTGCTATGTGTGGGCAAGGATGTCTGTTTAGTGAAGCAGATGGCGATTGAGCAAGCAAGAGATGGAAAAAGAAGTAGTTGGGAGTCTTGGATGGAGGAGTTTATACTTTATGTCTCTCCAAATTGGAGCCCTTGGCAGTTCCCGCTCTCGCTCATACATACATGGCAGCAGATCAATGTCTCAACTCTTTTCAGATGCTCCCTATCTCTGCCTTTAGGTATTGAAATCCAAAACTGCAAATGTTCGCTATTTTGCATGTGTCACTGTGCATGAACTCAGCCTAAGTGTGTACATGCAGTGAGTGTCAGGTTCAGAGCGAGAGGAAAGAGAGCGTAAAAAAAGGGAACGAGGGCACGGCGAAAGCCTGGTGCACCGAGGAGTCACTTCATGTCTCTCCAAACTGGAACACTTGACTCCAGATCGTTGGCTTATTTCTCGTGGCACCCGGCTGCCAAGTCAGATTATTATCCGACAGCGAGCGCTCTTGGTTTCCCTCTGCCAGTCTGCTTTTACTGGAATGTGTCGGAGCGCCTCAGGATGCATGCGTGCGGCCGCTGGTGACAGGGGAACGCATTGTCTGGGTCTGATTGTCCTTCCTCTGTGCAATCAAGAAGGCTGGATTCGAGGAGATGGCACATTTCCTGACTCACTCATTAAGAACCGAACATACTTTCATGACTGTTTTATTTTGACTTTGAAGAGTGAGTGTTTCCACTTTTACTCCCACTGAATGACTGTAAGACTTTTGCTTGCATTCTTGTACATTAATGTGTGTGTTGAATACACACAATATGTTTCCAGCAGCACCATTGTCTGGACTTGACATTTCCTACATATTTTCTCGCACTAATGCAGCCTGGTGTCCAGTAGAAAGGCACAAAGAAGCCTGCAGTATGAGAGCCGAGGCCTGTCAAAACAGCTGGTGCAAAAATTAACTACCTCTGAGATTTGTTCTTGTATTAACAAGAGAAACGACAATGAGCCCGGCTGCGGGGGAACATGTTAACTCAAGGGTTGGCAAATATGTGCAGGGGACATTTACAATCTTTTAGTATTTTTACAGGAAGACTTTCTGGCAGCACTGGGATCTGTTTCAGTGTCGGGGGGGGGAAAGTTATATGCTTGTTAGCTGAGGCAAGGCATCTCTTTTGTTGGAAGTGAACATCAGAAATATTAAAGGAGAAAACTGCATTTTATCACAGTACTTGTTAGAAAAAAGAGCTGTGTACAGACGGCAGCAGGTTTATCGGGGTAGGTTTTGTTTTTGGTTATGTAACAATTTACTGTATTTTTCTTTTTTCTGTCATTTATCCCCTCATTATGTCCTGCAAAACAAATTTAGAATATAACCCTGTGTGCCTGATTACAAACATTATATATTTAACTGCAGTATAAACACAATTTATTCAAGGAGCCAGTTAACGGTGAGATGTTTCCCTCGTACAGGAAAGGCTGTACGACAGGCTGCTATTAGCAAAGGGACATTTGCATTTGGCTCCTACAACAGATGCTGCTTGTTGGCAAACATGAGACACCTGAATCTGCCTTATTGGTACTTTTCATATTTTTGTGATTATGTCAAGTGTTATAATTAGCATTTTAAAAAATCTAACCAACTTTAAATACCTAACAGAGTTGTTCCATGGCAGGACATAAAGCAATGCCATCCTGTTTTTAAAAGAGGACTTGAAAACGATATATATGATTTGAAATTAAGTCTCTGTCTGCCATCTTGGCAGGTTGTCCGGCTGTGTTCAGTCTGATCAGACGATCAGCTGCAGCTTGTCGTCTGGTTGCATTCTTGCTGAAGTTGATTCTTCTTGAACTTTCTGCTGGAGGGCTGCCGCTTTCATTCCACAACACCCTGCGGTCTGCACTGTCACAGCACAGTCACATTAACATATTAAAATAAATGGGGGGAACTTCTGTTTTGCCAAAACATCTGATTTGGTCTGAAACAGCCGTTGAGTCTGCATGTGGTGTTGGATTCTCAGAGTCAAGAAGTAAGAGCTTCCTTCCAAAAAGCCTTTTTGAACTCAGGCTCAACAATTCCAGAGGGAGAATGTAACTGTTGAAAAGACTTTATTACACATTTCAGCACCACAAGACATGTGGCATTTGCAGTATGAAGTTGCTTGTTTTTGACTGGAAGACTTGCTCTTTTGCCCTCAGCACACTGCTGCAGTGACTCTCTCTGGGGGTTGTAAGAAAGCAAGAGAGAACATACAAAAACACTGTAACATGTCATTGCAAATTAACCTATCAAATCAAAGTATTTTACCAGATTAGACGAGTTAGGCGAGTTTGCGCTTTTACATTAATTGATGAAGAGTGTGATATTCTTTTTTTGGATGTTTTAGCTCATCATCTTTGTCCTGGATGCTGACAGGAAGTCCTCTGGATATATTTTTCACGAGTCTTCATTTTGCTCGTGCGTCCGCTCAGAAACTGACTGATGGAGGCGACAGCGAGGCCTGGCGTCTGTCAGCGACAAAAATGGATGGAGGTCAAGGTTCAGTCAGGAAGCTATAGAGTGGTGCTGTCGGTGAGATGGAGGGACAAACACAGACAGAAGAGGAAGGAGATGAAAGGAGACAAGAGAGACTGATGGGGGAGCATGATGCTGACAGGAAAAAAGTGTTTTCTAAACACGAGGCGAGTTCCTTAAACTGCAGGAGATTTCACACTAGATATAGGAAGGAAATGCCACTGTGGCTAATAAGGGGTTAACAGGATGTGTTAAATAAAATTTGTGATCAACATAATGGATAATAATGAAGATTAATATAACAAGTGCATTTTGGAAACTGATGGATGTCTTGTAGTTTTGCTGGATCTTATGTGCCAGTAAGTGACACCAGCAGACTGTTGAGTGTGATTGTTCATGTTCATTGTTATTAAAACCTGTTGATGTGTTTACTAAAAGGTTCAGTGTGTAAGTTTTAGTGACATCTATGCAGATTGCACTCAGCTGAATATTCCTCTGGTTACGTCACAGAGGAGAACATACATTGGCTGTGAAACGAAACTAAAAAGTGGGACGAGCCCTTTTTTGATCCAGTGTTTGGTTTGTTCATTCTGGG
This sequence comes from Acanthurus lineatus, assembly GCA_029814665.1. Classification (NCBI taxonomy): domain Eukaryota; kingdom Metazoa; phylum Chordata; class Actinopteri; order Acanthuriformes; family Acanthuridae; genus Acanthurus; species Acanthurus lineatus. Next base: position 4,684,033 of record JAPZDV010000024.1, read on the forward strand.
CCACTGTAGAAACATCCCTGCTCCCTCTGTAGATACAAAAGACTCGTTATCAGGTTATAAAAACACAGTGATTCTCATTTTCAGGTGGTTTAACACTGCAAACACATTAAAACATTCATAGGAATATTATATTCCATTTGTGCCACATTCTTGAAATAGATTCTTCCAAATCCTTCACACTAAACCCTTTAGTTTGGACCAGCTCCTGCAGTTGATGTGAAGGTATTTTATGATATTTCAGGGGCTTTTTTGTGAGCTGCAAACAAAGTTTTCTGCAGCAAATATTTTTAAAATTCAGTACATTTACTAGCAGAGTTGAATCTGTCAGCCATTAGAAAATTAGCCTGGAAAACTTGACAGCTTGGCTTATTTATCATCCAGCCAGCAGAAGAGGAAGTCGGAGCTTTGCAGTGCATTGTGGTTGTTTCTATTGTTTATTGTTATTTATTTTTTAAAATACAGTGGAGCTTCTCTCTCTCTCTCCTCTCTGCCCACGCTTGTTACAATTGCAGATTATTTTTCCCATATGTCCAATATGAAAACACCACAAAATGAGCCCTGTAAGCTCATGACTTGATTTTTTAAAAAAAAAGCATTTGTATCAAAATGATTTGACCCGTTTAATGGGTTGATCACTGCAACGTTGTCACTTTAGGCTGTTTTCTCTCTGTTTTCTCTCAGCAAGTTACAGGAAATGTGCGGTTTTGCAAGTAAATTGTCACTAGTGTGAGAAATAAAAAAGGCAGAGTGATATTAATTTAAGTATTACTCTCCTACAGTGATTTTTATGGGATGTGAATGGCTGTAATGTGTCGTGGGGTTTCACCATATGTGGCTGAGAATATGGGAGCGTCGTGCTGCTCGTTGCCTTGTGTACCACACGCAAACAAACCCTGATTCATGAGAAATAGGCCGCCATAATCAATCATCTTCAAACTTGTATTTACCAGGGAACAGTGTGTGTGACAAGCCAGATCAGCCAGCTGTCTGAGGAGAACACACACACACACACACATACATACACACACACAAACATGAGACGCAGTTATTCCCACACATGCATCGGAAAAAGACACACTGACAAACTTCATGAGCCTTAAGTGCACACACACACACACAACAGGCAAACAAGCCATCAGCAGCACTCATTGCCAGTGAAGTGTGGTATTTCCTGCCCTGCTGACACATATTCACAGACAGAAACACACACACACACGCACACACACACGCCCTCGTCACCCCGACTTCCCTTAACAAATGTGCAGAGCAGGCCTCTGGATGTATACAGTAGTGCTAACAGTTAGGTCTTGTTGATTTAACACTTAGGGAATAAAGCTGAGACGTGAGTGTTATTCTTAGCTTTCCTCAATAATAATACAGATACACAAAGATATCTGGAGAAGAGAGAGAGAGAGAGAGAGAGGAAAAAAATGATCTGCTGAGGTGGATTTTGAATCTGATACGACTCGAGGGGGGATGAGACTGCGAGGGTCAATATGGAAATTTATGAAGCTGAACAAGCCTCCTTTCACAGAGATGTTTATTCTTGTGTTTAGTCAAAATTACTGTTCCTTCCTCATTTTTTTTTGAGCGTCCCACAGCGACTCCAGCGCTGTGTGTTTAAAATAAAAACAACGACTGCAAAATTAACCAAACTGTTTTCTTATTCTAGGAATCTTTAAACCTCATGAAAAATCTTGTGTGGGGAAGAGTAATGTGGTGGTAAAAGTCTCCTTTGCCGCAAGCGGAGCTTGAACCTTAAATGGCCGTAAAAAATTTAATACAATGACCACAAGAATTAAACCTGGATGATACACTGAGGGTATAAACATAGTGATACTTACACTCCTTTTTTTGGCCTCAAAGTCATTTAAAGACAAAGATATTCAGTGTGTGTGTGTGTGTGTGTGTGTGTGAGTGTGCACTTGTTTTTAAAGGTGTATAATTCCTGTAAGCATCAGTTACAGGTTTAGAGCAAATATAAATCCATATTTTCTAACGTTTTATAGCAAAAGGAAGCAGCCTAGTGTATCATTTTTGTGGTGGACTTTAAGTTTGTCATCACAATTCATGAAGCATAATCCTGTAAGAAAAAAATCTAAGTGTTTTTTAAATCTGTTAAGGAGTTTTCAGGATCAGTGTGCCGGGTTTTACATTGAGATTTTGGGTTTAAATGAGAATAGAAGTAATCAATTCCCATCAGTAGAGTCAAAATTTATTTTATCATTATTTAAAAAAAGTCTAAAAAGACTCTAATGAACAAATATTTATTGCATTGCATAAAATTAATTGTAATGCATCACAGCTTGTAAACAAACTTGTAGATTATTTGTATATTTCTATTAAATTTACAATCAAGCTTTGGCTTTCAGCTTCTCCTGCACAATGTTTATATTTTTCTTAAATTCTTAATGTAATTTCTTAGTTTATATGTGCAAATAAATTAAACTGGGCCAGACTAAGCTAACACTATGGAGAGATTCAAACTTAAGAGGCTAACTTTTAAGTTTTCAGTTAAGTAAGAACACAGTAAACATTTAATTTAAATTCACTACATTAAATCAAACATCACAGGTGAGACGGTCAGAGGTGTTTCACAGTAAATGTTAAACTTTCCTGATGAGCACTCAGTGAAGACGCTTCTGTTACAGGAAGCTCATTTCTGTGATTTATTGCTTTTCAAAAGAGACACAAAGTCAGGCGCAACAAGCGTCTCAGATAATTTCAACATGGCTGCTTATCAAATGTCACTCGCCGCACTGATCCAACGTCGGCCACGGAGTAAATAAAGTGTGAATCGATAGCCGCCATTAACAGTAACCTCATCCGCTGAGCCTGGACGTTCAAACACAGGCTCATCTCTCGGCAGCTGCCAGCAGATGATGGTGATAAAAGGTGAATCCATGCAAAGGTTGATCTCAGCACTTCTATTAAACACAATATGAAACCAGGTGATTACCTGCCGGGCTTCGACAATAAACTGTTAAAGTGTATCACACAATGATTCGCCTTTAATGGAGGGCAACATAAATGCAAATGGAGAGCAATTTTGCTAATTGTTGCAATCAGGCAAGAAGCTTGTATCTCTGAAACGTCAACCTTTTAGCCTGAAAGCAGTTGTTTAATGGATTTTAAAGGTTTCGCCGGGCCGTTAAGTAGGGGAATTTTCTCAACCATTTGCAAGCTTCTCTCACAGAACAAAGAAACATCAGTGAAGTTAAAAGCAAAATGCAAGTTTGGTTTTCTAAACAGTTCAAAGGTCCAATCAATAATCTGTCTGACCTTATAAAAACTGCTGGGAAAATTGCACTTCTAATTGAAGGTTGTGAAATCACTTCGTGGTCAAATACGGACTCGTACTTTCTGATGGTTTGTTGAGAGTCACACAATCAGAGCCTGATGGGAAAGACTTGTCACTCCCATCCTGTTCTTAAGCTTTTGGTTGTGATTAAGAGGGCTCAGACTGATCACCCATTGATCATAATCAGCCAATATTTTGTTCTAAGTAGTTTTAAATCATTGATGTCTGTAATTGCCAATCAAAACAGTCGATCAGATGATGAAAAGAGTTTCTTAAAAAGAGGCTAAACTGCAATGATGAAAGAAAGGCTTGAAACTAGTGGCGTCCTACTTTTACCAACAAAAGGAAAATGTGTCTGAGACAAAAAGAAATCTACCAAAATGAACTGATGAATGTTTAACTATCATTTTATTAAATGATAAACCAAAGCAAATGTGTAACAAGACCACAGCAGAGCACTTGAGTTTTTTAAAGGTTGGATCTTACAGTTGTGTTCAGTCCTTACTTTGATTGATTGCTGTTAACAAATGAGTCGATCCTAAAGAATCTGTGTTTGCTATATTAGTGGATCTTCGTCAGTGTTATTACTTTTTATCTTAAAATTTTTCTTTATTCAAAATAGCTTTGAAAAAAAAATCAGGTTTGAGCATCTAAACTGGATTTTACTGTCATCTTAGTTTGTTTATGTTGCCTGCATTTATTATTTTAACATTTTTTTCTGCAGCACTCTCTTTCAGGTTCACATAGAAAATATATTTGGACTTTTTTGCAGTTTAAATGAAAGATAATTAAGAAGTATGTTGTCATTTCTTTTCATTGAGGCAGCTGTAGATTGTACCCAACAGAAAAATCCAAATAAAACTGATATGTACATATACCTTCATTTATGAAGAATAGAAGATAAAAAACAATAGATAAACATACTGTAAATAAATTTAATAATGGGATTGAATGGATTAAAATTTAACAAACATGCACACATCTATTAAAATGCAATCCCATCACCGACCTCAGACACCTGTGAGCTGACACCTAATAAACCTTCTCACTTACTCTCCACCTTACTGACATAATGATGCAGCACTGTATGCCTCGATGTCGTGCAAAAGCCTCACAGAGGAAAAGAAAGTGAACAAAATGTGTTTCCTGGCAGGCGAATACTATGATATCAAAGGCAAAATGCATTGGGTCGGATGCATAGGCTGCAGAAAGAGATTTGGCATGAATCTGTGATACACAAACACAATCATGACTGCAGATTGGCACAGGGGAGGCCGGCGACACACATGCTCCTGTTCCCGCTCCCCCTCTCCCTCTCTCACACACACACCTACGATGATTTCCCCCCAGACTCCTTGTCCTCCACAGTTGAACACATGTCATTTGTATGCCGCCCCTCCAGCACACTGACAGAACGCCATTTGGAAACACTCATCTCCTGATCACATCCCTGCTCTGCTCCCTGTTATTCCCAGACAGGTGTCCCTGCACACACACACACATACGCACACACACACATACCTACACGAACACACACATAAGGAAATACAGACTTTACACATTATTCAATACTGTACGCTCACATATTCAAATATAATCAGTTTAAAATAAACCTCATGCATAAGCAAATACAAGTAAACAAGCTCACACACACACACACACACATGCTCCTGGTTTGTGCTCCATCTTCATGCTCCGTCTTCATGCTCCATCTTCATGAGCTTTGACACCATCGAGTGTTCCTTCTTCATTACAGTCCTGTTGCTCTGCTCTCCGTTTGACCAGCCCTCACACCCCACATACACACACATGCATACATGGACATGTGTTGGGCAATCTGGGGCCTCCAGTTCCAGTGACTGATGTCTCCCCGTTGCCTTGTTAGCTCCACTTCAATTTATGTTTGCGTGTATGTGTGTGTGTGTGTGTGTGTGTGTGTGTGTGTGAAGTTAGACGCATGTTCTTCTGCAAGAACGTGTGCACACATACATACAGCATATTTCTGTTCATGGGGTAATAAATTGAGCTGTGTGTGCACAAAAAAAGCAAATATATGATTGTTTGTGCTTTCCTGTGTGTGTGTGGGTGTGTGCGTGTGTGTTTGTGTGTGTGTGTGTTGGTCCCCTTACATCTGCTGCAAGCTGGGTTAATGTGCGTGACTGCTTTAAACCCAGGTCACAAGAGAGGGCTGCCTGGGTGATATAGTGATATGTGAAGGGTCACGCACAATCTCCCCACCCATATGGAGTTTAAGACGAACACACACTGACACACACATACACACACGCACACACACTGAACAGGAACTGGGTAATTAATAGCCCATCTACGCATCACTGATACACCCCTGAGACCTGACATTAAAGGGGGGTCTCACACGCACTTTATCAGAGCAGGTGTGTGTGTGTGTGTGGGGTGTTAATATTGTATGTGATCAGAAATAAAGGGCTTTTTCCATCTTTTTATGTATTAATAAAACTCATACTCTAAATAATAAAAGCAACAATAAAAAAGTAACTTAATAAAGTTAACAAACTAACCAATGACACATTTATGAAGTTTATTGATCAAAAGAAGCTCAAATTTTAAGAGCACATGTTGATCATCAGGCTCTTTACTACATTCAAACTCCTTGTTTTAGTATTTTCTCCAACTGCTGCTGCCTGTTCAACACAGCAGTCAAAGGGAAGAAACAGGTGCACCCGGCAGCTTTTCTGGCAGAATAGAGAACTTCTCGAAAAAAGAAAAAAAAAAAAAAAAAGGAAAGGAGAGAGGTCCACCATTTTTTAACTCAGTCAGCCAATCACAAGGAGGAAAGCAGAGGCGTCCCACATGGCGAGCAAAAATAGAGAAATGCCGGCAGAGAAATTGGTCATAGGAGGGAAACTCAGTCAAGTGAGCTTATATTTCTAGAAAGTAGAGCAACGGGAATGTGCAACATGCAACTACGTGCAAGAGGAACATTTAATGGAGTCTGTTGGTTTAATGTAAACAATGTGAGCCATCTGCTTTTTGTTTTCCTCACATGAAGGACTGGACAGTCAAAAAATGTGAGCATGAAAACTCTTTGGGTTTATATGCAGTGAAGCTTAAGGAAGTAATAAATGGGTTTTCTTAAAGGGTCAGTTTACCTTGATGACTTAAATGAACCTGGTGATAATTAGACTTGCAGATTTAGGTTTATATGCCCGAGTTTTATGCATTTTTATGTTTTATAAATATCTGTCTCTGAAATGTCTGCCTTCATTTTTGGGAGATGAATGGAAATTATTGGTGCTCACGGCTTCAAATTTTTAAGTTAAAATTCTGAAGCAGAGAATGTTTCCCTTTTTTTCTGGATCATTTACAAAAGAAACTGCACACAGTTTGATTTAAAATTTTTTCAGCAGAAAATTTTTCCAATCAAAAACTGTTTACAGAGAAGTCTGTAAACTAGCTGAGACACCAGGACACAGTAGAAAGACGATTGTCTAAAAAATCTGCAAAGGAAATTAACTTCCTGCTCTTATTTATTAAGGACAAACTAGATAAATTTAGATAAATATTCACTTTTACTGTAACTATGACATTTAAATCTCTGAATTAGAACATAAAATAAAGATTCAAATAGGCCAAAAAACAGTGCTTATGAACCCTGTTGGTACTTTTTTCTACTAGAAAACCTTTTTAAAGCTGCAACTAATTGTTAAAATAATGAATAATAAATCCATTACTAACACTTTATATATCATTTAAAAGCTGTTTCCAAAGGCACATTTTAAATTATTATGGATAAATTTGGGTCTTAGATCAACTGGAGCCCTTTTGAGTATAAACGTGAGTGTTCATATGGCTCTCATGTTGCTTTTGTTGCTGGTTCATTTGTTGCTTCTATCATATTAATTCACTCCCAGAAATAAATAATGAGGTCATTATATAATAAATAAATAAATAAAGTCCTCGGTAATAATGACTTAAAAAGCTTGTTGCTGTATTTTTGTTGGTTTTAATCAGTTCTGTGAAACTCTGAGCATCATATCTGAATTATGCAATTTCCACTATTTGCATCTTCAGTGTGCCTCCTGCTGTCCCTCCCCATTTTTGCATTTTGGTTCGGTCCGGCAGCTGCTGAGCAGTCAGGTCAGGAGAGGGGTGGGAGATGTGTGTGTGTGTGTGTGTGTTAGTGTGTGTGTGTGTTAGTGTGTG
>JAPZDV010000024.1:4707343-4755480 GCA_029814665.1 Acanthurus lineatus
TCATAGAAAAAACAGAATAAATACACAAGGCGTCTCCTGAAGAGAGCTACGAGTGTGTGTGTGTGTGTGAACATGTGTGTTTCAGCAGCCGCACTATGTATTTTTATTGTTTCTCTGTTGAGTTTATTAGAGTTTGATGTGTTGTGTGGTTTTTATATAGAGCATGCATGCAGCCATAAGAGCTGCAGGATGCTGTAAACCGATATCACACACTTTTTTTGTTGTTTTTTTCTTAACGTGCATGTGTGTGTGTGTGTGAGAAAAAAGGAGAAAAGCAGAGCGAGGCCGACAGGAAGGACAGAGGAGAAGGGAGAGAAAATGAAGAGGAGGCAGAGCTGGAGAGGTGAAGGAGAGTGTAAATCTAATGACAGCTCGCTGAGAGAAAGAAATAGATAGAGAGAGAGAAACGGAGATCACACACACATCATCTGTGATGGCGGAGTAATCAAAGAGAGGCTACATGAAGAGGAAAATTATCTCTCACTTTGTGCAAGACACTTAGACACAAAGAGACACTCAGTGCCATTTGTCACAGAGTGGCGGAGGAGAAGAAAGACTCACATGTGACGCGATTCGAGCGATTATTTCAAAAACAACAAATGGATTCAGTCACGGCTCTAATGCTGCGTGTAAAACCAGTGAAGACTTGTTGCTTCGCTCGGGATGGAGTCATCATTTACAAAAGGGAGGCGATTACTCAATAAGTGTTTAAAAAAAATTGGCATTTGTAAATTTGATTTGCACCGCTAATTTAAAACCTGTGTTTTTCATGTTGATTGCAGCATTAAAACGATTTTATTAAAGTTGATTTCTGACACAAATTTAAGTGCAAAAAAGCTTGAAAACAGAGCGAAAAATGAAAAAAAATACGAGATATTTTTAAGTGTACATGTTTTCCTAACAGATACGACACATGAAAACACACTCCGCGCCATCTTCACGTTCACACACACCAAGTTCAAAACAGGTAAATGATTGCAGGGTGAATCCGCAGAGTGCTACATCAAGGAGACGGATGGAGGGAACGAGGAGGAGGAGAAATGGATCCTCGCTTCAAAACCACCTGGTGAAGACCTCTGTGGACGGATCCATCTCTCTTTCTCTCTCACTCTCTTTTCCTCTCTGTCTCTCTCTATCTCTCTCTCTCATGCTCTCTTTCTGTCTCGCTCTGACAGATTTATTAAGAGGCAGGGATCAAAACGAGTCCCAGCTCTCTCTCCTCTCCTCATCCCTCGCTTTCTCCTCTTCTTCATCAACTGACAGCGACTCCTCCCTCGTACTCTCCTACGCTCTTCTCGTCCCAAGGCCCAAACCGAATATTCCTGAGCCTACAGAGGAAAAAATTAAAGAAATAAAGGGGATGAGGAAGGAGGAGAGAGGATGAATATCTGTGTTCTGTCCCTGTGGCCTGCTTGAAAAAGATCTTTGCCACTCACACTAACACAAAATTGTCACTTTCTTTCCCTTTTTCCACGCGTGAAGTCGTTCTTTTCCGGTCGTCTTTTGAAGACAGTTTGTACTTTCTGCAAACTTCAGGGGGGATTTTTTTTTTTTGTAGCGCACGTGCTTACTGAGGCAGATCTTATCTTTCCATTTGTCTCACTGATGCATTCAAAGCCTATAACTTGTCGGAAAAAGAGATCCGACGCTGACAGACGGGGGTATTTCTCAATCGCCATTTTCCTGTTGCGATGCCTCCCATTTCTTTAGGTGAAGAGCGGCGAACAGATTCGACACAGAAGAAAGTAGAAAAGGGAAAAGTAGTGATAACAGCAGCTGTGTCACCTCCTGCCATGTTGGAGTCGCTTATGAAACTTTAATCAAACTTCCATCTTCACACATTATACGATGGTGCGCATCTTCTGTAGATTTAGCTACGAGGTTGAAGTTTTTAGAAATATATGAGGTTTTGAACCTTAATGTTGCTCTTAACAACAACTTGATCTGTAAAGATATTGATAAATATGGTCTTTTCAGCTCCAGTCAGCTGATTTTAGCAGCGTACTGTAAATCCATCAAAATCAATTATGTCCAAAATGGTTTTAAAAAATAGTCAATAGCTTTTAACTTGCATGTGTCACTCAGTTGTAACACTTCTCATAACAGCTCTAAATGCCGAAATGACATAAAAATCCAATAATTCACACAAAAGGTAAAGAACAACAAAAAAATGAAGAATTCATTGTATATAAGAAATATTTATATATTTATATGAACCTGAAAAAGTAGTAAACTGCATTTTATACAATAAAAAGATGATGTACTTTGTGATACGTTGCCTGAATCTACTGACTACAAACCCAAAGATGGAGGATTTCACTGCATCACCATGACAAAAAAACTCTCCTCCTGATGATGCTGAAAGGGACGAGACAGTGCGGGCTGCAGACAAAGAGGGATGAAGACAGAAACTAGAGAGCGGGCTTCCTCCATTACCCTCTGGCCTCCGTCTGGCAGAACGCGAGCGGCAGCATTGGATGGACTCGGCCAGTCACCTATCAAAGCCTGTCTAATGAATAGTCCTCTAATCCCCTCATTGAGATACAGAGAACAGGCTCGCTGCTAATGCGCTCAGACAGTGATGGGCTCTTTCTCTTCCTCTTCCTCTCTCTCTCTCTCTCTCTCACGCACACTCTCACACATGAGTGCATGAGTGGGAATTATGCAAAAAACAAGCACCGACACACACACACACACACACAGTGAGGTGCACACCTCTACTGCATTCACATGCAAACGCTGTCTGTGTTTTTGGAATATCATGCAGGTGCCTCTTTCTCTTTCTCACACACTCACACACACACACACACACACACACACACACGACATACAACTCAACAATGTTCTGCCTTTGTACTCGGCCGTAAGCCGCCTTAATTATTCCCGAACAGAGTGGATTTCAAAGAGGGAAGACAAGAGGCCCTCGTCATTTTTTGAAATCGGTTTAACATGTTTGTTTTATTGGCGGCTCGTTTATGAGCTGGCTCGTCCAGTGAGAAATATGAAGTCATTATGTTTAGATTGATGGAGAGAATTATATCCTGCATTCTCTTTCATCCGGCAAATCATTCAAACACTTCTGTTTTGACATCCTGAGCAGAGTCCCGCCGTGTCTGTCTTTCATTTCCCTTTTTTCATTCGCCCTCTTTTTGTCTTTCTTTCCCTTTTTTTTTTTTTTTTTAACCCCGTTGTATATTCAGCCCAAACATGAAATAAACACACCCACCCGGCCTTTCACTGTCTTTCCACTCTGTCTTTTTCTGTGCTCGTTCTTTCATCCTCGCTGTGCGTTCGGGCCAGATATCAAATAAACATAGAGACAAAGCAGCCATGCAAGGCCAATGTAGCCCTGAACCCCCACCCAACCACCCAGCCCCTCCACCCATCACTTCCACCTGGCCTGCAGTGAGTGGCACCGACTGGACCTGGTCAACAAGCAGAACTTGAAAAGGAAAAAAGAAAATTTTGTCATTTTTTGTCTTTGGATGTCGAGTTTTTTTTGGAGTCACCTGTTTCCACTCTGGAATTTCATAAAAATATGGCTGGAGAGGATTTGAAGGAAGCCTGGAGGAGGGAAGGTGGGGGGGGGCACGAGGGACAACCTGAGCTGCATTAAATGTCAGCCAGGAACCAGGTAGCCAAGTGTGGCAGCCAACACAGCTGGGAAGCGAGAGGAGGGGAGAGAAAGAGGATGGATGGATAATGATAAAGAAGAGGGAGGGGAAGTGCGATGAGATTAGAGGAGGGGCAGGAAAGATTAGCAGCAGATGATATGAGGAGCAGAGAAATGAGTGACAGATCTGGAAATGAAGCTGTAAAGAGAGAAGAGTAAAAGAAGAAGGGTAGAGAAAGAGAGAGCAGAAAAAGAGGCTGCATCCTATTTATTCTCAACAGCGGTGACCTGGAAGGGGGGGTCCTGGGACCTCAGCTCTTTATTTACATTGGCACAAGCCCCTGTGAATTATCATCCTGATGAATATTTATTTATATATATATATATATATATATTTCTGGATTGGTTCTGCTCGGAGGGGTCTTTGTTTGGGTTGGCCGGGCTGCGTTTGAACCATCTGGTTGTCCTCAGGTCGGTTCTGAAGAACAGGACAGTGTCCAGAACCTCGGTGAGCTCTGGAAAAAAAAAAAAAAAAAAGCAGGTCCAGGAATATTTCTCTGATCCATAATTCATGCGGCTGGGGCTGAGCCCTCAGACGCCAGGCAGGGGGAGTGAGCTGTAAACCTGTTCTGGGTTTAAGCTACATGGCTGGAGGCGGGTGATGACAAAACACGGTGAGATTTTTTTTTGTTTTTTTTTTTTTGTTCTTGGAAACGTTTCCACTGAACGGCAGAATAACGATGCTTTAACCTTTGCAGCATTGTGTTGTCGACTAACTGATTTCCTGCCAGATATCCCTGAAAGACAATTTCTTAAAACTCTTCTCGGGTGACCCATGAGTTTCGCTCCGAGGAACTGAGGAATCCAACTAAAAGTCAGATGATTCATAGCAGCATATACTTCTCCTTTTTTTTGTTTTTTTGAGAGTTGTTGCAAGAGAAAAATGTGTTATTTGGCAACTGAAAAAAATTTTGCAACAAAATGTTTGTCTCATTATTTGTTTCATTTTTTAACATTTTCCAGACCTTTACGGTGTGCAAATGGAGCCTGTTTAAACATGTTTCACCTGGCATCGCTGTTCATTCCAGTTGTAAACATCTGGACAAATGATGCGTGAAAATGCATGTGCTGAAAGTTTCCGTCCATTATCTGTGAACAGCCAAACAACAAGTATAAGCAGTTTAAATACAGGACACCTTGGAGCAGCTTGACACCAGCTTTACACCATTCAACACGTCTGTTACTGTTATTTATCACTAAAAGAGTGTTTAAAACTACAAAAACAGTCACAAAGGTCACTGAGATTTATTGTAATAACATTAATGTTCCCACTTATGCTAAGAAAATACTGAGGAAACACTCTTGTAATGTAGTAACTCAGTACTCCTCACACCCATAAAATGAGGGGAACTGAATCAAACTCCAAACACTCCTAGTCCTACATTTCCCATAATGCAACAGATTCTGTCTCTTGATTCCTATCTGGATGTCCCTGAAATTCAACACTTCCAGCTTGCACAGCAGGATTGTATGTGTGTGTTTGTGTGTGTGTGTGATGTCTCCAAGCCTCAGGCATCAGCTGAGAAAACCCACATGATGATGACATCGTTGTGACATCATCAGAGGTTATTCCCTCAGACTTGACAAAGGTCCCTCACAGTCACAGACGACATCATCAAACTGTTTTCAGAGGCTGTTCAGTGCTTCACATGACTGACCCAGATGTGTAAAACAGGTTCAACATGTGATATTTAGCGTTTTGGATGTATTTTTAAGACCCGAATTGAAAAGTTTATAATAGAAACTTTAAGGTCAAAATGTTTTCAGTAGCCAGTGTTTAGAAAAACACACACCAAGAAACTCAACACAGTAGCAAAGAAACCACACTACCATTTAGTGTTTTGGCCTTGTAACTGCACAGCAATGCAGACACATCAGCGCACAAATATAAATGCTCACAACAGCGTAAACCACTTCCTGGGATTCAGTGCAGCAACATAAATCAGGCTGAGCAGAAACCAACAGGCTGAAAGTCTCTAGCAGACCACAGATTATAGCTAAGACTCCACCGGATACAATTAACTTGACCCTGAAGGCTGACGAGGCCTCTATTATTCAAAAATCATGTGAGGAAGAAAAACGTATTAATCACAGATCATTAAATTGATGTGACTTGATGATGTGACTTTCCAGGATTAGGAAAACCTAACATCCCTAAAAAAAACTCTTGTAAAGTACTGAAGTCGGAAGAGACGAGCAAAGACGGTGTGTGAGGTGAAAGTTGAAGTGCATGTTGTTCTAAAAACAGTCAGTAGTTGCAGTCCCGCATGCTAATTTGGCCCAATTATCAACACAGTCAGCAGCACCGAGGCACTTAAAACCTGCAGCGCTTGATTGCTGCATTTTGCATCTTTTTGGTGTCACAACTCAGATCTGAACAGACATGAGACACATATTGATAGACTCAGTGGGACAAAAACTCTTTAAGAATATGATTATCTTGTCTGTCTGTGACATGAGTCTGCTTAGAAATTATTAAATAAAAACTTAAAAACGCCTTAGAATCATCCTGTTTTTGTGTTTTATCAGTATTAAAGTGATTCAGTGATAGTAGTCTGCACATGCAGGAATTTTTGTGCCAAAATGGCAAAAATATAAGCAATTAGCAACAAAACAGAGCTCAAATATCCCACAGTGCAGCTCACAAGTTTCCTCATTTTGCATTTATATTATATTTTGGACATAAATTAGGGGATGTCAGACTCTAAAATCCTCCTTTATGAACCTAGACAGCACTAAATCAAACCAAAATCCAAGCGAGGACCACCGTTTAGCTGCAGACAGATTTCTTCTCCTCCAGAAGTGCCAGACCTTCGCTGGGAGTTTCTAAAGAAACCCTGCCTCGCTTTAAGACGCTGTGACGTTGCCGCTGACCCAATTCTTGCAAAGGAACCCACGAGCAGCCTCATGCGCTGCTGTATCTGCATATTTAAGAGGAGGGAGCTGGTGGGAAAACGGGGGGGGAAATGAACTCGCTGCACCCTCTCCCCGCTCATCCTCAAAGCTCACATTTACTGCTGTATGACTATTAGTATTTCGACTACCATAAATGAGGGCTGAAGATGAACCTCAAAGTGAGTCCTCCTCTTCTTTTTGTGTGTGTGTGTGTGTGTGTCTGTGTGTGTGACTCACCCTGTTGTGTGCAGTCATGGTGGGAGATTCATCTAATGAATATGCTGTCAGTAAAAGACACTCACTCATCTCTGAACTGAAGGCCCACAGACAAATTTAAGAGAAGCTGTTGGCATTATGGTGCGTTTTTTGGAGACATGACTGTGTGTGTCCGTGTGTGTGTCCGTATGCATTTAAAGCAGCGTTTCATTAAACTGTGAGTTCATGTTTGCCAACATGAGAGCTGCTCCTGCTGCATCTACATGCATTTTGATTTAAAAAAACACAAGAAATTCAGGCTTTGTGAGAGTGTTTGTTGGCGTATTTGTGCACTTTGGAGAGTTTTTTTTTTATCTGAGAAAACAAGAAAGTGACAGCAAACAGCAGAGTTGAAGAAAAAAACATGATTTTATTCGACAGGCTAAAATCAAGTCTCATCCTCAGCTGTCTGCTTCAGAGCAGCAGACCGAGATATGGACAGAGAGGGAAGACAAGAAGGGTGCAAATGTTTCTTTCAAATAATCTGGACTGTATATAAAGTTTCATATCTTCCATCTTCTTACACACACACACACACACATACAGCAGACCTGGAAGACACACAACATGAAGCTTGCAGACATATTGAGTAAATTAAGTGTCATTAGGGATGAAATGCTGCATTTAAGATGCAGTCGGCCTTGTAAACTCTCTTTAGGAATCACCTCAAAACCACGAGAAGCCTGTTCCTGGTCACGCTTACATCCAAAGTGAGCAGAGCTTTGCAGAGAGTTGAGCTTTTGATGGGATGACTGTCATGTTAAATTGTGTCTGTAATAAGATAATTTTACATCAACAAACATGAGGATTTTCCTGACGATAAGGCCTTGAAACTGTTTAAGGAACATTAGCGGCTTCTGAAGACATGAAAAGAGAAACGACATTGAATTTGGACTTAAGGAACATTGTGTGATATCATATTTTGAACTAAAGGCCCAATTTTCTCCACCACATCTCACCTTTTTATCAGTGAACCGAAGCAGCACATCTGTAATCACATGAACTGACTGTTTAATTTTGACGTATAGTTTGACAATTTGGTATAAATGCTTTTTTACGGTTTGCTAAGAGGTTCATATTCAATCATTTTAATGTCTCAAAGCTTTAAAAAGAAGCTGCGACCACCAGCAGGTTATCTCGGCTTAGCATAAAGACTGCAAACAGTTGCTTGATCAAGGTGTAAAGATCAGGGTGCAAAAATGATAAATTGTTGTTTTGTGTGGGACTATTTCTTGGCTGCAAACAGCGAAAAAATTCACTGCTCCGGGCCAAAAAAATACCTACAACAACCACTTAACATCTTAAAAACTTTCTCTTTTTTTTAAGATAGATTAAATAAACAAGATTAATGTGTATCTTCACATGTGCTGATATGCAGAATCTGAAACCTTTGGACAAAGCCTGGCTAGCTGTTTCCCCTTGTTTCCAGTCTTTGGGCTAGCTTAAGCTTTGCAGATGCTAACTTGAGCTTCTATTTGCTATGCAAACATCAAAGCAGCAACGATCCTCTTGTACGACTTTTAGCAAGAAAGTAAATAAGTGTTTACACTTTAAAACTGTTCCTTAAACTTTAACTACCAGTTTCAACATGAAGGACATGCGAAAGCTGTGGGAAAGGACTTTGGAGAAAAACTGAAAACATGAGTCTGTAAACACCAGATCAGAACCGTTCACAGCATCGACTCATGTGGGGTTAAAGTTATTGACAAAAGTCAGTTTGGAGGAAAATCAAGATTTTTGGAATTACAAAGACGACATTTAAACTCACACAAGTTTGCAAACTCTCTTAAAAAACACACCGGATGATATGAGATGAAAGCTTTAAAAACATGAGGAAATGAGCCTCGAGTTGAGATATTTTTGTCCTGAAGCACTTTTGTGCAAAAAAGGAAGAAACCTCCATCACATTCAAACTGACTGAGACATATTGGATTTTTAATAAAAGACCAATTTTGTTCTGATTCATCGATGTGATATATCAATCAGACTCTCATATGAAGTGCTTTAATAACATTCTCTGTGAGACATAAAGCACTCTCATCACTTACCTGGCTCTGTTCCTTTATGCCTCTCTGGTTACGTAACTACATCTGACAGCCTGAGCGAAGAACGAGCTGCAGAGACGACTGACTGATCGAGTCGACGGTGTGTCTTCAAATAAAAAAAAAAACAGCTCTTCCCATGTGTTGCACCTTTTCTGCCGCTCATGCAGAACTCCATCCCTCTTTCTGTCCAAATCTGTGTCTTATTACAGGCAGCCTATACGTTCTGTGATGCATCGAGGAGCCCACATGCCATCCTGCGGCTCAAACCGAACTTCCTAACTTTGAAATGTGGGCTGCATATGGACCTAAGTGGGTGTGAAAGAGAATGTTAATCAGCTGGATGCTTTTTTTCTGCCTCCGAGGGTGAAGTTGCATGTGTGTGTGTGTGGACACATGAATGCGTCTGTCTGTATGCACATGCTTCCATATGTTGAAACGCTCAGCAGGGGGTGGGGGGTGGGGGGGTGGTTGGAGGGAATGTCAGGGCGTCCTACACCGACAGCTGGAGGACCCCAACTGTGCGACAGACACAGGGGTGGCTCGCAGCACATCATCACACCCAATTCACACCCTATTGAACCATATTTGAACCGTTTTGCAGTAATCTGGTGTGGTGAACCACGACGTCCTCCTCAATCACTCCTGACCAAAGTCATTCTTTCAGGACACAGTGTGTGTGAGCTATGTGTGTGTGTGTGTGTGTGTGTGTGTGTGATACCGTGGAGAGAGAGAGAGAAAAAAAAAAGCCTGGAAAAGCTCCAGGATCACAAAGCAAGAACCATTGTACAGTCTGTGAGCCACAGTGCTGTGTTTGTGTTTCTCATTTGGATCTGGTTTGTGGCCGGAGCTGGTAATACTCGATACAACCCCCCCCATCGTCTCTTTATTTGTCTCATAAATCACGTGTCCCCACTGTCATCCTCTTTCTCTTTTCCCATTGGTGACATTCAGCCTTCTTTTTTATTTCCTTGTCGCTTTTGTCATTGTTTCACAACTTCTCTCCATCTCTCTCTCACATCCTCTCGCAGTGTCGCTCGCGTCCTCGACACCCTCGTCTCCCCGCACCGCAGACGAGTTGTTACTCTTCCGCTTCCCTGGAGTTTCCCTCTGCCGGGGCTGTCTGGAGACAAAACACTTTGGATACTTTAGGAAATAATTAACACCCCTTTTTTCTGCTCCCAGAAACAAAGTGATGTGTTAGAAGGAGGGAAGAACATTCAGACGTGCTTTTCAGACACCAGACACTCGGATGTGACACACTTACCATCATCACACACTCACAGCAGCACAGCAGCAGGCCTCTCCTCTTTTCATGAATGTTTAAAGTCAAACCGGTATTAAAGTCATTAATATGTGATTATTATTTTGTCAAAAATCTAATAACAAATCATAATAATCCCCCTCCATTAGTGTTTTTTAGAGGGTGTGATTTTTTTTGTCACTGTCCATCTGTGGTTTAAGCCTTCTCCACAATGAAGGACGGCTTGTAGGTGCATTCACTGCCAATGTGAATGTGTGTAAATGTGTGAAAGCTAGTCAGCTTAGCTCGCTAACTAGCAGTCAGCAGCGCACAGCAGAAGTCGACAGAGTGTCTGCTAGCAAAGAAAAGCAGTGTTTTTACACGGAAAACTGCTGCCTGCTCAAAAAGCATCATAACTACATCAAAATATCGATGCAATGTGTCACTTCAGGCTGTTATACGTTGAAATTATATCCCAGCTAAAGGGTGTTTTCCTCTTAGCAGTTGTACCACGTAGCTAAATATTTTCAGGCAGCTGTTATCTCTAGTAAATTCATGTAGGTTGTTGAAAAGACTGTGGAACTTTATCATTACTGGAAAAGAGCTCACTCTTCTAAACTCTGTATTTTGTGAAAAAAAAAAGCTAAATTGTTGAGTTAATTCAGTTTGAACAAAAACAAAGAAGAAGGAAAACCTCAGGGAAACTATGAGAATTCATAATTGGCCTGTAGGTCTGCTCATTTACAGCTCATTCACTTTTTTGTTTTGGTTGAAAATTGTTCAAAAACAAAAACTGCATGTCACAAAAAACGCTGGTCACTTCCTGTAAACTGAGGAGAGTTCAGATCTTTTGTAAAGGTTGTTAGACCTGAACGCGCTTTTTGGTGAAGAGAAAATGACACAGACGCAGCTAAAGTTGCCAACTCTAATGAGAAAGTCAGTAAGTTGGAAACACTGATGTTTCTCCTCAAACCAAGTCAGTCACTGTAGGAATGAACTTGTCCTCTTAAAAAATAATAAAGGAAAGTTGTGCAAAACAGCTCCATCAACAAAAAGTCATGAGAATCCAAATTTAACTTTGTTTTATGCGCAACAAGTTCAACAGTGTTACCGAACAAATGTTGGACTTTCTGCTTGTGTTTTCGCATTTTCAAGACTCTTTACATGTAGCCTGTGTGTTTGCATGTGTGTATGTCAGTGTTTGTGTGTGTGTGTGTGTGTTAGTGATTGTATTACTGTGTGTGTGTGTGTGAGTGAGTGGGGACCAAATTCTGATAATTACAGAGAGACAGCACGTGGCTTTGTGCAGCTCCACTTCGGCCATTCAGTCCAACACAACCGTGACGGGCAGTCGGGCCATTCAGTGAGCGCTCAGAAGGCCTGCATTCATGCGTGGCCCTTAGAATTACACACACACACACACACACACACACACAACACACACACACAAAAGTATACCATATGCAAACACACATACTCGCGGATATACAGATGCTATCTTTAAATATGGTATGTGGGGACTCAGTTTTACCCTAATTTACCAAACAAGACACACACACACACAGAAACCTGCCCTCCTGCCTTCTCTTGTATACACATTCACTTACATATAAACACACATGAAACCGGAGACACTGGTGATTCATTCGACAACAAAACACACACACACACACACACACTCACGCACGCACACTCATTTCCAGGGGCCCTCAAATGCAGCCCTTACTTGTTTTGTCTGCAGTGTAGCTAAGTAGAATTTGCGCTAAAATAACTTCAAAGGCTCTGAAGGAGGGGCCACTCCGAGGAGTATGGGTAATTAGGACTGTGGAGGGAGAGAGAAAAGAGAGAGGGAGAGGATGAGTGAAAGGAGGGGAAAACGGAGAAGGATCCTCTCAGCCACAATGGATGAATAGGAGGGGAGACGGTTTGGAGAGAAACAACAAGAGGAGGGGGAAACTGGGAGCACTTCATGATAACACTTGAGCTCACACACACACACATGCAAACACACACACACACACACACACACACAGATTGGTGGTGTGATAGCTCGCCACGGGACAGGAAATTTTGGCCGTGGAATTTACTCCCAGTTGTAAACATGACGCCGGAAATATAGACACAACCACACACACACACACACACACAGAGAGTCGTACAATCAAGGGGGAGCACACAAACAAGTAGACCAAAAACAGACACACACACACTAACACACACACACACACACACAAAGTGCTCCTAATGGCAGCAGTACAGCCAGCAGTATGTTTTCAGCCAGCCGTGTCGCCGGTCCACCAGCCACCACAAGAGCTCTCGCCACCATCTAAAGCACTGCTATTTATAGCCGGTAAATAACACTAAACATGTCGACATTGTTCCGTATCGCCACCTGTACAAATAGAGCCGGATTACTAAATGCTATTGTCAACAAAATTAAGCTCTGCACCTTCTAAAATGTGAGCCACATTCATACGAAACTCCCACCGAATCTTGGCTAACAGAGCTGTTTCTGGTTGTAAGGAGTGTTTACCTAAAAATACAGTCAATACCTTCAGTAAACAATGACATGAAACCGGAGAAAATGGAGAAGTGAAGCTTTGGAAGGAAAGCTCGGGGAGTAAAGGGAATCTGTGTGTGTGTGTGTGTGTTACTGTCTGCAGTGTGTGTGTGAGGAAGGAGAAGGTGGATGCAGATGGAGGGGTGAGAGTGCCCTCTGTTGACCGAGCTGGGTTTAACAGATTGTTGTCAGAGATGTACAAACACACTCATGACGAGCAGCAGAGTATTTAGTTACTGTTTAGTCTAAAGACTCACTAACACACAAACACACAAACACACCACCACAGCCTCGACGACACACACACACAACTTCAGAAAAATCCACTACAACCAGATTGAGGAATAAAGACTGTGGCTCAGGAAGGATGCTGTGTGTGTCTATGTGGAAGGGAAAGCATGCACAACTTGCGTGTGTGTGTGTGTGTTTGTGAGAGAGAGAGTGTGTATTTGTGTGTATGTAAACCCTTTTGGACCATCAGCCCCTTCTGCAGATTTCTGGATCCCTGCTGTGCTGCAGCTGCCTGAGTAACATGTGCTGGTTGAGCCCCAAAGCCCCTTCAACTAAAATCACTTATCCTCACCCACCCACCCACCAAACACACACACACACTCACACACACACACACACACACATATACTGTCCTTCTGCAACTGCTCTGAAATGGAAGCTGTTGTATGTTGCAGCAGCATCCAGCCGTTTCCTGTTGGGATCAGAGGAGAGTCAAGTAATTTGATGGATGACGTCAGCTGCTGAGGGAACATAAAATCATTTTTTGGTGTTTTGCTGCTTTAAAATCGACTGCGCTGACATCATGCCGTCTGCTTGTTTCCCCCTCTTTCTCCTGTAATGTTTAGGTTTGCTGGAATTTCAAGCCCAACAAACCACAAAAACACTTATAAATATGACTGTTTCATGTGGATTAGCAATTGAATTTCAAGCCTTTTTCCCTTTCTTTGAATTATTTTTTGTAGTTTTGGTCATAAATCCTGTAAATTATGCAAATGTCTTACATGATTATTTCAAGGATAATGTGTGGGAAATTGCCAGCCTGGGAAACAGACCCATCTGCAGAGTTAATGGTTTATTTGCAGATAGGTCTGGCCCTCCTCCTATCCAGACAGATTTCTGCCCGTGTCAGGCCAATCACAACAGTTCATCCAGTCTGGGACGTGTTGGACATAAACGACTGAAGAGCGTAAACATTTTTCCCTGTTTGAAGGTGGATCCAACTTTAACATGTCTGTCATTTCTACATCAGTTGTTTTGTTGCTCTTATTGGTTTTAGGTTCCCTGATTGTGTTCAGAGGTATTTTGGTCAATAACACCCCAAGAAAATTCCAAATAAACTTTCAAACCAACTTACAAAAGTGATTGGTTTTGGCACTGCAGGCTAGAAAATGGCAGTTTTGGTGCTGCAAACACAGTTTTACAAATTTTAATTGTCTAACTTTTCAACTAACTTTCTAAAAAACCCTCAAACTGGAGCCTGACCAGCATCGCTGCTTGGGCTTCTTTGCTTGTCTGGTGACTTTTTCCTCACACTTTACCATCTGACTGCGAATAATTGAGGCTTTTGTCTTAACTTTTTTCAGTTTTTTGTTTGCTAAAAGTTCTGATCATGAGCACATACATGGGAACCACATGAAGGGTTGAACAGGAGCTGTATAACTCATCTCGTAACATAGGCCACGAACTTATCAATCACTCCTTGTTCTTTTGAAGTCTGAACGATGCTTTAGGTTGCAGATACATGAACAAGTGGGAGCAAAGTGATAGATATTACTCTGCATGCATAAACAGTAAATCTGATAAAGTTAGAGCTGTATATGTTCTGTTAAACGTGTGCATGAGATAGAATAGTGAAAAGAAAGTTGAAACGCATCCTATCCAGTCAGGCAGCTAAACTGTAGGGTTGTTTTAATGTGGCAAGTATGGAAGGTTAACGCTAAAGCAGCAGGAAGTAGCTCTGCAAGATCTTTCTGCGCATTTTCATCAATTTTGAAAAAAACAGATGTATATAAGTTTAAATGAAAAGTATAAGGGTCCTGCTTCACTTAATGGATTTGAAAGCACAACTCAGACTGCAAATGGTGGTAAAAATCCTGTGTCACAAATGACTCTCCTTGCAAACATTAGATACATTTTCAGAGTCCTTAGGGTTTCCTACACGTCTTGCAACTCCTCATGCATGGAGGGAGTGTTTTTTGATTAAATCTTTAAGCCCCAGGTTGTTAAAACAAACTCAGCTTTGACTTGGATTCACAGTATTAGAAGTTGGTGACACTGACTTTTAATGACACTGCCAGGATTTTCTCAAACAGACCGCTGGTTTAACAAGCAAGACATTAATTCTTAGAAGAAAAAATATATTCCAAAAAACCACTCTTGAATCATCTGCCGGTCTAATTCCACAGGTAGCACATCTGTCCTAATTGATTCTTTCACTCCAGACTGGGGAAACGTTCTTTTATCACTCTTTCAGATACGCAGACATCACCTGTACAAACAGACCCACACAGACAGGTGGCGTCATCTGGGTGACAAGTTGACAGTGAGTCGGTGAGTCTGGCTCCGAGGGGTAGTGTCTGCTGTCACATTTAGAACGAACACACACACATATATATATATACACACACACTAACACACCTGTTGTGTAACAGCGCTGCAGCCTAAAAAGCTCCTTCCCTCCAATGTGACATTTCTCACTTTGCTCATCGGAGTGACAGCGACTGTGATCATTTCCTTTGATGTCTGACGAGACAAAAGTGATTACGGCTCTTCGAACCCCCGTGTCGCGGCTCCACCGTTGCCTCTGATTTCTCAAACGTTCTGCAGATGTGCCTCTTTTTTTTTTTTTTTTTGGTCCAACAGCGGTGGTGATAAGCGCGTTGAGCTTGTCATGGATCTGCCCTGGGTTGGAGTTTTTCTTCTGTGAAATATCCAAATGTCACTTCTTTTTTCTTTTTTTTTAACCCCCTCCTCCTCTTCCTCCTCTTCCTCCTCCACCCACCCACACCACCTCTCTCTCCTCATATTCCTGTCACCTTGCCTCGCTCGCTTCGACTATCAAAGCCTCCACTGCTTACTTTCTTCACTCTGTTTCCTTCCATCTCTCATTGACACTTTCTTTCTCTCGTTTTCTTGCTTTTTTTCCGCCATTCTCTCCCTCTCTCTTTGTGTCTTTGATGTTAGTGCAGCACTGACACAGGCCCACTCCAGACTCAACTCCCCTTGAATGTTAATGGAGCTCCTATGGATGTGTGTGTGTGTGTGTGTGTGTGTTTGCTGTGTTTCTGAGCGTTGTGTTTCTGTGTGAATGGAGGCATTCATTACAGGCATTTATTGCTCCTTGTGACTCGATAAGTATTTGGCTTTTTGGATTAATTTGCTCTGAAAAGAAAAACATTTTTTTCATTTGCTTATCAATTAAAGCCCCTTGTTTAGCATCTTTTCAGTTGCTCTGATCAATACTTCTTCTTGATAAAACTTAATATGACTACATGTATTGTAAAAGATCATGTTTTAAGTGGCAAAACCCACATATATTTTACTCCAGCAGGTCTGTTTTTATGGAGCTTCAGCATCTTATTGTTTTGGTTTTATGGCTCACAGCTTTACTCTTGATTCAATCTCAGTTTGAGGTTGACCTCTTCAACCTTGTTTCTAGATGCAGCAGGCATCAGTTTCCAGCAAATACGCTCCTAAAACCCACAAAGATTTCCTTCCCAGCACCTCAAAGCAGACAGGCCAAGTAAGGAACTAGCATTTAGTGTATTTAGCTGCAGCATTTGGCTGCTAAAGAGGAAGATCTTTCCTTCAGGAGTGGGTGGAGCACAAAATAAAGCTTATAATTAGCATGTAGCTATAATCTGCATTCATCAGCTCATCATTAAACAGGACTGTAAGTAAAAACTCCTGTTGCGTCTGCTAAAACAGTGTCTGCTAATCACATGATCACTTAATCAACTTTACATGAGAAACACTTCTCACATGTTAAAATTAATTCTCACCATTTCCTGTTTCTGCTGCTGTCGCTAGTTTTTTTTCTTTATCCTAGTTGATCCATTTTTCTGCAATTTCCACACTGAGGTCAGTACATTTTTTTCTATGCTACCACAAGTTAGTAAGCAAATGAGAAAAATACACGAACAAGTGTCCCCTGATAATCAGGCAATCACAGCAGAATCGATGGGAGTGTTTACTCAGCGGCGAGGCGGTGCTGCAGGATTTGACGTCTTCCACATGTGTCCGTGCTGAGTCGCGTTCCCAGGTCTCTGGAAGGTGGAAAACTTCTGGAACACTCGGCGGGCAGCAGCTACGTCCAACTTTTCCTCCTCAGGCCTCCACTCAAGGGGCCAGTGCAAGAGTTTAGTGAAAACACACATGCACTCCTCTACACTGTCTTACACACACTAAACAGGACACACACTTGGACATGAAGGTGGGATCTTTAATCATCGTTCATCCGTCTAGCGTGACACACATCTCTTGGCCTAGTATTCGCAGTGCCGAGGTGAAACCAACACCAAGACACCCTTGTGATTTAAAGATCTACTTTTTCATTCTTCTTCCTCTTTTCCCAAAGAACTCATTTTCGCTTTATGTGTCCTTTTAACCCCTCTTTCTTTCCCCTGCCTCCATCGTTCACTCCCCTCTGTCGGGACTCCTGCAAAGTGTTGCCTTGTGTGGACTGTTCCGAGAAACAAAGTAAAGTCTGATTTCTTTTCCATTATCAGCGCGTCTGTTTCCCCTCATTTCCACACAAACGGCTTGTCGGCTGGTGGCGCGGAGCCACAACCAATGCCAGTCTTTGTAGCTCTTCCAGGTGGGTGATTTATGCGTGGCACGGAGCCCCCAAAGCGCCACCGAGCCTCTGTCGTCTCCCTTCTGCCAGGCTTGGCCTCTGATGGGATATAAATCCTTCTCAGACGCCACCACCGACGCCAGCGAACAAACAAACTTTTTCTTTCTTCTTGTTTTCTTTACTTGAAAAAAAAACCTTTTGTGTTTCCCTTTAAATTGAGCAATGGATGGATTTCATCTTCCAGCTTTTGCTCATCCCTCTCTTCATTACTCATCAGTTATTTTTCTGGCTTGATTTTTAAGTAGAAACCTCTGGCAAAGCAGTATGGAAAATTTAATATGGAAAAAAACAAAAACCAGCAACTTTGATTGATTTTTCAACGTTGATCCAAAACATATTTCTGCATTGAAACTTATGTTTTTTGGATACTTAATAACTTTCCATTTGATAATGCAAAATATTTTATTAGAATTTGGATTTTTTAGTCTCGTCATGGTGGAATATTATCTTAAACTGAATTTGGATCATTTTTTACAGCGGGATCATACACGGAAAATGCACAAACAAAAGAACTCTCCCTGAAAACAATTATATTAATTCATTTTGATAAACTATTGCCATATGAAGAAGCTCAGCATTGGGCTTCAACGACAGTTTCCTGCAGTCACCAACTGGACATTAAAACAGCTTCATAAACGAAAATAAGAACATTTTTAAGAGCAGTTAAAGGGCAGTAAGACACATCTATCTCTCTGACTCTCCGAAGGTTGGCCAGTGTTTCCATGACACATGAACAGACCGCCATTAGGACGATGAGACGAGGAAGACGAGGAGCCAAAGTGAGAGGAAGAGGAGGGATAGAAAGACAGAGTAAGAAATAGCAGCAGACTGGGGGAACTAATGGGCTCTAACTGGCCTGATCTTTCCGTTTCCACCAGAAGGGTCGGCTGAACACACACTCGTAATTGTTCCCATGCCATGACTGTTACACACACACACACACACATGCACACACTGTACACACTCAACAAACTATGTTATCATTTTTCTTTGCCTGAGAACATGGAAAAATATCAAATATATGGAACAATTGAGATCACATTGTACATTCAAACACACATACAGTCACTAACACACACACACATGCACACACACACACATACACACGCACACATACATAGTACTGTCATGAAATAAAGATCAGAGGTTGAGTCTGTTTTGCTTTTGTTTTCATAGCCTGAGTGAGCTGTGCAAAGTGCTGCGCTATAATTTTAATGATATTTATGACCGTGCGCACACACACACACACACACACACACATCTGTCTCCAGCTGTCATTTCAGACACACACATGCATGTATGAAGACATGCAAGCTTGCATACACACTGTTGTACAAGTGCGTGCAGGCATGCAGAGTCACACTCAGTCTTACGTTCCTGTAAAGACACACACACACATACACACACACACACCAGGCGATGCAAAATGCATGTCAGCATAATAAATGCAGATGGCAAGTGGTGTTTCTGTGGACAGGCTTTCAGAGAGAAACAGGGAGATTAGTACGCAGGGTCAGAGGGTAGAAAAAAGGTAAAAATACTAAAAAGCTTTGACAAAAATCAAAGAGATCCAAACAAAAGAAGAAAATGATTAAAGCTGGAGTAAAAAGAGTAAAGACAGAGGGAGATATTAGTGCTAAAAAAAGAGGCAGGAGGGTTGTGGCTCGAGTTTAGCACTACAGAATAATAGATGGTTATCTGTAAGTGTGGGTGTGTGTGTGTGTGTGTGTGTGTGCGTGTGCGTGTGTGTATTCTCTCTCACTGGGACCAGATGAAGTATTCCTCAGTGTCCGTGGCAATCGACCACAGCAGCGCAGCTTCAATGATGGATACCACTGCACTAATCGCTCCTCAGATGCCTTCTGTTTCTCTCACACATACTTTGCTTCACTCTCACTCATTCATTTATCTCTCCTTTTTTTTCTCCTCCCCCCCACCAACCCTCAAACCCCCCCCACCCTTTTTTCAAACACTGCGGCACACAAACAGAAACAAATCACAGATTTAATGAAATTAAGTTGGGAGGGGTGGGAAGGCTCGGCTCGGAGGGATGTTTGTTTCGCGTCTCCTGACAGCTGCCGCAGTGGTGCACCTCAGCCACCTGACCGACTCCGACTAAGACGACGCCTCTTAAGAAAGTTCCCAACATAATCGACTTGTCACACATGGAAAAACTGCATCCAGCCATGCAGCGTGCAGCGTACACCTTTGGGGAGGATAAATCATCACCGCTGTGGTTCCCAAAGTGCAGCCTGGGGACCGGCGGGGGTCCGTGAGAGGGGATCCAGAATCTTCACGGTCTGTATGTGAACATCCTGGAATTTGAATGACTTTATTTTGTGGTTGGTTGCTCAGTGAAAAAACATCTGAAGCTTGGGAACAGACTGGTGAAGACTTCTGTATCCAACAGACTGTCACTTTAATTGAACATTCCTGCTAACTTTCGAACACGGGAAAATGTGTTCTGTCTGAAATGATCTGTTAAGATTCAAAATGCACCATAAAGAAGCAAAAACAGACTGAGTCTCACACTGCAGAGGAGAGACATTCCTGAAACACAATGTGTCCAAACCCCCTTCAAGCTCTGTTATCTAATCGGTGAACTAGGCCAGTGATTTTCAAAGTGGAGACCAACAGGGGGCAGCATTGGGACCTCTGCAAATTCAAGCAAAGAAGAGGGTAAATGCATAGAAAAAAAGACAAAAAACACCTTGATTTTTTTTGTATTAAATGAAATAAAATTTATTATAACACATCAAATCTTTTCTTGCCAGGATCATCTCTCTCTGACTTTCATTATTCATCGTATCATAAACTGTCAGTGTGAACCAGTTTCGGTCTGAACCTGCCATGAAGCTGCTGTTCTGATCAGAGAAATCTTTAAGATCTCAACGTTAAGCTTCACTCTTCAATAACTATCAGATACACCTGTCTGACGTTCAGCTGACTGCAATCAGCCTGTCTGAGAGGAGGTTTGAGTTTCCCTGCTCAGGTGGATGTGTGTCTCCAGAGAGTCGACACCATCAGTTAATCCTCTGTGTTTCTGTTTGATCGTGTGTTTGACTTGAGTGTGTGATGGAAGTGTTTTTTTTTCTTTATTTTAAACTGTGTGGAGGGATGTCTTTAGTAGCCAGCTTACATATCATTTTGTCACTCTCAGGTTAGATTTCTTTTGACTTCTTCTGGTTTGGGTTAACTTCTTTTGTTGGACTACTATTTTGAAGTGGATGTCTAGGCAGAATTATAGTCCCATTGCCACCTTTCAGGAACTCAAAGGCTTCCTCTCTTTGATGTTTTTATTCATCTTTTTGGTCTTTGCAGTGTTTTCTATGGTTTATACTCAACCGGCATCCCCCGTCTTCCGGGTTTTATGCAGTTCCTGAAATTTAGCTAGCTTGTTTGTTTGTCTCCAGTTAGCTAATGCTAACTCACAACACAAGAGGAGGCAAAGATCTGCTGAACCTACAAGCAGTCCATCTGACAAAACGTCAGCTGCAAAAAACCTGAAGAACTCAGGTCAAGTAAAATTCACATGTAAGGAAACACATGTAAAGTTTGGATGTTACAACACCTTACTGCAAATTTTCCCACAATAATGTCAATGACAGCCTCCAAATTAGGGGACCCAGCTGTGAGCAAATGATATTTGGGGTTATTGTTGGAGTTCAGCCTCACAGGCTGCAGTTGAATAAATCAGAACAAATTACACAACAGAGATTAAAAGACACATTTTTAAATACAGTTTTCCCACTAAATTTTGCGGCAGTTCACATGAAAAAGTAAAACAGAAAAAAGATAAACTTGGGAAAAGTCGACCAAGAAAACTGAACTTCAGAGAGAAGGACATGATCTTTAAGTTCTGATGCTTTTTTTCCCATCCTGCTTCATTATGTCAGTCATCACAATCACATTTATTAAGTTCAACATAAACAGCAAGTGGATGAGAAGGGAAAAGATAAGCATCATTAAAGTCCCTCTGCTGAATAATTTCATCTCAGAATTGTCAACCGGCCCAGACGGGAACTTCTTCTGCCAAACTTTAGATTCTCTGTGACGTAAAATTATAATTCTTACTGTCAGTTAAACACAATGTGTGTTCCTGCCCTTCAAATGATTAGCTTTGTACCACGGGTTTATTGATGGATCAAAGTCGACACCGGTCTGTATCTCCTTCTAATTGGCTTCTTTGGGATGCCATCGGATCAGCTGGGAATCTAATTCTGGCGGTCCTTGATATTGAAAAGTTTAGGAACTGTTGCCGTCAGTCCACAAACATTAAACTTCAGACAGATTGTGTAGGTGTCCGTTCAGAAATGATCCGCCGGGCGTTATTTCCTGCGTCGAGTGTATCCTCGGAGCACAAAGGCCCGTAGTTCCTGCAGGACTCCTGGGTGTGAACGGGATGTTCATGCTGACAAGGGAGCGATGGAGGAGGCGGGAAGAGCGGAGCAGGACAGCGGGATGGGGTAGGCAGGGGATGGGGGAGGGTTGCAGGGTCTCTTCTGATCTCACATAATCCCCCACTTTGTTTTGGACCCACTCGAAAGTTCTCGCTTTAACAAATACACACTTATCCAACTGTCTAGCTCTCCAAGACAACTCCCTCCCCTCCTCACTTTTTTTCCCCCTCTCCTCTCTCCCTCATCTCTCTATCCCGAGACCCCATGGTGGGCCTGTCACAAGCACTGTTTTCTTACTTTCATTTTTCGGCCTCCTGTGTTTGTTTTCCAAAATAAAAGGCTCATTGAGCGGCGGAGTAAATGTGTGTGCGGACGGTTGTTTTTTGCTCTTGCGAGGAGAACCTTAACGACCTGAGCTCCACTCTGCCCAGCTGTCTCCACTCTGCATCAGCATTTAATCCACACAAAGGCTACGGGACCACCCCAACGGGTCACCACACACACACACACACTCACACACACACACACCTCCACACCAGGTAATTATGAACCAAGGGAGAGAACAGGAGAACAGTCATCCTTTCCTCTCCCTCCTTTCACCATCTCTCCGTCTGTATTTCCCCCATTTCCGTAAGTCTATTCCCAAGGTTGAACACAGAAGCAATAAGTGTGTGTGTGTGTGTGTGTGTGTGTGTGTGTGGGTGTATGTGTGTGTGTGTTGTGTTTTTTTTAAAGCAAACTTTGTGAATTATGAGGAGAAGGAGAAGCTGCGCTGCAACTTAAAGAGCTGAGTTAGCAGATGGGAGACAATGCACCTCAGGGAGAGAAATGAAGGCCTGGAGATCAAATCAAGACCTCGAGAATCTCATTCGGAGAGCAGAGGAAGTGCATCATATTTGGGGGGGTTTTGGGGGGGGCGACACGATAGAAAAACAAATTATGTGCAGGAAGAATAAAAACATCCACGGTGTTATTTCTTGTCCTTTCGATATTGTTGCGAGGTGTCTTTATAAATTTGATGTGCCGCTGGCTCAGTCGTGCATCCGCACTGTAAGAAACTCTCGCTTGCGTTTCGTCAGGAAGTGAAACACTTTCTGGTGAGCTGAAATAATCTGACCTGTGTTCAGTTTAATTTACTGCAGAGTGTTGGAGACAATGAGAAGCTAACAACCCCCTGTCACGGAGAAATGAGGTGTAGAATATCAGTGTGTTGTTTTATTTTGACAGTCTGTTGTTTACAGTGTTTCCTCTCAGGTTCAGCAGATACTCACATCTCTGAGTTTTCTCACAGGAAACCTCTGTGTATATTTAGCTCACTTGTTATACACGTTGCTAAGCATGTTTTCTCACACATGCTCAAATGAGCAGCACATTCACAATTACACCATCAAGGACTACTTTAAAAATTTTGGGAATAGGATTATTGTCTCTCTAACTTTATTTTAATGAGCTGATGTCTGCTTTGTTGTTGTCTGTCTGAAGGTTTCACCTACCTTACACAAACACAGGCCCAAACAATGTTAAATTCTATTACATGTTTGTATTTTTCTAAAGATGAACGTGGGCAGGCGTCGTTAGGTTTTCAGGCTCTTTGGCGACATGTTTTTGAGGGATTATTTCCTGGACGAGATTCCCATTTATTCCCTGTGGGTGTCAGGTGATTGTCAGAAAGCAGAGCGTACCGTAACAAAATGCTGCACGGATGTGAAAACAGCAACAATGAAATATGGATGAAAGAATCCCGGCTTTATGTTTACTGAAATAGATGGCCTTGTTTTGTGGCAGCAGTTTTGCATATTGTGAAAAAAGTGAAAGAAAAAAGAGAAAAATGCAGCTATCTGCAGGCTATGAACACCAAAAATGATGGGGGACTGATCATTTAGCGCCCCCTCTACCTGTGAGTGGTCACATTTGATTACTCCTGTCTTGAATGTGTGACAGTCTTATTCATTGGTGCTGTAAATCACTTGGAAACTTTTATCAGTAGGCACATGGAAAGTAACCCCTATGTTGGCAGAGCTCACCTGGGCTCAGACTGGTTTAAGAGGAACCAGCTGTTTTTCGGAGGCTAAAGCTTCTAAATAAACACAACAGCATTGGTTAATCAGGTGAATCTCATGAGAAGAACATATTTATAATCAAGTAACAGAGATTTCTAGTGGCTCTAGTGGTTCAATCTCACATGGGCTCCACAATCGAGTGGACTCTATGGGTTTATTCTCTCCTCCAACAGCATGCACATGCTGAAATTTGCATACATGTAGCCAGCCAATCAGGATAAGCCAATAGATTACACCTGTCCATTCTTTGTTTTTTCCTTCAGCGACAAAGCTTTTGCCCTCTTACCTGCCTCTCTACAAGGATGGAGCTGCTGCTTCAGGAAGCTCAGTGCAGAAAAAGCACAGAATAAGAAGAAGTTGAGCATCTGTGTGTAAACTGAAGGAGCCTTCATCTTCTTTGCCAGCAGAAACACAACTCCTGCAGTCTGAACTGGTCGCTTGGATGCAAAAACGGTGAGCTTTTCTTCGGCTTCTGGCTGAAATACTCCACCACATTCGGTTCCCTGTGACCTCTGAAGGTGATGACCATGTCCATGCAGAGCAAGTAGAGTTTTTCAAGAGTGGTTTCGAACAAAGATTAGACCGCATAAGTGAGTGAAGTGAGTGAAGTGAAGCCAAAAACATCTTAATCGCCTCCTGGTGGCTGGCTGTAGTAAAGATTTACAATCACAAGAAGTACAAGACAGATATGATTTTTTAAAAGTTGAAAACTGTCATTATTGAAATCAGTTGAAAGTTATTCGTACAGTTATTTAATTGGAGAACTTTACAAATCAAAATCCTCAAAAAAGAGGGTGTGTGATGCTGTCAGATAACTAGAAAAGCACTTTGTTTGACGTTTACTGAGTCTTTAAGGCTTTTTTTCCACACAAACAGCAACGTTTTAAGTTTCTTCTGAGTGAAACACAGCAGTTTTTGTGTGTGTGTGTGTGTGTGTGTTTGTGTGTGTGCAGAGCATTTGATATTGTGCTAAACCTGTAAGTGTTGTGGCACAGACTCAGCAGCAAAAGATGGATTTTCATAAATCAGATGTTACCATGAAATAACTCTGAATTAATGACAGGCAGCATGTGGTTTGTGCCATAATGAGGTTATGGTTACATGATCAAATATTTCAGCCCGCACACACACACACACACGCGTACACACGTTTACACACACATGTGCAGTGGAATGGATGTATCAGTCCCTACAGTGGGATCAATTGGCGGTCCACTGCAAAGAATTGATTGATCCCATGTTGAATGGACAGAGTGTGTGTGTCTATGTGTGTGCGTGTGTGTGTGATAGAGTTGTTATTGATATCATGTGGCTGCCTGCTGCACAGATCAATAGCTGTTTCTCTTCATAAACTTGTTTTGACTGCGTGTGCTATATGAAACCCATCTATACACCATACACTCTTCACACACACACACACACACACACACACACACACACACGCACACACACACAGAGGAACGAAGCAGCCAGCTCTTATAAAAAGGGTGTGTGTTGTTTCTTGTAGGCTAATTAAAATTCTGTCTCCACAACAACAAAGGCATGTTTTTCATTACAACATCGTTGCTTTTAGTTTTGGGGCTCATTCAGTCAGATTTTTAACCTTAGCAGGATCAAGTGTGTGTCAGTGGTTCTCTGCTGAACTTTGACCTCATGACCCTTGATTCATTCATTCATTCCTGACCATATAAAGACTCAAATGTCCACTCCTTTTTAGTCTACTCTCTGTCCTCCCTTCTTGGAGAGAAACAGATCTGTTACTGGCTATTGAAGGATCTGGTTGAATTTTGGTTTTCTATTTTTTTTGTTAATCTTTTGAGGTAATGCTTTGCTTTGTTTGTTCAGAGAGAGTTCAAAGGCTGGTGAGCAGATTTAATGGAAATGTGTTTGCTGAAGGGGCACAAACTACCCTGTAAAAAAGAAAGAGATCTGCACCCAAAAATACTCCTGTTGAAAGAATTTAAATTCTCGTAGCGTAATGTTTAAATGATTGGATTTAGAGTTTCAGTATGACCAAAGTGCCCCTAAATAATGCAACAAAAGTTGGAAATTTCACCTTTCATACTGTGATTATTGATGTAAGCATGTTGTTATAATAAAAGTTTGCATTACTTGATGAGATTACAGGTGCTCTTGTAAAAATGGTAACTGATCTATCAATTGCTTGAAAGAAAGATATTACATATTGCTTTGAAACACATTTAAGCCTGTTGCTGTTTGTAAATGCAGCTGAAAGCAACTTAAATGACAAAAAAAGAGAGAAAAATACAACCCGGCCTCATTCCCTGCTTGGTAACACTGACTTTGTCACGCCCTTTGGCATCTCATTCAGATGCAGGAGGGAAACTTTAGAGTCAGCGTTAGCCCCACCAAGCTTTAAACAAACTCCAATGTAAATACACCCACATATATATTACAAATTCATAGCAACTGCTCCATCCTGCATAGTAAAAAGGGGTGGAGAAGTGAAGTTGTGCACACAAGTGTCATCCAGCGTACCAGAGTTCAGGACTCATGAAAGACTGAGAGTGAAAATCAAAGTGTCTGACCTACAAATATGTTTTTTTACTCAAGTAACCGAGTACACTTGTTGCAAAAAACCTGCTCCGACTGCAACCTTTTCTCAATATAACCACTTGATTAGAATGAACCAAAACCATGTGTTTACATTGTGTTTGCATGTCACACACTGACTCTGAATGACACTGTGTGTGTGTGTATCAGACTAAAGTGATAAAATGCGACAAGTTTACAAACTTGTTGAAAAGGACTGTGTTTAAAAATGAGGTAAAAGGTAAAGATGAACATGAATTTATAGGAATATTTGGCTGAGACAGTAGATTCCTTCAGTTAGTAACATGTCCTGTGGGACTTCATCTCATGAAATGCAAGTATTTTACTCACACACACACACACACACACACACACACACACACACACACACTCACTGACATCCAAAGCACTGTTGTTGCAATCAGCAGGCCTGCTATTCTTGATACCGCCTCTCCGCATCTGTTTTCATCTGTGGCGGCCGGTTGGTTGCCCTCCCATCAGCAGCTCCAGCTATGCACTGAACAAACATGGTGCTGAAAAGCCATCCATCACCCCCCCCTCCCCACTTCGAACCTCTCTTTCCTATAGTTATGATTGGAACGAGACAGAGGATTCCTGGGGAGCAAATGCTGAAAGTGAAGAATGTGAAGTTTAATTTGATATTATTCCTGCACTTTCTCGCTCTCAGTGGGGAAAAAGACGGGATGAAATGGATTGAGGAAATAAAGAACTGAGACGGAGGGAACGGAGGAGGTGCAAAGGTGCAAGGTGGAATGTCTATTTTGCATCAGGCATCAGCTCTGATCGGTCCTGTTTGTTTATGCTTCCTGTTTTTATTACACATTGTGTTTTTTTAAAGCAGTTTCGAGGGTCACATTTTTCCATTTGTCTGACTGTCAGCGGCCCCTGATCAAGTTGTAATGATTAAACACTTCATTAAATCTCAGCGAGTTATCTCGTCATCCATCAAAGCCGCTCTGACTGACAGTGATGAAGTATGAAACGTCTGTCACTGCCGCCGCCCAAACCCAACTCTGGTTGAGGTTGATAAATCTCTCTAGCTGTGGGCTGGATGTGGGGGGGGCGGGGGTACGTTGTTTTCACACTGGGCCTGTCAAGCCGCCTCGGCCCAGGGGCGAAGCAGGTAACGTATTTGTAATGGCATCTGGGCCCCGGGGCCCTCGGGGGCCTCAGACTGCGCTGGCCTGAGCTCCTGTCAGACGGCAGGAACCAAGTTTCTGACAACAGAAAGTGACACAGCTGCCACAGTCGGATCTCTGCTTTAATGAGGTTTGGATTCAGAATAGTTTTCTTTTTAATGCAAAGAATTTTTTTGAGCG
Organism: Acanthurus lineatus; assembly: GCA_029814665.1. Lineage (NCBI taxonomy): Eukaryota > Metazoa > Chordata > Actinopteri > Acanthuriformes > Acanthuridae > Acanthurus > Acanthurus lineatus. The sequence continues at coordinate 4,735,232 of JAPZDV010000024.1, forward strand.
TGAAAACTTTTGAACCCAAAATTTATTTTTGTCTCAGAACGGAGTGATTTTTTTCCCTTCAGCTTTATGCACCAGGTTAAATGACTTAAGTTTATTTTTTAAATGGTGCCATGAGTTTTGTACAAATATTCATAGTTTTCAGAGGATGAATCTCTGACATTTCATTTTGTGCCACCAAGAGGTTTATTTTTGTGTTTTTAGTAGTAAATACTTAAACAACTTATCAAAAAGGTCCCATAGGATGAATCTAAATTACTTTTGTTATTCTCTGACCTGTCAGAGCCACCAGGAAGTTCAATTTTTTCACTTAAAATATCTTTACATTGATTCAAAATTTTGAATATTCATGAGTCCGTATCCCAAACTTTGGTGAAACTCTGACTATTCCTGTTTTGCGACTGTGAGGACAGTTTGTGATTTTGAGTAAAAAGTTTCCACAAATGTTGAATCAGTTGCTTTGAAATGTGGCCATTTTCCCCTGAAGATGAATTATAGCAGCGTTGATCCTTTGACTTCTCCTCTCAAACAGTTATCAGGTCATTATGTTCAGTCTCGGGTGGATGGAGGATAACTTTTTGGACAGTTTATTTGTACAATTAACCGCACAGCAAAACATAATAATTTTCCAATGTTTGCATGAAAAATTCTCCAAAAGGCACCTAGAGCACAAACACAGCCGAGAGGTCAAGTCAGGTGACTGAACTGAGCTGAAGTGACACCTGGCAGATAAATATCAATGAGTTGCATAAAAATTCACCTGTGACACAGTTGTAATGAACAGGATATGTAACTTTTTAATCATATTTACCCTGTAATGAACAGCATAAAAGGTTAGAAGGCTAAGAATATTTTGCTAAGAAGCTGTAAATATGTAGACTTTGCTTTAAAATTGTGCATTATATGAGGGGGTCTTTGAGGATTAACTTTTAAGTCAAAAGTCCTCGAGGACTTTTGCAATTTTTATGACATTTTCTTGTTGGTTTTATTTTTTTTTTAGCCCCAGAGGTTTTTACTTGGTATTAACATAATTTATTAATTCCTGCAACTCACAAATGCCTGCAAAGCCAAAGATAATTATCATGATGGAGGTAAATATACATGTTAAATGTCAGCATGTTAGCATTGTCAGAGTGAGCATGCTGTAGTTAGCATACATACAGTCTCACAGAAACATTAGCAAGGCTGTTAGCTCTTAGTTTCTATTTCTAAAGCACCAGGATTTTAGCAAAAATCACAATATATCAGTGCAATTTTCATAAGCACGAGAATTTTTCTTGCTGTCCTTGATAATTGTCACAAGCACTTATGATTTGTCAGACTTTTAATTGTTTTTTCAGCAGGAGGAGACTGCTGAGTAACTTACACAGCGAAGTCAATCCTCAAGAGGAACTTAAACTTTCAAATCTTACATGTCTCCCTAACCTGGGAATGCTGGGTAGTTTTTGAGTCTCCTTCAATCAATATAACAGGCCTAATGGGAAAAAGTCATGTGTCCGACCTTGGGGCCGCACTGTGTTGCATATCTTTTTAAAAAAAACACAAGTGAAATCTATTTGCTTCCATGTCTGGGGCTGCACTCAATAACCACACTATAACTCTGAGCCACAGAAGCGGTAAAAACCATAAAAAGCATTGCAGGATATGCGTTTAGCAGCATTCTCCAGTCTGAACGGCAGCCATTGCGGACAGGCTATCCATCCTGTGTTTGCTGAGGCTGCATTAGCCTAATAAGACAAGGTCGCTATCACATTCCCCGCAGTCAATTCCCATTGTGGGCATCTGTGGCCAAAGAAGGACGGCTGCCAAAGCTTTTCATCCAGCGGCTGCTCGTGTGTCCCGGGCCACGCACGCTGGAATCAGACGGCGGTTGTAAAAAAGTCGGACGCAGAATAAGTTACCAGGCTGAAAGGCATCGACTGCAAAATCAGAACAGGGCTTTTGGCTTTTTTTTTCTCACACACTACACACTGTACACACTCCATCACCTCTTTGGCTGGGAGAGAGAGAGAGACAGAGTGTGTGTGTGGTTTTGTTTTACTGTATTGCCCACAAGTTTAAATGGTTGTTTGAGAGGTAAGATTTAGTTTTATGGTTAGGGTTCGTTATTTGATGGTGATGGTTCGGTTTTGCATTATGCCAGTGATGGGTCCCTGCAAAGATAGCGCTGCAAAGATGTGTGTGTGTGTATGTGAGTCTCTGAAGGCTGAGCAGTGTGTGAGAAAAGAAGTGGAAAGGATGATACAGCATGTGTGTGTGTGTGTGTCAGTGCATCCATCCATCCATGCATGGCTGTGTATGTGAAAAGGAAGAGGGATTGGGAGTTTTAGTGAACACATAGACAGACTTTCTTTTCTTTCTATCTCCCTAAACCCGACTCTCCTGTCAGGCCGGCTGACAGATCTGACCTGGCACTTTGGACGTAGTGTTTTTCAAAGCGCAAGACAACTTTAGTAGGCTGCAACATGACCTAGAAAGGCGTAAAACATAAAACACAGGCTTTCAAAGCCCTAAGCGTCTCACTTTGTCCATTTCTATGGCTCTCTTGCTCTTTATTTCTACCTCTTCTGCAATCGAATGAGGTGAGGAAAAGTCAGAATGTGTAAGCTGGACTTCGATGCATGTGCACAAGCATGCGTGTGTGTGTGTGTGTGTGTATTGACTGCGTGTGCATGTAAGGTGAAATACAGCGGCTGAGTGCTTGTTATGACAGGGTAACGAGTGAGACAGGCCAGAAGCAAACTGGTCATGGAGAGAAAGAAACACATGCACACTGTGGCACTGACACACACTCGCATACCTACAGCACATGACAGATTTGAATCACATGCTCACTTGAACCACACACACATAACAGTAATAAATAAGCATGAACGGAGGGATTTTTAAGAGGCGAGCTGGAGCATTTTTCTAATGAGAAAGCCAACCCTTCTGGCTCCCAACTGAACGTGGGACTGAAATATGTTATTGAGCTTTCCATGAGGGATAAAGGAGATGGAAAGTTCACCAAGAAATGGTAAGAGAACGTTTCACCACAGCCAAACGTCTGGGTAAAGAAAATGAATCGTAAACTCACGGTGCTGACCACGCCATGAGGGCGTGTTTCACTGGAAACATCAACGCTCGAGCCGCCTTGTAAACACGGCCAATTCTGAGTGACAAGCAGGTTAACGCATGCTAAGCTAAATGCGAGTTAGCGGTCAATATCAGTTATGGAAAGTCCTTAAGAAAGACAAAAAAAGACACAACTCATTGAGTCATGAGTCATTAGAAGCCTGTCTAGAGGGCTGTGGCTACTCAGGGATGTAAAATGGCCACCGTGCACAGGCAAAAGCCAGCGGTCTAATGAGAAGCGAAGGGTAAATAAACTCCAGGAGCGGTGAGACAGGACAGGCCGGCCAAACCGCTGCTTCGGTTCTTCTTTCAGGGAGAAGTTCATCGCGAGGAGGGCCAGTTACAAATTCAATCTGTCGTCAAGTGTAATGGCTTCCTGCAGCCGCTCATCGAACACAGGCGTGCTCGTAAAGACCGTGAAGTTCTCAGACCGAGATCTGACGATGATGATGACGCCGGTGATGACTCGTCAGACTTAAAGTGACACATGGAGACAGACAGCGTTCCTACATCTGCATTTGCTCTTCTGTTCGCCAAGCCAGCACCATCTTCCATCACACATATTTCAGATGTCATTGGTACTGACGGGGCGGACATGAGTCAGGATGAGACTCTGCAGAGTAGCGGGCTCTCCTGTCTCCTGTTCGGGGAGCAGGGGAGGAATGTCAGGCTAAATAAACAGGGTGTCCGCTGGGGAACTGAACCAGCCCTCCCAACTCCTCTGCACTCCCTATGGCCATGACGGAGGGAGGGTGAAGGAGGATTTGGGAGTATGTGTGTGTGTGTGTGTGGAGGGGGGGGCATAGAAAGGCACTTAACACTAAACATCACATCATGCGCACATACATGTCTGGAAACATGTAGACACACAAAGGATTTGAAGGCAGCTACCAATGTGTTTATACCGAAAAGCTGACAGAAGGTTTTATTTTTAACCGCTCACATCATCAGTGTCTCTGCACTTTGTTCCTGTAACAGGATACACAACAAAATGAACCAGTCTAATCAATGAAAAATACAAATTTCAAGATGTTATTTATGCTTGCCTAATATGTGTCTTTATCTATGTTCAAGGCCTTTGCTTAATTCCTACTTTCTACCATTACAATAATTATATGCTCAACATCATGGTCCTACTTTTAACTTTACTACTGGTCCAGTGTGAAATTTGTGTTCTTTTAAGCTGTTTCTGTGATTTCTTTTGAAAATTGTATGCTTGTTAATGCTACAAAATGTTGTCTCTTTAAGAGGAAAAAAGGGGCCGGTTAGGAAAACAAGTAGGTTTTATATAAAAATATGACTTAATATAAAATAAATCATGAGAATCTGAAATAAAGGCCAGACTCTATCAAAGCCCGCCTTGTATAAAGGCCTGGTTACCTCTGCAGGCGGGGTTAATAAAAGCACTTGTCACATTTAAGATAATACAGAATTTTCTATCTTGATAACTTTTGTTTAAAGCTGCATCACTTTTTGGCCAGTTTTGGTTTCAGGCAGAACAAGCAAAACATTAGTCATTTAAAACATTAAAAAAAGCCAGTTTTTAAGCTTATTCGCACATCACGCAACATAAGCACTCATTTGGAGTCGTGTGTTGCATGTGTCGAAAACAGCTGCCTACTGCAGCTGGAAACAAGGATGATGAGAGAAGTTTGTGAATCTGACAAAAGTAAAAATCTTAAAAGTGCTGTCACATTACATGCTGTCATCTGATCTGTTGTTATTATAACAACATCGGTTACTTCAGCTTTAAGGTAATGTTTTTTATATTTTAAGGGTAATTGTGTACCATTTTTAAAAACTAGCCAGTTTAAAAACCAACACTTTAAATGTGCTTAAGTTAGCAAAATGCACAGTCTATATAATGCAACCAGCGACATACATAATAAAAACAATATTTTGGACAAAAAAGGAGTTAGATAAACTTTATGAACCACTATAAGTTGCTCTAGCAGCATTTTAATATCTGAAAAGAAGACCAATAAACAGTCTGTTAACTCCAAGAATTAACTTATTGAGAAATAAAAAAATATAATAAAAAAAATGAGAAATATACAAGGACTGTGTATTTACAGTTTGACCGTTCAGTATCAACACCATTTTCTCTCCTCTCCGTTCAGTTCTGTTCTTGAGCCGAAACCACAGTTCTAAAGCTATTTCTACATACAAATGCATCAGCACCACAATATATCATTATGTGGTTTAAAGAGCACACAAAGGAAGACGGCAGCTGCCCAGTGAAAACACACAGTCGCACATATCAAACACACATCTCAAACACACACGGCCTGTATAATGTCTCGAGCCAGCAGCTGAAAATTGAGTAATTTCACAGAGAAAGTGAAAAAGTTGAGCAATGATATTGTTACATTGTAAAATGTCACCTTGTCGTCACTTGACAGGAACATTTGTATCTGTTTGAATTTCTTAATGCAACCGTGTTTATATTAGAATAAGTGTGGAAGCTTTGGAGGTGTGTGTATGTTCGTATATATGATTTATCAGGGTGTTATCAGTGGGTGTTTTCTGGTCATGGGGGTCTCTACTTTCTATGTTTGACTCCCACATGGCTGACACTCTCTCCCCCAGCTTCTGCTTTGTGTCATCCTGCCACAAACTGACATATTTAGGCAAAGTTGTGACTAATCGTCTGCCTGAAACATTAGCTGACAGGATGAAAAAGCTCAAGACTGAAACACAACGAGGGGGAAAATGAGGGAAATTCACCAAAACAGCCGTAATGGAGAGTTATATTTGGATTTAGTGTTAAGACAGGGTGAGTGTTGTTATCCTCCCTGCCTAAGTGCTCAGTAAGTATGTAGATGTCCAATTGAACATTGTTTCCAAGTAGAAACATGTGAGGTAAAGAGGACATACAGTTAAGATTGATTAAGTGCTGCTTTATAAGAGATGAGGGCTCTTATGCATGAAATTCAACCTTTATAAATTAAAATAAGGAGGAAAGGCAAAATAATTATTTTATAGTTGAGCTTATGCATCTAAGATTTGCACTTGAAAATGTCTAAAAAATAACTCATTGTTATATATTTTGTTGAGTAGTGTACTTACATTATCTCGACTATTTCCAACGATGTTTAAACTCAAAATCAAAATCTGTACTTTTATTCGAGGTAATGTTGTGTTTCATTTTGTCTCCTGTCTCAAACTTACAGGGTAACACTGTTCAAAGAGTTATGAAGGAAGTCGGCACATGTGACTTAACATGAAGTAAACCAAAATTTAACACATTATCTAAAAGCATTTCTGCCTGAGTTGGTTTGATAACTTTTCATCTGCAATTGTTCCTTTTTAACGATGACAAACAAACCCTGTATTCACACATAAATTCACAATGTCATCAAACTTTTGTTTTTACTGTTTTGACTGAGACTTATAATGGCTGATATCACACATATGTGAGTTTAAGTTTATATGAATGAATAATAAAATATACACTATCCCATTAGAGCATCTACCAACAAGACCTGGGCTTAGTTTTAGTGGAATTGTCCTTTAAAGTTACCAGCCCTTCTTGTTTTCTAGCAAATCTGTTTTTCAATGGGCTTTAGAGCCAGAATGGGATCAGATACGGCGATGCCTGGCTTTTACATCTGGACCACCTGTGGACCATAATTCATTGCTGTATTTGGGCTGTTGGGTCCATCAGTGGGCCAGACCTGTTTTTCTATGAGGCCTGTTGTGCCCAAAGCTTTCAACCACATGTAGTTGTCTTCTTCAAGGAATCGATTTGCTTAGTTGTAATGGTTTATTGGTGGTCACGTGATCCTAATACACTATTTTGGTCATTTAATGAGAGGTGGTCATGCATAGTGGGGGTTAAAAGATGGTTTCTAAAGTCAAATATGACCAAATGTTTGTGCTTCTGCCAACAACCTTCTGTGCTTCTCCTTTTTAATTAAAATGTATCAACTTATTTCTAAAAAACACAGATTTTTAAAAATTAAGGCCTAAGACAAACGGTCGAGTTTTGGAGAGAAGCATGAGTGGAGGAAAAAGACCTCTGGAGTTAAACTTGGTTGAAGTACAATGGATGCAAAGTAACCCTGACACACACACACGCACACTCACACACACACACGCACCCTCCTAAATTAAGTCTTCACTTCCAGTTTGCCTGTGACACATCCTCATGACAGTAAACCCCAGGACGGTGGCTGAGGCGGGAACATCCTTGAAGCGCACTTCCAGCAGCCTGGAATGAGCAGATAAGCCAAAGTAAGTCCGCTAAAAGTAAAATATGGGAAGAGTTGACGTGTAACTCGAGCGCTCGTCTCTCAAGAGCCCGCTGGATCGCTGCCCCGAGGCTGCATCCAACAAGGTGAACGGGAGAATCCTAATGAAGCTGTGAGGACTCAATCAATACCAGCTCAGGATGGGGCGAGGGTGAGGGTGAGGAGGGCGGGGGGACTGCAGAGGAGAGGGGGAGGAAGGCAAAGAAGATGAATGAACAGATGAATGAAGGGGGAGAAAGTGAGGGAGTACGCGGAAAGAAAAGAAAGGAAGCACAAGAGACAGGGAGGGGAACTGAAAAGAAATACAGAATGATAATTGTAGAGAGATGAAGGAGAAGGAAAGAAAGTAGAGACATGAGGAGGAGGGGAGGGGAGGGGAGATGAGTGATAAAACTGAATAAAGAGGGAGGAGAGGGAAAATGAAATGACAGAAAATGTTTCAAAAGAAAAAGGGGAGGGAAAAACAAATGAGCAAGGGAGGGATAAAAAGGAGAGAAGGATGATGAGACAGAAGAAGAAGAAAGTAATGAAAGGGATATAAATAGGGAAGGATGGAGGGATGGAGAGGAGGAAAGGTAGATAGGTATATATATATAATATATGAGAGATGGAAAAAGAGATTGCAGGGGAGAGAGAGGAGTGTGAGTCCAAATCGAAGACACTTAGAGAAAGTCCATTGATTGTGGTCACGGCTGGCTGGGCCTCCTATTTGGTTAGTCATCTATTTCTCCTGTATGCTGAGATCAAGCCTTTCTCCTCCTCCTCCTCCTCCTCTTTTATCTCTCCATCAGAGGTGACTGGACCAACTAGACCTGCAACTTTTCTCTGGAGAGGAGGGCAAACTTATAATTACTACCTCCAACTTTCTATAAGCAGTTCTACCAAGATCGGCAGAGGTTTAGACGAGGTTAACAAAACAGACGACATGAAAACTGAGTGTGGAACCATCAAAACCAAACATCTGATCCGTTTGCTTCGACCTGATTTCAGTGCTTTATTCTTATATATGTTCAGTTCTGATAAGTCTAAGAAAATATCTAATATCCCTTTCTTCACTTGCATAACTCCACCTACTTTAGAGAGAGTCTGTTTCACCTTAAAAACACTTTACAGTGATTTCACAGTGTACTGACACACCCGTAAGTTAACGTCTGCACCACTGCAGCAAGGTGAGAAGCTTAACCACTGAAGATCTGCAAAAAAAATATGAGTTACAGGTGTCAAGTCGCTTTTTATGCTAGCTAGAAGAGTCCAGAAAAGGCATAAATACATAAATGTGTAATGTTTTAAGGCACTCATAAGCTTCATGCTTAAAGTTACTAAAAACTTGCTCAAAAATGTAATAATCAGTCCAACTTTATGGGCCTGATTTCCACTTTTCCTCACAGATTGTGTTGTGAGTTACTTTTTTGATGAAGTTATATTCTAAAAAATACTTTTCAAACTTTAAGTTGGCCCTAAAATCATGTGAAAGACTGCACACTTCGGTCAAGTTTTTAAAACTGTTAATAAAAGCGAGTGACTCCATACCAGACTGCGTCTTGCTTTACCATTCTTTGCTGTACAAGCACAAGCAAAGAAAATATAAGACAGAAAAGGAAAAATCAATTACGAGACCGAGAACATTTCAAAACATCTATGGATCCTGGGAGGCAAATAATCAGTGTTTTCCTGCTTCCATTCAGCAAAAGTTCATGAAGGCAGATTGGGATCAAAGCACCACAGTCAGCTGCATCCCATCATGAAATCGTCCAATTAACACCAATGAGACCTCATGATCAGAGGAGAAGTGAGGATGAACGGTCAGAGGGAGAGGAGCCGGAAGGATAGAAATAAGACCAGAGAACAAGAAAACCCAAGAAACGTTAACTGTGTAAATACAGCGATGAAAAACTCAGCAAGTACGGTTATGGAAGAAGTGGGACAAAGAGAGAGAGAAATTGAAAGAGAGCAGCGATCGATAGAGAAAGAAACTGCAGGTTTGAAGAGACTGAGGAGGAGGAATCCAGCAACAAAGACAAAGAGGCAGGAAAGAGTGAGACAAAAGAAGAGTGAAACATAAAGAAGGTTGGTGGGTGCAGAGTATCAACTTATAACCACACGGCCAAAAAAATTCAAAACTGCACTTTCAGGTGTGAGAGTGCAGAAAGAGAAAGAAAAATCTTGGCTTTTATTGCAAGAAAAGAAAGACTGAAGTGGCAGCGAGTGGGTTTCTATCAGTTACAGGTTCCATTATGACTTGACAAAGCAGCGTTAGCACTGCTGCTCACACACACGCGCACACACACACCGCTAACACTGCTGCCCTCGCTCACACTATTAAGCCTTTTGATCCCAGCTGAATGCACGTTCATAAACCCATGATACTGTATCATGTGGTTACCGAGGTACTAAGCCATCTGAGCCATAGATAAATCTGCTGTTAAATGAAGGTGTGTGTGTGTGTGTGTGTGTGTGTGTGTGTGTGTGTGTAACCTTGGTAGACAAAAAATTTATGAAATCCTTCCTCCCAACCTGAGTTAATGCACAGTTAAAAAGGCACCACGGACACAGAGGGAAATAGGATTAGCGGGCCTAAAACACACACTGCAGTCACCTGGAGGAAGCAGCTCAGCTTCACTGATATACTGTACACCTCCACGATATTCATCCCTCCATTAGCAAAACACACAAGACACCATAAGCCCATGTCACAGAGGTCAGGTCGTAGCCTTTTCTGTTTATTTTGGCGCCTCCCTGCTGTAGTTTTTACCCTTTCTATGCATAACTCATACTTGCATGTGTGTGTGTGTGTGTGTGTGTGTGTGTGTCTCTATGAATGTAACCGTATGTGCATTAACGGTGCTGCATAAAACTGCGCTAGCCGCAGTGCATTAGCAAGGCTTGTGGCGTGTTAACACCCAGCGCTGTGGCATTAAGTGTCGATGAGAGATGATACAGCTAATACGTGTTTATGTTCTGTCGGACAGCTCGCAGAGTGTGTGTGTGTGTGTGTGTGTGTGTGAGAGAGGAGAGTGTGAGTGAGTAAGTAAGAAGGGCATGAAAGTCCTCCGTCCAAACTATGTCAGCTATTTAATTCGGTTCCTCTGAGAGCCAGGGCATCTGTCAAACAGAGACTCCAGCTGTCCTCTGCTCCTCAAGCTTTTCCCAGAATCATCGTCTGTGTGTCTTTTCATGCTGCTAGATTTTTCTCGGTGTTGGACAGCGTCACCTTACAGAGCGGCATTGTGCATTTGCAGCTCAGTTATTATATTACACTTACTCACCCACTTCTTTTAAGTGACATTATGGGGATTATAGCTCGGTTGCTGTTTAGGTGGCAGAGTTAAATATTTTTTTTTTTACATTATGCATTCAGTGAAGAGACTGAAAAGAGCTTGTGAATCAGCCAATAAAGCTGATTCATTGTATGCGCATTGTATGTGCATTGCACATACAAGGAATTTGACTCCAGTTAGCTTTGCTCTCTGTGTACGCAATAAGAAAAGGTTAAAAATAGTGGAACAAAGGCAGTTAAAAATAATGGGAAAATAAAAAATATAAATAAGATGAACAACTGAGATCAGAGTATGTGCAACCCTGTGAGCACATTTCTATATGTGCAAACCAGTATGTGCAGTGTATACAGATACAGTGCAAAGATTAAAAGTATTGACGGTGAAAGGTGCAAGTTTTAAACTGTGTAAAGATGCAATGTCGTAACTTATGAACATGCACAGAAATCCTTTTTTTGGTTAAATCCATTTTTCCTAAAGCTAAAACCGGTCTTTATTTTAACCCTAAGTATGAGTAATAAACTATTTTAAACTCCCAATATTGTTGTGGTCATCAGTTCATTCGGGGATTTCTGTTACGAATAGCTGTTGCCGTGAAGAATTGCAAAATTGTGCAAAACATCTGCCGAACACTCCCCGAGTGCACTTATCTAGCTGAGCCACAGGTACACTGACACCCACAAACACACTCTGTCCACTCAAGCACAACTCCTTCAGTTGAAGTCAGAGTTTACATGAAGTGTAAATCTTTTCATGCTCTCATTATCGGGGCAACATGTGCGCAGTGTTAAGACCTGCGTGTGTTTGGACGTGTACGTTCAACATCACCTTCCTATACTCTTAATCCACTGGCGATATTAGCGCTGTGTGTTTTCTCTATGTTAATGGTGTTATGTCTAATAACAGTGATTTGTTATGATGGGGCTGTAAACTGTGGGAGGACAGAAGAATGGAGGATGTGGGAGCATGGATGGTGTTGAGAGAGGTTTTAAGTGTGTGTGTGTGTGTGTGTGTGTGTGTGTGAGAGCATCTACATCTGTCCTTCTGGGGGGGAAAAACACTTGATATGTGTGTGTGTGTGTGTACCTTGTGACCAGAGCGACAGGCTGATGACTCACCATGGAGAGACGACAGGGTCAGGACACATCTACGGGTGCACGATGACTTCATTACCTCCTGAAAGATGGATGGAAACATCCCTCCATCTCTCCGGCTCTCCGAGGAGCAAACAGCGAAGGAACTATTGAATCACACTAATCGTGATACTGCATTTTTTCGGCGTGACCTACAGTGTGTTGGGGTCTCAGCAGGGCGTGCTTTGTTTGCCGCGGCCATTGATTTACTCATTGTTTCGACAACCTCCCCCACCCCTCTTAGCAGGGACGGAGAAAAACAAGAGCGATGGATTTGTAATAATAATTCAAAAACAGTGCTATGGATTTGTGCTGTAAAGCCGAGCTCACTGGCAGAATTGAGACTTATCGATCTCACACCCATGGTGCTTCTCATTGGCATCAGCAATAGAAAAGAGCATCAGAATTTATTTATGGGGGGGGGTTGAAGCAAGCCGATGCCGAGCTGTGCTGTTATTTCATTGTTTTATGTCTCACTTTAATGTTCCCTTTATTCGCCTCTTTCACTCCTTTTGCCATTTGATTCTTCCTCCGTATTTTACCCTGACACTTTAGTCCGCCCAAATAAAATCAGTATCAGTCCTGGTTTTAATGCAGAAATTCACAGTAATCATCTCTTCAAGAAGAAACATCCACACTATTATCAAATCAATCAAGTTTTGAGATTAAATCAATAAATTTCAACACAATTTTACCATAATTTTACCACTTTTGCTCAGAAAGACTAATAAACAATATTAACATCAATCGATTATTGTAATTTTTTTACAAAACACAAAGGAAAAATAGGAATACAAATACTGGTGATGTAACATTAGTTAAATTTTAGGAGCCTAAAAAGTCAACAGCAGACAAAAGAATAAATTGAAGCTTTTTTTTGTCTAAGAGGCAGAAACAGTAATTTAGTGTGAAAACTTCGATCTGAGTTCAAGGTGAGTCAGACGCAGCTGAAACCATCAGGCGTGTATCTTGGCAATGATTCTGGAGTAAATGTGCTGCTCTCTCATGGTGACTGGCGCTCATTAAGCTGCTGTCTGTCTCTGCTTTTAGTCAAGATTGAAATAGTTTGGGTCCCATTAGCCTGTTAGTTTGACGGGGGGGGATTATTGCTTTTTAGAGCTCCCACTTTGTTCTCTCTTCTACTCGCCCTTGAATGGATTTATACGTATTAAACTCTTTCAATTTGTGATTCTGTGTTAACGTAACACGCTGTTGTGTAACACGATGACTTTGTTCTACATGAAAAACTGAACGGGACAAAAGATGTTAATCATGTCGACATCAAAATGTAACATCTTGCCTTCAGTGAAGCGTTCAATCACAGCACATCCTCCTCTGCACTTTAAATAATGTGCTGCTGCTTTGTCAACCTTTGCTTTAGTGCTTTAATTTCATCTTCCGGGCTTTTTTTTTTTTTGTCAATGCTGATGTGTTCATTCTCCTCACTTCACCCACATTAGAAGTGAACTTTTGTCTCAGTGTGCGTTTTTTGGAGAAAGCCATCTGTGGTGAGACTTTTGCTTGAAAAGGTGGGAGTTCTTCTGACTTTTTTCAAAGGTCACGTTGGTGTTAATGAACCAGAGTCTCATGAGTCAGAACCTCTTTGCGTTACATGTTGAGCACTTAGAAGTGTGTTTGCCTCGAGTGACCACATCTGATTCAGCAGCGTTGCATTTGTGCAAACGAAGAGGTGGCAATGAGAAAGAGAGCTTACAAGAAAATGGATCTCTTGCAGATTTGATCCCCTTCGTGGATCTGTCTATTTGCTGCATGCACAGATTTTTATGTTTCAGGAAGTTACAGAAGTTGTGAGACACCGCCCATCCAGCTCTAGTGTCAACAGTTGGATAAGCACCTTGTTTGAAGGATACTCACACATTAAAGAGCATCAGAAAGAGACAATAATGTACTAAATACTGTATTCTTCATCAAGATCAAGCTTGGAATACCAAATTTCCATGTAATGCCGGACTAATAACCAATTTAGACTGAAATCCCGTCTCTTCTGTGCCACATTTCTAATCACACACAAGGCCAAGAAGTGGAAGAGGGAATGTGTGGAGAGTTAAGCTCCTCACTCCGTCTGTCTCTTTGGATCTCTCTCCCTGCTTGTCACTGTCTGGCTCTGTGAGAATGAAATCACGGCGGCTGTATTGGCTTTCTGGAACAGTCCTCAGCTCTGAATGGGAAGGTCACCCACAGCGCGGACGAGAGAGATTCAATTTAAAATCTGTACAGCTCACTGAGGAACACTCATCCTGTGCAAGTGTGTGTGTGTGTGTGTGTGTGTGTGTGTGTAAGGGAGATGCTGACATGCAGTAAAAATCTCATCGAATCGCCACATCTGCGGTACATCTCTGCAATCATATTTCAGGGGGACTTCAAATGAGGACGCTGAAACTCTCTGAGCTCTATTCTCGGCTGCAGAATTCAACTTCCTTGTTACTCCTAATCTCCTGATGCATGCTAACACACACACACACACACACACACACACACACACATGCACACACACTTCTTCCACAGGGCCCAGAGTGGCGCCGTCCGGAGCTGCGGTGGAACAGGTAGTGCCGCCCATGGGTTGTGTGTACAACCCACCGGAGGCCAACGGAGGAGATTGTCCCCCTCAGCCAGGAACCTGCCCACAAAGACAGGAAGTGGAACCCTTCCACCTGATACGGCGGCACTGCAAGGGCCCCGGGGGAGAAACTTTTCAGCCTGACACCCGTGATGGATTTGCTGCTATTCCCAATCCGTGTTTAGCTAGGCACACACAGACGGTAAGCAGCAGGCTGCCGCGCATACAATGTTGGCAAACAAGGCAGAGTGAAGCAGCGGCTGCACGGCAAATAAGGCCATGCTTCAGGAACAACAACCAAAAAAAACAACAAAAAAAGTTGAGTGTGAAACAGAGCAAAGGCAGGAGAGAGGGTGGGAGGCTTTGGAGTCATTACTCATTGTTGTGTGTTGTCAAATGAGATTAACCCTTTCATCTGTTCAAGCCAAGCAGCCGAGGAGCACTTCTCACTTCAGTGACAGCCCGGCTCCTTCTTTCTTCTCTCTCTCTCTCTCTCTCTCTCTCTCTTTCTTTGATGCAGTTCCAGTCCAGCAAACAAACTCACCGTGTCCTTTCATCAGGCGGCAGCGTACCATAAAAAATGACTGGTGCGGCCTGCACAGCAGCAGGCTGGAGCACATTCAGTTTGTGGGTCAGAGCCGAACGCTGGACCCTCCGTCACAGGTCAAACCCAGCTGCCCTTCCTCCTGCAAGACCTGCCACTCAGAAACACTGCCTTCCCAAGTAAAAATACAAGACTGAGAAGGAATTATTATATTCATACCACAAAAAATGACTTAATCTAATTTGCTGGAGAATATTGTATTGACGCTGGAGGTGTATTGCCAGCTTCACATCTCCTCGGCACCATATTACATTATGTCAGTCAAAAAATATGGATATAGTGTGACTGTATAATTGAGAAATATACTTAGCAATCGTGATTCATCACTGCTGACAATGCTGCACTTCTGAAGTGCTGCTGGTAAGAAAACTTCATTTGAAAATGTAATTTATGCTGCCCTAAATCCTGCCCAACCCTTCGGCCACAGCAGATGAACACAGATAAAACACTGTGGGACACTGTGGATAAATGTTGCAGGATATGTAAGTAAAGCTGAAGTTAAATTCAATAAAATGATATTGAGGGTGACAGGGGCCAAGAGAAACGGGGTGTAAAATGATAGAAAAAGTAATCTTGCATACATTAAAACAAAGCCCACCTCAGGCGCCCAGAGGTGGAGGGGCTGCACCCAAAACACATGAGCCCTTTTTTTTTTTTAAGCAATGAAAGACAAGTTTATTCACGTCAGGCCATTCAGACACAAGACCACTCAAAATTCTTTATAAGGGCATAAATACATTAAAACAGGACTTTAGGAAAAGCATAAAATTGCATTTAAAAGATAATAAAAAGGTAATAAAGACTCTACTTGGTCCTGGTTCTGGTTAGCTAGTCATCATGGTGACCAGTGGTGGAATAGAAGAGATTAAAGTCTCCTTTTTACTGCTCAAATCATTCAAAATTTACTCTGAAAACACAAAACATATCAGTAGTAGCAGAAAACGCCATATTGGGTTCATCGCCCAAATGTTAGAGACTGAAATCTCAGAATCACTGAAGATAAAACTCAAGCAAGAACTGATATTGTTTGCGATGTGACCCATTCAGATCAGAACCAACACATCTGCTCCTCTTTCTTTCCAACCTTCTCCTGCGATCCATCTGCAACCTTCTCCTTCATCACAGTTTCCTCTCGTCTCTCCCCTCCGTCTTCTCCCTCTCCTCCTGTCATCTCTCCTCTCAGCAGCATGTTGTACAGTCTGGGTCTCTCTCTGGGGGCTGAATGCTGTGTGTATGTGCCTGGGATGGCAGACAGGCCTGACCCATTTACCAAGCGCTTTCCTTCCCTCCCCACCTCACCTCCTCCTCCTTCTCCTTCGCTCCATCTCCGACTCCCCGCCGCTGACTCGCTGTAGGCATCTGTATGCATCTCTATCGCCTGGCTGTGTTTGGTATGTATGTCTGTTCCATTCGTCTGTCCGTCTCATTTTCCCTCTCTTTCTGTTCTCCTCTCTGGAAGGATGAGAGAGGGCTTCCTCAGCCATTTGCATTCGAGAGGGTGTTTTACAGGATGCCACACACACACACACACACACACACACACACGCACAGAGACACTCCCAATCCCTACTAGAGTCATACTCAGTTAGTGTGCAACAGCTAAAGATAAACGACAAGACGGGCAAGTGTGGGTAATAAAGACACAAATATAACAGAGGACAGTCGAGAGATTCACCATCCATCGTGTGTGTGTGTGTGTGTGTGTGTGTGTGTGTGTTTGCATGCTGGTATATGGAAACCAAACTGACACACACATGCATGTTTTAAAAAAATGGCAGCCTGACACACTTTAGGAAAAAGTGCTCAAAGGCTGTGCACAGACAGAAGAAAAGTAAAAGGCACAAATTGTTTTGTTTTTTTAACGAGTGTGTGTTTGTGTGTGTTGTGATGGATGAGTGACTGAACGAGCCCTTGATAGAGGAACGAGACAGTAATGACTAAACTTAATTAGCCCGGCTGTGTGTGTGTGTGTCTGTGTGGGGCTGAAGCCTCCGGCCCGCCACTTACAGCACACAGAGACTCATAAATCCTGATTATTTTAGCTAACGAGAAGTCGCTCCCATCCTGATAAATCACAAACAGGTAAGTGCACAAACAAGAGGCATCGAACACAACCTGCAGTCAGACTGGAGACACACACATGCATGGTAGCCGGGGTTGTTTGCTTAAGTAATGGGCTTAAGACCTTACATCTAAAAAAACAACTGGCTGCACAGTCTAGACACTGACAGACGGGACACACACACACACACACACACACACACACACACACACTCTGCAGACCCCAATTAGCTGACCCTAAACTTGACACACACACACACTCTTTGGCTTTTTTGCTCTAACAAGCGTCTCTTCTGTCACCTCACAGACCAAAAGTGGCTCCTTATGTGCTAAGAATATCATTTTCCTCATTCCAGAGTTTGGGGGTTTGACTCGCTCTGGTTAAAATCTTGCAAATTTAAAATCAAATTTCTTCATATTGCAGTGTATTAAAAAGTTTTAAAGGAACAGTTTGACATTTTGTAAATGTGCTTATTCACTGTATCTGTCTTGCCAAGAGTTGGATGAGAAAATCAATGCCGTTCTCAGGTCTGTTCCTACAGCAACAGTCACTTCTAATAACTCTTTTAGGTGCTCACAAGGTTTTGGATTTGCCTTTTAAAGATGGTAAAATAGGTCTACTGTAGTTTCCTCCTGACTTCATGAAAAGATATGATGCATAGTTTGACATTTTTGGAAATATGCTTATTAATTTTGAGTTACACAAGAAGGTCTATATCACTATAATCAAAAATGAATCAAGAGCTATTAGCTAGTTAGCTTAGCTTGAGACAAAGACTGGAATCAAGTAAATATAACCACTTCTTGTTTAGTTTAATTTATATTAAAACAAAAGGGACAAAGTTTTGGTTTTGAGAGGATGATGTGTTGTCTTGACTAATAAAATAATGACATATAACATGTTCACTGAGCTTTAGAGGTGTTGGTGGATGAATTTTAGTACTTGTGGTAAGCACCAAGTTAGCTGTTTTTATTCTTTGTGCTAAGCTAACTAGCTTCTGGATGTAGCATCACACTCACAGCTTCCAAAATAGCACTAAAATATATGGCTCTGTTAGTTGCTGTGGATGGATTGAGTGTTGAATCATCTTAATAATCTATGTCGTTCTTGCGTGTTCTCTTTCTGGCTCATTTCCGATGAGTTATAGTCGAGTTGAGCTGAAAACCCACCGTGGGAAGCTGGAGTCATTTTAGCGGTGGCACTAGCCTGAACCCAAGCTGCTCCCTCTGGTCAACACTTGGCTTCCTTTGCCCTGAATCTGGTAGCTGTTGTTCCTCCTCCGAAACCTTTTCACAACATGAAATCTAATCTCTGTCTTTAATTCCTCCGACCTGCGGCTGTGACTGTGGTTTTGGAGAGAAAAAGAGTCCAGGGGCCAACTCCATGAGGTTACCGTCGAAGCATAACCGCAACCTCTCCCCTCTCTTCCATCTTTGCCTCTTCTCGGCATCGACCACAATGCATCTCTCCTACTGTTTGAGCTGTCAATCATTTGTCTTCCCATCATCCCATCCAAACATCACACACACACAAACACACAGCCGGTGGAAGGTGGACAGCTGGTGTGTGTTTGGATATCTGTGTGCAGGATTTTGTTGCTAGCCTGGGTCAAGTGGACATAGTTCTGGGACCAGGGAAACAGGCGGATGTACACATCGAGCCAAGTGAAAGCTCTCTTGCACACACACACACACACACTTACACACACACATAGATACACTCACCTTGATCTGTCTTTACCCTCCTCCTCCCCACACCCACACCCACACACACACACACACACTGAGAGACACCGGTGTATATGCCAAAGCCAGAGGCAGCGTAACAACATCAAAGATTAAGCGAGTTGCGGCGGGAGAAAATTGCTGCTCCACCTCGGTCTGGCCGGATGACATCAGAGGCGTGGGTGGTAGAGGGGTGTCAGGGCCTGGGGGGAGAGGCGTTGGTGGGAGAGGGCAGGACAAGAGGGGGAGGAATCGAGGTCGACTCTGGAAGTTTAGCTCCTATCATTAACAACCCTGACGTCATGGCATAACATGGGAAATGGCCCGGGAGAAGGTTTGGATGTGACCGGGGAAAGTTTGGGAATAAATTTGCATTAACTTACACATTTCAGCCTCAACTTTGGGATTGAGATGTGAGCTGAAGTTTCTGGTGTGACTCAGCAGCAGAAGGGAATGTGATTTTTAATCCACCGGTCTCGGATAGTTCAAATATTTTCATACTTGACACAATTTCAGTGTCGTTTCTGTCAAACAATAATTCGAGCAAATCCTCGAGATGTACATTACTCTTTTGGTTTTCAAAGAAAATCTTTATTTTAAGCTCCTAAAATTCATTCAATCCACAACTTTTCTTTACCCTCATGGCATAATTATGAAAACTTTTGCCCCCGAAGATGACATTTGTCATCTGCCTGCAGCACTGTGTCTCCATTTATTTACAGGCACATACCCCTCTCCTGTCCGGACTAGTATAATGTTCATATACTGCAAATGCAATTTACCCATCTCTCTCTTGTTATTGCCTTTTTCCAGTCAATACTCCCCTGATTCGAAGGATTCTGAAAGGAAAAAAGCAGTGCAAGCACACAGAAGCACTTTGAAAATGAGCTGCACAATTGATATCTTGTCAGCATTGTATTATGTTCCTAATGATGATGACACATGACTTGTCTCGTGGCGGGGTAATAGGCACTCAGGGTTCTTACATTCATATAAATATATTGACTATGTGCTCAGCCCCTGCAGCACTGTTGACAAAGTGGATAAGGGATAGTTGCAGATGGGTTGCACCGGCTATGAATGAGGTTTGTGGGACTATTGTGCCATCTAGTGGTAGATTTATATATCATAAAAGACATCAACTAAAAAGTACTCTCTTGATCTCAGTGTTTGAGAATCTGTTTATAAATATAATATACATGTATATATTTGGACTTGAAAGACTCTTTAGCTTTAATGTTTTGTACGAGCAGGAAACCTTTCAACAAATGACTCACATCTGATATAAAAATATCAGCTCATAATGAACCTTTATTAAATTGAGTTCATACAAGCAAAAACAGTAAGTGGAATGTGACTAGTTAAATAACAAATTAATATAAATACAGATGTATTGTAGTTGTAAATTAATGTAAAAAGAAAAAAAAGCCACCTTCAAGTACCTGCAATTGATTTTTACTAAAAGACAAAGACAACAAATGTAGAAGCGTCAAAGTAGAATTTAAAAAA
>JAPZDV010000024.1:4770724-4785301 GCA_029814665.1 Acanthurus lineatus
CTACGCTCTGTGCCCAATACTATGCCACCCCCCACCCCCCTCACCAACCCCTCAGCTACCCATCAACACACACGCCTGCCTGGACTAACCAAAGTTTTTGCAGCCAGCTTATTCACAGTCACCTACACAATGGGGCTTTTGTAACTCTCTGCCCAACACAACCAAAAGCATACACAGCAATGGCTCACAGACACACTGAAGCACACAGACACACTCAAAGGAAATTCATGCTCCCACAGTGGGAGTGTGTGTTTCCATTTTCCAGCCGCCTACATTAGATCATCCAAACACAAAAGGAGACTGTCTGAGAGGGCTTTCAACAATGCTGAAAATTCACTCAGATAATGATAAATGTCACATTTCTCTTGAATGACAGAATACATGCAAAACATCCCGGCATTCCTACTCATAAATATAGAGCTAAACATACAACACCCTGCTAATTCTTCCAGCTTTGAGTGTTTGCTATCATTATCCACGCAGACACAGCTGGACTACTGCCTGAAGGCATAAGCAAAGATGGCATTCAGCTCCAAACAAGCACACGCAAACAAGCGTGTGTCAGTTATCTCACCACAGCGATTAGCAGGTAAACGGGTTCTCACAGAATGTGGTTTTGCCTGAAATTAAGTGTGAGCCCAATTACCTGACTCCAAAGTGTTCTGTGCTGGAGTAAAACCAGTGGAAAAGGTGCAATAAATATTGACACAGACTAAGTACTGGGGTGGGTGGATGCACATGGCAGCGGCCCACAGCTGCCCATCATAATAAACACCGTAAGTCACTAATGACAGATTTTACATATCCCGTTTCCTGTCACATTAACGGGATAGCATCACACTTGGCTGCGTTAACTAGTTCAAAGCCTTCATGATGTTGACATTAGGATTTAAATCAACATTTAGAGGCGTATGCTACTGAATGGATGGTGGGTTTTTTGCAGAGTGGAAGGGGCAAAAGCAGAGGGGCAGACAACGGAAAACAGCTGCTGCACCGGGGGCCTTTGAAGGAGAGAGCCGGGGGCAGACCGGAGCTTCTGGCAGAATAAGCCTCAGGAGTGACAGGAGATTCTGCTCTGATCTGGAGCTGTTTGCAAGGAGGAGAATTCAGAGTTTGTTTTAGAAACTTTTGGGAACTTCACACAGAAACTAAAAAATGGATTTATCTGTGCTTCAGCCAGTTTGCAGCAGTGAGCCGTGCAGCGAATCAGTGGTTAAAACCATCGCCTTGTAATAAAGCCCATGCCCTTCTGTAAGGAAGTTCCTCCAATGTGTTCTTATCGTGTAGGTTTCCTCCAACAGATACAGGAAGTGTTTTTTAGATGAACTAGAAACTTAAATGTCCAGTTGGTTTGGTGTAGCTGTCCCACATAAAGTAGAGTGAGACGTAAACTCTGTTTACAAATAGTTCTGGTAAGTCCAGATCTTAGTGTTTCCACAACAGGACAGTAAAATAAGCCCATCATTATGTTTGTGGATCAGCCTGGTTTGCAGAAGACTAATCTTAGAGCAAAATGAAGACTGGCTTTTGTTCAGAAACATATCCAGATTAAAGCTGCACTCATGTCTCCTCTCTGAAAGCACACACTCGGCCACAGACAGCATAAGGACGATCTGTCTGATTAAACAGTGAGTGGAGACGCTGTAGAGAGTAAAAATGTGAGGAATGTGGAGAGAAAACACTGCAAGGTGCTTGAAGCTCTGCCTACGTAACACTTAACAACACTTGTTGATGGATTATTGATTTGGAAAATTAGGTGAAGAGAGATTTTCACCACAATCAAACTGTCTGAACAGCATTTTGTTTGAAGTGTAATTGAGGCCTTAAGTGCAAACTGTCTGTCTTTCCCCTCAAATATGCCACATCTCATTAGTTTCATTCCAGCTCTTTTTTTTTCATCTCTGTACTTAAACTTTTCATTTCTCACAGACAACCATCCCTTCTTTTTTTCCAATTATATCCTCCCATGACATTCTCCTCTCACTGTGAATCTACAAGCACTCCTGAAGCACTTAACTCCCATCAAGCTCTGCTTCACCTTACTCTTCACTATTGCTAACATCTCAAAAGAGTTCCCTTTCTCTGTTTTTCAGTCACTTTGACTCCCTCTTCTGCAGCTGTCCTCTCCCAAGCGCCTCTTGGCTCTGTGGTCACTGTCCTCTGGGAGTCCCTACGTGTCGATCGGCTTGCCAATCACGCCCTTTGCTGACGTGTTCTCAGCCGTCCCAGTTTTAATCTGAGGCAGCCTGGAGCCAAAGGGAGGCATTTACTCCACCATCGATCATTATCCGTCACTCAGTCTCTCATGGTAATGGTCAACAGACAATAATAAATACATGAATGGACTTTTCTTAAGAGCGAGAGGGGAGACAGAGACGGAAGATACTGCGGACTGCAGACTGGAATGCAAAGAGCGAAGAAGATGATTTAGAAATGAACTGAAATGTGGAACAAAAACAGAAGCTGACCATCTATTAAACATGAAAGAGAAACCCCATACGCTTTCATTCCACGCTTCTCCTGGATAATGGCTAAAATCATTCTCTACAGTTCTGTGTGATGAATAAATGATGACGCAGCTTTTCTACAAAAGCACTGTGGATCAGAAAATAAAGTGAGGGCTGATCTGAAAGAGAACATTCCCACCAAGAAACAAAGTATCTCACTTTATGTTTTACTGCATTTTAAGTATCAACTCTTAAAGACAGGCAAACACGCAAATACCTGCACAGTTACTGTTATTGAGGGATGTTTCTATCATTAAAGAAGAAAAGATTCAATGGAGTGTTCAATAAAAGGAGATAATTACAGGGCAGGCATGGTGGCAGGTGGGTTTTAAAGTGACATATTAATAATAACATACACAGCAAACTCCTCTTATATGGTCATGCACACATTACTAACTAGTAGGGGAGAGGGGAGGGAGAGTTATGGCAGAGAGGCAAGTGTGTTCCCTGGGTCACAAAGTGCAAATACTGTGAGTATGAGTAAGCCCCCACTTACTTGTTCCTGCCATCTTTTTCTACACTTCTGACCTTACATGGCATTTAAAGCAACAGAAGAAGAAAATAAGGAAGAAGTAAAAGCTTTTAGTACCCCAAGTATACACATCTGGGCTTGAATAAGGGGACAGATTCTCTAAAAAGCTGATGAAGCACAGCTCCGGGAATTTTGGGAAACATGCAGTCTTAAATACAAGCTCTGTCGCACTGGTTTATGCTAGTCTAATCCTTTATGCTTGTCCAGACACAAGCTTAACATCACCCCCAAAACACTTTCACTGCATGGGGGTTTCTCAGGAATCCAGCACAAAGTGGCTAAATCTTGCACATTTTTATCCCCCCCAAAAAAGTTCAATAAGTACTGCAAGCCATGCCTGCCTGCTTCATCGCCAACTGTTTTTCCAATCATCGCTGTAAAGCTTGCAAATCACATCCAGTGCAGGAGAGCCGTTCTCCGTTTACTGCATGGTGGTTTCCTTGCATTCACTGCGGCTGGCGGGGGTACAATGTCTAGACACTACCTACAGGAGATGCTGAACAATGACTTGACAGAGAAAAGACACAATTGTGTACACCTAGTCATTCCACAGCAGATGTGAGTGTGTTGCCATAGACCCTCCAGGGGGTTTGGTGCATCCAGAGGCCCACTGCTGGCTCGGGATATTTGTAGGAAGTCTGTAGAGGATTCTGCTTTGTTTTAGTATGAATGGGAGCTTGAGATTTGAATGGCAAAGCTCTGAGAGGATATGCATTTATGAACACAAATACACATGGACACAGAAGAACTTGGGACTTTTGTGCTAAACACGGTATTTTTTACAGTGAAATCTCAATACTGAGCCAGGGCTTCAGGCAGAAGGAATATGTAAAGCAGCTGAGCTCAAACACAGACAGCACACTTACAGAACTGGAGGCTCAGGCTGATAACTGCTAGCGCTGCCCCGCCCACCACCACCAGGAGGAGAAAGCGGTTTCGAGCGAGCATCTTATCATGTGATTGGTCCACGTCCACATCCGTCAGCCATCCAGACCACGATCCATTCCTGCAGTTCAAACATTACAGAGTGTTTGAGCTAATTAGACAAATAAATCTAATAGCTCAAATCAAACCAACTCATTAGTTAGTAGCCATGATGTAGTAGCTGTACATAATGGAGTAATAATGTCACAAAATTCTGTATTAAACATTTAAGTAGCACTGGCTTATTTGGCTTTCCTGATAAATAAATTAATTGTAGCTTACTACTAGAGCTTCTTATAATTTCTAGCAAATCTAAAGAATGTATCAGGCTTAGATAAAAAAAGAAAGCCAAATTCTTGGGAAAGTTTTAGTGAATCCCTTGATTTGGAGCCCTAGAGCTTTATAATAGTAAGAGAGCTGCTCATATTTCTATTTAAGAAAACAGAAAGAAAGCACTCACCAAAAAAAGCAATTTTGGGAAATTAAAAAAAACATCAATTTGGCATCCAAGATAACAATTCTGAAAAATTTAATCATGCCTCCAGCTTAGCAAAATGCTCTCTCATATGGTCTTAACACATCTCAAAGTGGCTACTTAAAGGCAAGATCATTTCCTTTGTCTTTAAGAAGCTGCAACATGTTATAACTTCTTATTACCACGAAACTAAAAGCTGTAAACTTGGAATCTTAGAAAATGCAGTGTGATAGCTTCTTCAATGACGGAGTAATTACTGGAGATTTGTGCAATTAGCCATTAAAAGGCAAAAAATTAAACGTTCTTAACAACTAACTAACATGTTCTTTCCTTTTTAAATTTGATTTCAGGCTTCTTGCATAGAAAAACATGAGGGAGGATCAGACTAAAAACTGCAGTAAATGTAGCCCTACACAATAAACCCTACCATTAGACGGTCTAAAAATACTTCCTGTCTGAGCGTTGAAGCCTACGTCTTGCCAAAGTACAGCAAAACGATGCTTCAGGCAGAATTTACCAGCAAACATCCTCCTACCGACCTATTTCACTGCCAAGCACACAAAAACCTGTGGCTTCGGGATGCGTCACACCAAACTCCAGTCAAAATTTTGGCAGTTTAGTGCTGTTCTCTATCGGCAAAGATATACATTATTTAAATACCGGATACAATTTCACGAATGCATAAATAACACTTTTTGACCTGAATGCCAAATTCAGCAGTGGAGAATGATAGTTTTATTTAAACCGGTACATGCGTTTTACCTTTTTTCCCCCTAGACCTTTGATTAAGCCCACCGATTTCTGTTGATGGTTGACATCGTAATTACATGAAACTGTTTACTGACATTGGACTAACTTGCGTTTGTCATTGAACATTATAAACTTAATTGCAGTAATTTTATTATCTCTGAACGTTACAGCTACAGTTAGTTTGACGTTACCGGAGAAGAGTGTTTGGTTACGACTCGGCTGGTTAACTAGTTGGCTAACAGTTAGCTAGCTACTTAACGTTACTGTCATTAACGTAACCAGTTCGCTAAACAATCCCATTGACCGGCTAATGGAGATCACTGCACACGAAGCCACTGCAACTGTGGTGTATTTCAACATTGACTTCTCCTAACTTTATTTCTCACCACTTGTTGCTTTCATATAATGGACTTGAGACATGTTACCGTGCTGATGTGTAGCTTTGTTTTGCTGCTCACCGATCGAGCAACCGAGTCAAGTAATTAAAATGCCACTTCAAAAAAAAATGGTACTCAGTGCAAAAAACGACCTGACAAACATCACATGTATAACTCTGACGACCCCAAATGCTCCACGAATTAGGATTTTTGACATTTTCTTCTTACCTGGGGGGAAATAAGTGTCTCAGAGCCACAGAGGACCGTGT
This sequence comes from Acanthurus lineatus, assembly GCA_029814665.1. Lineage (NCBI taxonomy): Eukaryota > Metazoa > Chordata > Actinopteri > Acanthuriformes > Acanthuridae > Acanthurus > Acanthurus lineatus. The sequence continues at coordinate 4,776,559 of JAPZDV010000024.1, forward strand.
TAAACACTTGAATCCAGCGCTTCGGTTTCTCCAGTCAGACCGACTGCCGACAGAGCTGCACGAGCAGCTCCGGTCACACGTACTATGCTGCTTTCTTCCTGTGAATACTTTCAAAATAAAACTGCGGGATATTTAAAAAATATGTACTTTAATGGTAGGCAACGATCCCACGATCCCCATCATTGGTCATAAATATTGATAATCCTGTAAATGCAGCACTGTCTATTCTTAGTATATGAGTATATTTGCACTTGCATTAACCTCGGAGAAAAAAATATTTTTTTAAAATCAAATTATTTAAAAATTAAGTCCCAATCATTCCCTCACTAACCTCTCCAGAACAAATCACCACACATTTATTTATCTCCTCTCTTGATGTCCTTTTCTGATGTCTGGTAATGTCACAAAAAATAAACGCGTGAGAGAAATGATCATTTATGAGTTAAACCTGATACATTCTAATCACAATAAAGACTCTTTATCAAAATGGCTTAACAAATACACTATATGTAAGTGTTATATACTAAAAACACATACACTGCTGATATACAAAAGTATACATATACATAAACAAATTCATGATAATTTAGGTTTTGTTTTGAGAACAAAGGCACATAAAACCCAACGATATGCTTTTAATTTAAAATTAAAATGCATTGTTTTCCGGTAGTCCCCAGCTTTTCTTCCAACTTAACGTTTACGGGCAAGCAGGCATAGTTTTATGTGCAGCCAACCCTGCCTAAATCCAGTCTCACTGCTCCACCTACTGGCCGAGCAACAGCAACGCACAAGTTGATTTCGGAATCTGCTAAATTCAATTGATTTTGTACATGAGAGCAAACTAGATTTTATAGCTGAAACATTTACGTGAAAGTGGATTTATTTGACCAATAACAGATACCTAAACCCTCAATGCTGTATATTTACCTTACTCAGTTGTGCTACAGTTTTCTTTATTCTGGGGGAATATCAAATAAAAACACAATTGTTTCATAATTTTTTTTCCTTTGCTTCCCTTTTTATCCATCCATCGTACAGTTATGCTTATTTCTCAGACATTAGCATGATAAATGTAGAACTTGAAAACATTTTGTCCACAACAAACAGTTTACAAGCTTGTCATGACTGTAAGCAAAACCCTTTCATGTACAAATTGCTGCCAACCATGACTTCTATTCTTACATTTTATGCAGATGTTTGAAGCAAACTGAACATGGAGACATGCAGCTAACAAGCGGATTATGATGCAAAAATGGTTTGCCCTCCATTATGTTGACTTTTTGTGGCTGTGACATCTTTGAAATGCTTGTGATGGCGTTAGTTGTTGTTAGACAAAAAGACAATCCTGTAAAGAACCAGTCCCCTTCACATTCATCGCTTTCAGCGTTGTATTACGAGGCATCAGTGAATATTGTTGAGTACCAAAGTGTCTTTTGAATACCACCTTAAGGTAGTTGGACACAGAAGTCAAGTAATTAACACTGAAAAAATGGGCTTTAAACAGTATTTTGGGATGTTTAGAAATTATTGCAACAAGAAAACAACACTTAAGGCAAATGTCTGTGTCTTGATGTAGAGATCTGGTGATTTTGTGGAATATTATATGCAAATAACTCTTGCAGTTTTTTAGATTTGTAAATGTGCTCCTTTAAAGTTATGATTGAGAAAATGAGAGGAGCGATAGGCTGCAAAGTTAACAGTCTGACCCTCTCCAGACTGCTGCTGCTGAGAGTCCTGCAGTGCTGTCGTCTGGTTGCAAGTAATCATTGTCATCCTACCTGCAACACACTGCTGTCCGCTCATGTGGTTAGAATATTCTGCCAAGGGGCCCTGAGTTTACTCATTTTCAGCCTCAGTTGGAGCAAGACACTGAGACTCAAAGACTGAGGGGAAAACAAGCCTGTAATGGTGCTCAGTTCAACAGAACAACACAGTGTGTCACCACACATTCTCAGTCAGCTCACCTGGCTGAATCATAGCTACATTTTCGTCATTGTCTGCTAAGACTTACAAACCAGTCAATTCATTACTGCATGTGTTCAAGCGTAATGGGTATGCATGAGTTTGACATGTATTTTGACAAAGAAAAGCAAAGGAAAAGGACATTAATGACACCCTGTATTGTTAAACCCTGACATTTTTGTCATTCAGTCCGTTAAAAAAGCGATTTAATTTAGCACTTGTGCAATTCTACTGTTTTACTGAAAATCAGCTCCAGATCTACTCAGTGCTTCTTATTAGTACAATTTGTTGGCTGGATGTTATTGATGCAGAACAGCAGGTAAAATGTTGGGCTAACAGCCCAGAAACGGACAGATAAATAATGCAAACAAACTCATGTGAGTAGTCTATTTTTTTCTGCTGTTATTCTCTTTATATTCCATCATGGAGATAGCTCCTATTAAACCTGGAATAACTGTTTGTTTGTTTGTTTGTTTGATTTTTTGTTTGGTTAGAGAGGGGCTGTGAGAGCGGCAAAGAAAATCAGAAAAGTTACGCACAGATTTTTCTGTAGGTTAATCATTATTCTCATCATGTGACCCCTCCATACTGGTACATTGTTTTTACATTTTCATTTTTAATGCATGGTTGTTATATAAATATATTGAAATGTATATAAATATTGATAATAGTTGCCCTTAGGGTTTTGTTCTTGCCAAGAGTTAAATAAAAACATTGATACCACTCTTACATCTGCAACCAGCTACTGGGCAGCTTAGGTTAGCATAAAGACGGGAAGTAAAGGAAACAGTTAGCCTGAATAAAACTACTACTCGTCATATTTATATTGTGTTTTTTTAACTGGATTAAACAAATTAGATATAATATGTTTATTAATGGTCATCTTTATATGAAATAGCTCTTACAAACTGAGTCGCTTTGCTTCTACTCTCTTGAGCTCCATGTTTTTAAATGCAGGTGACAGTTTACCCAGTTTACCCAGAAGAAAATCAGCTTGGCAGTTTGGTTGACTGGTGATCAGGGTGGCATTTTCTGTGGCTCTTGCTGTCTGCGGAGGGGCCCCGGAACAAACTCAACTAAATCTGTGATTGTTGCTGATTGAATCAGGCCGCCCACAGGAAGCTCCCAGGCCTTCAGTGGATCATTGTCTCCAGCTCCCTCACCCCCCCCGCTGTAGTAATATCTGAAGGTACGGCAGTCATATGAGCCGAACGTGCAACCACTTAGCTTAACCTTTTTCCTTTCCACTCTGCTCAGCACCAATAGAAGTCATGGGACAGGGATGACAGGGATGATGTGGGTGATTGGGAAAGGCATGCATGTGCGTGTGTGGGAGTTCTTTTTTTGGGGGGGGGGGGTTGCCATGTGGAGGAATTCATCTGACTTTATGAGGCTAAATGTAAGAGTGTGCAATATGTCTGTGTTACATCTCAAACTGTGCCTTTCATAGTAAATTGTACATGTAGTTCAACGCTAATGCTGTGTTGAGATAATTTTTGAAGAATTCGAATGATGCACGGCAGCCAGACGCGTGTGAACGTCATGAGATACTGATTTGTATCAATTCTAACGGCCTGCAGTGAGTTCATGCCTGGTTGCTGCCTTGATTCTTTTTCAAACAATAATACATTTGATTTCTCAGTGCATGGAGGTGATAAAAAACTAAATGTTTTTCGCTCACCTATTACTGTTGACTACTGATAGGACGCTAACTTTCATGCACACAAAGCAAAATTATAGAATGACCATATCATTAAAATGATAGGTAAAGACACCAGTAAGCGTACTCACAGTCCCACACAGCATTGCTGCTATTTTTTGCCTTGATAATTTTTCATAATGACAAATTATTTTAGAAAATGACCAAAATGATCCCAAAGATTAAAGCATAATCTGTTGATACATAAATCACATGTGCATGCTGAACATGCTAACATCTTGCAGACATAAGAGGTTGGTAAAAGGCTCATGGCTGCAAATACATTGAAAGAAAAATTAAGCAGCTATTTCTCTCAAAGTTAAAAAAGAGATTGTGGTCACGCAGATTTTTTGATCAACAAGTTTAAGCTTAATAGACCAAGATTTATCCTTTATAAAGTTATGTTGTTGTCTTTGTAGGAGTAGTTGTATTTGCATATTTTCTACTTTATCTGATTATGATAAGTGATAAAAAAGGACAACTGGTAAAATGGAGATTCTAGTGTTTTATACGATCAACAGATAAATACAAGCAAAATAAGTTTGCAATGGTTGAGTTGCACAATACAGTGGAATTAAGTCATTGGTATATTTAAAACATCTGCAGCCACATTTTTAATTTCCAGCAGGAGCTGCAAGTGACCATTTAATACTTCACCTTTGTACCTGAAACAATCATCAATGAGCGTTTCCTGTTTACAGCGTCAGAGTGTAAATTGTACCTCTGAAGAAGGTAAAGTTCAAACTGAGGGCACTAAGTGAATGAAGGTACAGTGAGGGTGCCAGGGAACATGTGAACAAAGTATTGGTACCTCTGTTATTACTGATAAATCCACCGTCACGTGTCACACACAAACCCAGTGGCCTGAAAATGGTTAAAGGTTAACTGGTGTTTTCCTAATAGATTTCATTCGTGCACAAAAAGAAGCACTTATCTTTTCTCCTTGTCATAAAACACAAATGCTCATAACTACAGATCGTTATATAACCACTTTTACTGTACATGCGTGCTTGCAAATAAACCTGGATAAACACTAAGTCACTTTATTTTAAGGGCTCTGTACGAAAGTGAATTGCTTTTATCAACAAAGTACTGGGTCAGAGGCCCGGCTGGTCAAACAATGGTTGATCATTGATTCTATGTTGACCTGCCACATGTTCCAGATGCTTTTAAAAGAGTGATGGTGTGGAAAGTCCCTTTTTTTTTCTTTCCTCACCATTTCAAAAAACCATCAAGACCACACAGATTCAGTAATTGAAAGTGAAACGAAAGAATAAAATCCAAACATTTTGCCTCTCAAAAGTTTTATTTTATTTGCTTTTGCAGGTTTTTGAGTATAATAGTATTTACTCGGATTAATTCATTCAGTACTTTAACTGATAATGACTGAATAACTTAGCAAATAAATGTTTTTGCATCCATATATATTTACACACGCCTAAACTGATAACTAGTGTTTTCTGGGTCCAAGTTGGATAAACTAGTCTCCTAATATGGTGACCTGGCAGGGATTACTTCACAGAGAGGGTTTCCCCCTGAATCAATGTCCTTTATAAGGGAGAACCCTGATATGGTTTGTGCAAAGCTTAAAAATTCACCATCTCCCCCTTATATAGTCAGGATAAGAGCCTCCATGTTTGACTCAAAGGGAAGCACACCTTGTCAGCTGTGTTTACAAGTATTCATAACAAGTGGTCAACCTGTATAGTTACTGCTGTCAATTGATCTTTTTCATTCTAGGAGCTTTGGATAAATAAGAGTTTAAAAGAGTTTGAAATTTGTTAGATATCAGATATTCAGATAAAAGCCTTTTAGCAGATCAATGATAATCTCTTAAGTCCCTTTATGGATAAACCAGTTTTCTTCACCTCATATAAGAGAGGAGGGACGTCACCATAAGCTGCTGGGAATACCATCACCTCGGGCAAGAACTCTTTGATAACAACTCAGTAGTCACCTGACTTTCCATCACAGGTCATGTGACCTCTTTGTTTGTGTTTTTTGCCAGTGTTACTTCCTGTCACTTTTCTTGTTGACTGTTTCTTTTCAATCTTCGTACAAAGATGTTGTTTCTATGTTCATGAGTTTTACTGAACTTGTCTGGAATTTTAAGGTGCCACATTCAGACAAAATGATCCAAAGAAACGCTTGAAAACAACATGCGACTGGGAAAAACTTACAGCAAAACGAAATAAATTTTGCTTAATAGTTACCACAAATGACTCACCAGGTGAAAAGCTACATCCACCTTAACAGTAGCAAAGTTTAAAAAAGTCATACAGTCCGTAAATTAAATCAGTAATGTCTGTTGTACTGTAGCAGTTAGCTAAAACTTGCTGACATTAGGTTACATAAGTGACCATAACATCCTAGTCAAACCAGATTGGGTAAGGCTGTAGCTGCAAAACCCTCAGGTGTGTTAAACTGAGAAAAACTGCGCTCTATTGCTTTGAATTTAGGTTTTTATTACTATGAAGAAGAATGCATTCTCGATCCTATAAAAAGAACAGACAGTTTTGTCCGATATGTCCTCATTGTCCAAATAATGCCTTGGCTGCTAAATGTTGTCTTTCATCCTGTTTGTTCTCAGAGGCCGACCAAAAGCTCCAGAGAGAGTGTTTGCTCTCAAAGTTCAGACTAACATTTTATATGACTCTTTCCAGACAGACATGGATGGAAGACACCAAGATGTTGGCCCCTGCTTCAACAGCCAAAACAAACACCAAGCAGACCAAAAATACAGCTCCTGCACAAACAGACACCCACAGCTCACGTAACCAGAGTTCAAGTTTCCATTCAGCTCATAAAAATAAACTCATTTGCTTTGATTTTGCAAATTCTGCACCTGGTTTGCTTGGTTTTACACCGTTCTGTTTTTAATGGGCCTGTACACCTAAGTCACACAGACTCAAAAGTATCTGGTGTATACACAGATTTGTGCGAACATGACCTCTCTAACAGGTAAGAGTGTTTGGAAGAAGTGATACAGCAAATCCCATTCGCTATGTTTAGCCTGAGTCACATTCTTGGTGTGAATCAGACTACTTACATGTGCAAAGACCAGGCCTTACAGGGGCGTTGCTGTTACACAGACTTGCTGCACTCTGAATTATGCATAATTTTAGACATTAATGTAATTCAAATGACTTAGTCATATGTAGACTCTCACTTGTGAAGTCTTAATGAACTGGTAAATTAGCTGTAGACACCAAAACGTTTTTCAGACCAGTAAATAAATGGAAATTGACTTGCTTTTCGAACCAACCTGAAGTGGCCACTTGAGGAATTGCAGTTTCTGGCACCTCTGTGCTGGATTTAATATCATCCTCCGAGGTTGCTGTTTCAGTGCAACATGGAGGGAAAAATTTCGACGCTTTTCTGTTGAGTTCCTCAACACTTTGTCATGTTCACTAATGTTTACATGGGACAAAGATACCGTGATAGCACCACTGCAGCTTTTATATGAACAAAGAATCAGACTGTCCAAGAACACATTAGAAAACAAGTATGAGTCAATGACCCCTGCAAATACATAAGAAAACAAGTATGGGTCGTTGACCTATACAAATGCACTCTCCTGCCTTTTAGCCCTTCATGCAGTCAGGCGGTAACATGGTTGCATGAGAAACTGTGGCACATGATCTGGTTTGCCTAAATTGTCTCTGTAATTTTGAAATTAAGTGGCGTATGGATTTTATTCTGCTTCCCAAATTGGAAAACCTCATTTTCTGTTTACACTCAAGTCTTAAGCCTCAGTTCACCTCCCTCTCTTTTTTTCCCCTTTCACACACCCATACAGTCGCTCATGGGAAATGCACAAAGAACCTCTGTGTGAAAGATTTGGGTCACTTATCATTGCTGTCGGGCAGAAACCTTGTATTTCCACAATCGAAACACTTCAGGAAATTAGAGAAAAATACTATTTTAAATAATAATAATAATAATATTGCTGTTTCAAAACTGATGGTGTGTCTTTAAATATTTTTGGTTCTTTACATGTAAGTATAACCAAAGACAGAAGTAAAGGGTGATCTTTGCATTTGTTTATGAAAAAAATGGAGATACAGGTAAACCAAAATGTAAGTATATGCAAAAAATAGAGATCAAATGTGTCTGTGGAAAAAAACATTTTCCCCAATGTCTTTAGACATCATTAGTCATCGTGTGTCATACATAAACTCAGGGATTATTTGCAGGCTGCAACAATTCTCCCTTTCTTTTAAAATTTTACAATTCCTGCCAAGTCTTGTAGCGTTACATAACACAGTTCCATGAGAGAGTTTTGTGCGTGGATTTTCCTTATACTTGTACCACGTATCTCTGACCTTAGAAAATTGAAAATGAAATTTGACAGGATCACTGCAAATGAGACTTATGCAAACTTGCATGACCTAGTTGATTAACTAATAACTCTGCTTTGGGCACAATGAATCAGCCTAAAAGGAATGCCGACTGGTAAGTTGTATTCTGCTACTCATGATCAGGAATCCCCGGCCAATATTTAATACAGGAGATGATCCCTCGCCCATAGTAGCATATGATCTATCTGACTATTGACAACTAAAAAGCATGTGTTTTGGAACTTTGAAGCTATCTTAAAGCCATATATTTACATCCTTGTTGACCTACACTGAAATATAATGAAGAAAAATAGAAGTCTATGCATTCATAAAAGAGATACAATCAAATTTATGCCAGAAAGGGCTATATAATGCATGTTAATGTTAAAGCACACAGGAAAAACTACACTGATTGTGGAAGTTGCAAAAATACACAGAAGACCCTCTTTAGAGTCAGTGTCTGGTTTGTCAATTCAGGGCTACAGTAGAAATATGGCAGACTATGTGTAAGAGGACTCGCTCCCTCTGTAGATAGAAAAGGCCTCATCAAAGATACTGAAAACAGATCCTTTTTTGAAAAAAAAAAAATTAAATATTAAATTTTTGCTAATAGACTGTATGAATAAATCCCTCCTACATCCTACATGCTGGAACTATTAGCAAATACTACCCAACTGGTGTTTCAAACACCAGATAGCGGACAAAATAGTGCATAAAAAAAAAACTGGGCTTTCTTCATTCT
>JAPZDV010000024.1:4786333-4800055 GCA_029814665.1 Acanthurus lineatus
ATCTAATGTTAGTTTTTATAACTATGCAGTTTGAAGCAATGGCTACTGCACTGTTAACACTGTGGTGTACTGTAACCTGCCCTAACAAGCAAAGTAGTTAGCAAAGCCTCATGTTTCTTGTTTCTGAAACCACTCTTAAATCCCAGCCTTACGGCATCCCAACTGATCATCTCTGCCTTCCAAAATAAAAGCGATATCACGTGAAAGAGTAGTGACGGGGCGGGCTTACGACACACTTCAGCCAATCAGCTTCTGTTTTGCGGTTTCCCATTCGACGATAAACATTGCGATCTGACCCGCAGGACTCTCAGAGAGGCAAGGAGCGTCAATGTGAATGAGGCCGGGCCGTGTTCACTTTCGCATTTTTATTTCTGCGAGACTGGAATTATTCGCCCAAATTAAAGACACACACTATGGTGAAGCATTATCCCGTTTCAAAAGAGGGAGACGCAAACCTGCCGCTCTGACATCGACCTTTACCACCGGAAACCCGTTAGCTTGGGTTAGCTAACGTGAGCTAGCTTAGTTAGCCGTTACATACCCTCGTTTTTTTTCCACGCAACTGACCTCCACCACAACACAGACGCACTGAGTATCGTTTGCTTTGCTAGGTTGGGGTCGTTTTCCCCCTGACTCTTCACGTGTGCTCCAGTTGTCCCCGTGTGGTGCCCCGTGGCCGGTTCCCGAATATGATACAGAATGAGTCAAAGAGATACCTTAGTTCATCTGTTTGCTGGAGGGTGAGTAACGTTATTCTCTTGTCATGTTTAACGTTTAACGTAAGGACCGAGCTAGCTAGCTACGAGCTCGGGGCTAACAGCCGTTGCTAGCCAGCATCGGTACAGTTATGGAGATGTTTGTGTTTTTTTGCGGTCATGATACAGGGATTTGGTTTGTGGCATGATTTTAAAATGAAGATCCGCGTTAGCATCAGTGTGTCAGATGACAGCTAACTAATCTTGTCCATGCATGTGCACCCGTAGGAGTTGCGCTCAATGTCATAAGTTACAATGACATTTCAATGTATGAATGAAATGGCTGGCTTGTGAAAGTGTGCTAGGTATCAACTAGAGTCGCCATAATGTCAATGTATATTTACGCGAAATATTGTGCTTAACATAAGCTGTGTATAGCCAATGTTACGAAAAGCCGCCGGTTTAAAAAAAAAAATTAGTCATGTAACGGCCATAATGTCAGTGCATCAAAACAAACGTGGATAGGCTGCCTTTGAACGCCGCACAGAAAGTACTTGAGAAACCGCAGACAAACTGGTACGCTCGGATGTGACTGATGCAATATCAAAACTGTGTCAAAGAAGAGTACAGTGTGCTCTGTCAGTCTGGTTGTGCCAAAACTGGGTTAGTAATGGATGCGCTTTTCTCAAAACCAAATTTGCGTTTTAAAACTGGGATCGTTAGATTTGAAATTTCCTTAATTCTTACCTGTGCATAACCAGAAATTAAGCAAAATATCGTGCCTGTGTTCATCGCAGATTAATTTTTGTAGAAACATTATATCGTCAGTCCAACTGACTATCCTGGAAATGAGTGTAAGCATTAATTTTATCATGATCATATCCTGAGAGTGTAACTAAGCACTTCCCTTAAATTATCAACAATAGCAGTGACTTTCATGCTGTTCACTCACATTAATCATACAGTGATAACAAAGAATGTATTTGGTTAAAAAATTCATGCAATCTACTTTCAAGTTTTGTTAATCTAAACATAAACAGTATATATATTTTCTTCAAGCGTGTTACTATCACAAACTGGTGTTTTGCTTTTCATATGTGCTGTGCACACCTTAGCTGTCTGACACTGAACAGCCTCTGTTACAGACTATGGTGGAATGACGTGCCGTGGTTTTGATTAAAAATTAACCCAAGTTAAAGATAACTCCTGTCACTCTTGCTTTTGATATCCTATTCCTAGTCAGACCCTGCCCTGCCCAGTGCAATCCCGTCAGGCTCAGTTTATTTCTGTGGACCATGTAGTTATCGATGTCGTGCTCTCAAATATTTGCCTTCTTTAATTTGTTACCTGAGGATACTATCTTTTTTTGATGTGTGAGCTAATCATAAATGGTTGCCCTAGACGTTTGTATAAGGTATTCAGTTATGCTTGTCTTTAGGTCTTGTCTCATAGTTTTGAGAAGATTTGCAGATTTAAACACATCAGTGAATTGTTTTTATATCCCACAGATGTTAAAATGTGGATTTTGATAAATAAGGCAGCAAAATATGCTAAATATCATCTGTACAAACATTGTTTTAGCAGCTAAATGTTTCCAATGGTAGGCCCTCTCTCTCTCTCTCTCTCTCTCTTGCTAATAAACCAAAGTATTTGCCATTGTTGGTTGATTCCTATTTGGGTCATTCTTATATAAAAATGCATACCTCTGGATTCGTTTGGCAGTGAACAGAAGCTTGCTGTTATTCCCCAAGAAACACAAAGCGTTCCTGACTGGCTCTCTGTCCCCACACTGTGCTATTTCTTGTCTACATGCCAGGGATTGTCAGAATTCCCACACCCATGCCATTGACTTATTTATTAGTGCAGGAAAGTTAACATTTTGCACACCTACAACAATCCCGACTGTTGCAAACATGGAAGAAAGTCATTATTTTCAGTATTGTTTTTTCAGCTGAGACTTGTGATTGTTTGCTTTGTCACATCCACCTTTTCCATCTCTGTCTTTCTGCCAGATGTGGGGGCACTGTCGGAGCCATATTGACTTGTCCACTGGAGGTAGTGAAGACCCGCCTGCAGTCATCCTCCATCACTCTTTATGTGTCTGAGGTCCAGCTCAGTACTGTCAACGGGGCCAGTGTGGCCCGTATGTCCCCGCCAGGCCCCCTGCACTGCCTCAAGTGAGTTCTCAGCAACATTTGTCACTTACAGACTGCCACGTCTTACAACAAGGGAAGGATATTGTTAAGATTTTATCAACACCTCTACTCTTCATACTCCTTATCAGTTTGTTGCTTTAATAAAATTCTTATCAGTGCTTTTATTGTCAATAATTAATTATAAATAACATTAGGGGAATACATTCAGAGCATGATTAGAGTTTACTTATATGATAAATATGACAAAATGTTATTTCTTGAGCCACAACAGCAAAGTCACTATTAATATTATCTCCCAGGAAGCAAAGTAAGCTAAATAAATTAATGTGCCTCACGTCAAATTAAGAACAAATGTAGAAATCACTCACTATCACTCACTAATTCCTCCTCCTGGTAGAGAAAGGAGGTGAAGTGGGAGATGCCTTCTCATCCAGACTGCATTTTTTTTGTTTAATGTTTTTGTTAAATTTAAGTGTCAAATTCAGCTAAACTGTTATTCTTCATACACTCAACTTAAGTTTTAGCTTTTCATAACAATTTACTGTTAGCTTAATGACTGTATTGCAGCTAAAACACACTGACTAGGAAATTTCAGTTAAATTTTCTGCTTTTCTGAAAATTTATGTTCGCTTAATTATAGTTTTGATTGATTACTTTTGATGCATCACTGGAAAAGAAAAAGACAAAGGCCGCATATGTAACCATAAATTGCATCAAAACCTTACTGATGATCCTCTCATATCACCTACTGGTTTCTTAAAGTACTGATAATAGTACCAACCTTAAAAATACCATAGGTTTGTAACAATTTAGAACAGATACCAATTCAGATAGCAGGTTTTGCTTACATTCTTTTTATTTATTGGTGTAGCTTTTAAATATCATTGCCTAAACTTACACTAAAGTAGGAACTGGTAGCTAATTGCTTGAGTTTTAACCAAAATGACTGGAGCTGTTCATGTAGTCAGCAAACAGTTCAACATCCATCTTCTCTGAGTTTTTGGCCTGTAGAGCCTTGGTTCTCTCCTCACCAGGCACCATGTGGTGCCACTGTTGTTTGGTCTGGCTGATGGCCCCCTGGCAAAGCCAACCACCTTCCGATGCCCTTCTTGTCACCTTTTGGAAAACTTAACAGAGTACACATCAGCCTAGCAGGAAATATCCAACTACTTTTACTTATCCTCTAAGATTTTTCTAAATTTTTGATTCCTCAAACTTCCTTTGTTTGTTATAACAGGCTTTTTCCTGTCATACGTTCTCTTAGTCAAGTACTTTTTGATATAGACAGATTGCCAAGAGTCATGTTGAAAGAGGTCTAGAGGTCGTCTGTCATTTTGACGGATTAAACACTGATAGTGATCTTCAATAATGTTAAGTAATTTACATGCAACAATGAAACCAATCGCAGCTTATTTCACTGTAAACATATAGCAGGCATTGATTAATGAGGTGCTGTAGGTTAGGATGCAGGAAATATTTCTTAGTGTTCATCTGTCAAGTCTCTGCACACTTAGCATAATGTGGCACATCACTATTCAGACAAAATACATACAGTAGTTCAGAAGACTGAAGCATATCTGCTTTTCAGAAACTCTGCACAAACCCCAATAAATGAGAAAACGTACACTGCATTGTGTTCTGGTTTCAGGATATTTTTTTTAGAAAGCAGCTCCTGAGCTTATTTCAGAGAAAAATGTGACAAAAAGCTTCCTCTTTCTTTGGAAACTGGCCAATGCATCTTGTGTTTGTTCATCATGCCTTTTTTGGAAATTTTTGATATGCAAGGCTTGCCTGTCACATTATCAAGGTGTTTTTTTTGTCCTTGTATAACACAGGATTGTACAGTTAAAAGAAGTTTTAAACCTTCATGCTGCAAATGTAGAATATGCAGGCCAACACAGATAATGGAATACAATAGGATAGGATAAAAAATGAATATGAGAAATACTAAATTATAAACACGTACACATAAAGGACCCACACCACACCAAGAAGATAAGCCTGTATCTCCGTCTGGGAATTTTATTGGAATTTCAACTGTACATTTGACCAAATGATTCGATTTGCTGCCCTGACCACCAAACAGGAGTAATAAGAAGAAGAAGTAATAGCCAGAAGCATGCATGGTGTCCTGGTGTTCGAGTCATAGTGTTTATTCCACTGTGTGCTTGTATGTCCTGTGTTTAGACTGATATTGGAGAAAGAAGGACCTCGCTCGCTCTTCAGGGGCTTGGGGCCAAACTTGGTGGGTGTGGCACCTTCCAGGTAAGCTGTTTCATGTCATCTATAATTTTTATAGATACACTCTGTCCTTAGTAAAGTGTATGATTTAAAAGCCTTTTAAATCACGATTACTGCCTTCTTCAGGTACTGAGATTCTCAGTTCATTATATTTGTATCTCAGTGTAATACAACATTCAATAGGAGGGAGAGGCTGTCTGGACTTTCTTGTTTCGGTTTTTACCAGGATTTGATTGACAATTTTTACATCAGGTCAAACAAACCACAGCAACCTTGGAAACACACCAGGGTTTGTTTAACCGAAACAGACATATTAGGTGTGAAAGCACACCGTCAGCCTGTCAGGATCAGCTTTACATTGTCAGTCTTAGCTTCAACTTTTATAAGCTTAAGCAGTCTCTTAATAACCTTGGTTGTGCTTCAGCTCCAGCTATGCTTCTTTGTGCCAACATTATGTAACATCCCAGTAATTACTGTGCCAACGTGCATGCATAACTATTAAATAAGAACGAGTTGACAAGTGGCATGTGATAGGTAAAAGGAAAGTAGGCATAAGTAATGCAGTGACAGTCGTTTCTTATTTGAAAATCCACTTCCCTACTGAGCAATCTTAGTGGTGGCCAGTGTGGAAAAACACCTTTTCCAGAGTGCAGACATTTCCACATCACATAGCTGGAAAAAAAACATTGTGATTTATAACATTAACAATGGAAGCTTTCCAGACTTTTCCAAGTTGCTGGTGTTATGCATGCTCTTTGGCTGTCATGGCCACTTCAAGAAATTCAGCCATTCTTAATGTTATCAATTACACATGTGCTTATGTTTATGTTCTTTGTCAGGGATGTCACAGTAACTGAACTACACGGCTTTTGCCATCTTATCTTATCAGTTTCAAACATTGCTTTAATAACTGCTCTTGCTTGATGGTTGCTGACTGAGCGCACATATATTAGCTCACTACTTTTCATGGTGAGTTGTGGACAAATTGGCTGTTTTTCAAGAGAGACAATAGTATTATGCAACCTGTCCACAGGGCTTTTTAAGGTTACCAGGTGACAAAGAAGCATTTGGGGCACATGGTTGGTTAGGTCCCATTCATCTTCATGCCTCTCTGTGTAGTTGCTGTACTGGCAACATGGTAACAGCAGCAGCATTTAAAAGAAAACACCATTTGTTCTTTGTCTTGGAAATACTGTTACTACTATAGTTGCATAATATCTTCTAAGAGCCATGATTGTTAATTACATCTTAGTGGTAATGACAGGAACAGAGAGGGGACTAATGGCAGTGGGCAGCAGCTAATGCTGGTGCTGAGCATATTTAGAGTGCTTTTAGCATCTTGAATGAATGAATGCTGATGCAATGGAGGTGAAGGAAAGCGGGCCTCCTGAGCTGTGACGCAGATTTATAGATGAATGCACATAGAAGACTGATGAGCTTTAAGCATCATTATTGGTCTGATTGTGCATATTTGACAAAATAGTGTACAAATTAACAGAACTGAACATTGTGCAGCAGGAAGGACAAACACACTTGTAATTAGACACAAGTAATAATGCGATCATTACAACCTTTTTAATTAGTGAAAACAAATAAAGACGTGCTTTTTGTGCTGAAAGCCTCTTTGTGTAACAAGGCTGATTTGCTGAGACTTTTGGTTCTGCTCTCGGCTTTACACTTAATGAATTCTTAAAGGTTTTAAGCTGAACCTGACAAGGGGACAGTTTTACTTGTTAATGTAACATAATTAAAAAGCAACATCACTACCAGAGGCATATAGTTGGCTGAGACCAATTATTTTTGCATTAAAACATAAAACGTGGTGTAAGACTTGTTTTGCCTTGTATTCTTGTGACATATACTTACCTTTTTCTTACTTTTGCCTTATAAACAGAGCAATCTACTTCGCTGCTTATTCCACTGCCAAAGAGAAACTTAACGGTGTGTTGGAACCCGACTCCACACAGGTACACATGGCGTCAGCGGGAATGGCAGGTAACTATATATTTGAGGGAACAGACTGACATTCACTGCTTTTCAAGGCTTTTTAACACAACATTTCCATCATTCCTGTCAGAAATGCAGAGTAAATCGACCTCCTCCTCCTCAATGTTTGAAATAGTTGAAAATTTGAAAAACCAAGTACACCGTCCCTCTGTGATACCCTGTGCAGCCAGAAACAGGTTTAACCGGTTTGCCTCACCTTTTGCTCAAATATAATGCCAACCCAGCTAAAAATACAGCTGAAAAATGAAATTCTATGTTAAAGGTCAGAATAAAGTACCATCTCCTTACTCTTTAATGCTGTATCTTCTCTCACGTCACTCTGATCCAGCATGGAATAACAAACCATTACAACATAGTTCAGTCAGGCAGTTACGGCTACAGTGTGTCTGCATGAGTGAATCTGAAAAGTTTTACGTGGCTGCTTTAACATGCAATGACTCATACCTTCTAACAACCCAGCCAAGGTCAGCATTTTGTCAGCGCACATGTCTCCAGTGGCAAAGCACACAAGCTGCAGTGTGACACCTGCCTGAGCTGAGCTGGCAGGTGATGAGGTGTTGAGGTGCAGAGATTAATCTTGTCTATGCAATGATACACGATCCTTAGAGCAGAGTTTATTGCAGACTTCTGCCTTGGCTAACAATGGAGCTACTTGTTTTGCGCAACATGTCCTCCTCGAAACTCCAGTATTTGTCAGGCTGTAATATGCAAATGTCCAATTCAAGCCTCCAAACTTGGCATTATTTGTGTGTTAAACTATCACTTAGCAGACTTAATAGCAGGTTATATTGTTTGTTGTTTTCTTTTTTTATATCAAGGGAATTTCTTTTTTTTAAATTAACAAGTCCTCAGCTGTATCCTGTACCTTCTACAGTTCTTGGGGGATCATCGTTTCACATGAGATTGGGACATGGTGGGTTATATCCTGTGGCATAGTAGGGAAATGGGAAGTAAAATGGTTGCATGCCGATCATTCTGCTACACACAAGCCTGTGTCTGTTTTAGGCTTTAACTCTACCATAGCTCTCCTCTCGCAAGGGCATGAGACCCCCGCACCACCAGGGGTCTCTAGCTGCATCTGTGAGGAGTTACTTGGGTCTGCGTGAGTACTCACCACAGATCTGTGCTTCTTTTTTTTTATCTGGTTCTTCTCTTTCTCTCTGTGTCTGTCTGTCCTCTACTCCATAACCATCTAGGTTATTGCATAAGAAACAGGATTTACAGTTGTTTTTACGACATTCAGTCTTTATGACAACAGTTGCTCCCCTACTAGCACACATAGAATAATCAATAGAGGGGCTAGCTTTCTCTCTCTAAGCTGCCTTTGTGATTTTCCATTTCAGTTTTTTTTTTTAAGAACATTTTAAATTGTTTAACTTTACTTCACCAACATGAATGCAGCTTAAAGAACATTTACGTCTTACTTCCAGTTTTAGTTTGTGGACAGTTCATTGTACCACTGGTAGCTTGACAGTAGTATGTTTTGATTTTGAACAGAATGTAATCCTGTAGTTTTTTTCTTCCTCCACAGGCTTCACAGCCATTACAGCAACCAATCCAATATGGCTCATAAAGACCCGTCTACAGCTGGATGCAAGGTAAATATGACAGTGTCACCAGGACAGGAGCTTTTCAACTTTCTGTCCCCAAGAGAAGAACTCACTGTTGAGATTGTTATAAACCTTTTGACTTCTTGTTTTTTTTTAATGAAAAAGCCACAAAAGGAATGCCATAAACTCTAATTATATACCTTTAAAGGGACAGTCCCTGGTTTTATTCTACAATTCTTCTTTAAATTTAAAAACTGGCTGCACAGAAACATTTGCACAATCTTCCTCAGTCTCTTCCCCTTGTGTTCCATCTCTGTCTTCAATAATGAAAGTTCAATTGAAGCTAAAAGTTGACCTTATAATAAATCCTCTGCAGCCTTATAATGCCTCTAATGTGCAGGATTTGAAATTTCACGGCTTTGCAGACTTTTACAGACAGCCGTACACATCACTTCCCTGTCTTTTCTCAGGAATCGGGGTGAGCGAAGAATGAGTGCGTTCGAGTGCGTGCGGCGAGTTTATAAGGCAGATGGCCTGCGAGGCTTTTACAGGGGTATGTCGGCATCCTACGCCGGTATCTCAGAGACTGTGATCCATTTTGTGATCTATGAAAGCATCAAACGCCGCCTCTTGGAGGCTAAGGCGCCCCAGAACATGGAAGAGGAGGAGGAGTCGTCAAGAGATGCTTCAGACTTTGTGGGGATGATGCTTGCTGCTGCCACCTCCAAGACCTGTGCCACATCTATTGCTTATCCTCATGGTAAGAATTTGTTGTTAGTGTTGGACTGATATTGGCTCACTTACTGGTTCTTCTTCTTTAACCCTTCCTTTTATACTGTACTTTGCAGAAGTGATCCGCACCAGGCTACGTGAAGAGGGCACAAAGTACACATCCTTCTTTCAGACTTTAAGAACAGTGCCCAAAGAGGAGGGTTACCGCGCCCTGTACCGCGGCCTCACAACCCACCTGGTACGACAGATTCCCAACACCGCCATCATGATGTGCACCTACGAGCTCGTGGTCTACCTCCTGAACGGTTAAAGTCCCACCTCCCCACTCAGACAATAAATATAACCCTGCCCCTGTTCGGAGACGGAAAAGAAGAATCGAAGCAACTGCACACCAGCTTGCAACAACCTGCTTGCCAAAACCGGACGGAGACAGAGTGATGACCTTTGTCCCAGTGATGCAAGTAGTTGTTAAAAATAAGTTGGCAGTTTTGTTTTATAACCAAAGGGTCTGGCACAAGGAGGAGGATTGAAATGTTCCTCACATTGGTAATGGAGGCCTGGGTTAGCAGAAGTATAGAAGCGGTTGCCCTATTTTCATTTTAATTCTATCCTCTTCCCCCTTCGGTTATGTACGTTGCCTCTGGAAGCTCAGAGTGCTGAAGGAAGAACCTGAGTTACGGTATATTCTGCCTCTAACAATACTAATAATTAAGTACAGTACTTTAAGTACAGTACAGTAATGAAGTACTATAATTCCAATCCTTGCTACCTATAAAGGTGGATAAAAGCCCCCCTCCAGCAGTAGGCTTTGCTGTCATGCTAAACATTACTTTTAAAATATTTATTAGCATCTTACAGTGTTTCTGCATCCCTCAGAGTGCAACAAAAGGACCAACTCAGTACAAAGCCAACAGTCAGTACTGAGCTTAAGAATTTTAAACAAATCAGTGCTTCAGGCTGGTTGAGGCAGGATAAACAGAGGAGCGTAAGCAGGGAGGTGAATTGGAGACGTGCCTTGTGTGAAAATGGGATGTAGACTAAGATGCACAATGGCTGCAGGGAGGGGGCGGAGCTTTGTCTGACCTGTCACAACAAAGAGTGTAGAGATGTAGAGTCGCACACTGGTACTGTGAGATTTAATGCGCCCTTAGTGAACCTTTCGCATATCATTAATATAGATGCACTCACCTGAGGGTTTTCAGCATCCCTAACACTGGTATTTATATCCTTAAAATACACAAATTTACATGCATTAACATCTTATGATTGATATCTGCTAGCTTATTAGATAGAAGATGAAAAGTCTCGAAACTAAACCAGAATATTTTTCCTCGTTCTAACTATTGGAATGTAAATAAACAGAAGAAATAGGTTCACTAAAGGCAACATAGTAAAACACTGACCCATGCTGTGAGTTGAAAATAAATATGATTAACAAAATTTAACAAATTGTAATATTGATAAATATATAAAAGACCTACTTAACGTGATTGTGTTGCATCTGCCCGCCCAGTAACGGCAAAATGCCAACATGTAGTGCATTCTCTTTAGAGAGGATTTGCCTGTTTGTTGTTACCTTTTCTCAAACAACTGTGTTGTTCTTATAGCACTTTTTTCAATGTCTCCCTCTAGAATTCTCATCTCATTTTTGTCTTTTTCTCAGCTGGAGAATCCAGGCTAGTTTTACAGGCGAGGACAATCCTCTTCAGTTTACTCTGGAAACTTGTAGCCAGCGTGTCGAGCAAGTGGCCAGGAATATGCTGTTTATAAGCGCACATGGATTAAATACAGAGCAGTATAAAAAACAGTAATTACTTGGTTGGTTCTATTTCCTTGTTCAAGAAAACAAAACAACAGCATTTCAACCAGTTTGAAAACATGAAACTGATTTTGGTTCAGCGTTTTATGTGCTCTTGGAAGTCCTTGTCTCGAAATGGAAAGGTACCCGTTCTCTGCTTTGGATACGTTTGTTTTTCTTGCATTTTTGTCTTGTTTCATACAGTGCAAACGACAAAAACAGTGTTTTGCTGTCACCTCATTTATCCTTGTAACCATAGAGGTAACTTTCCTTCTGTAATCACATGACACAAGAACCTAGCCTGTTGACAACTCTGTGCATTTTCACAACAAAAAAAAAACCTGCAATCTAAAAGGCAATGGCTCGGCCCACAGTGCTAACAACACTCTAAATTATCATCTCACTTTAACAGCATGAGCTGTTGCTGTTATCCTCCAGTGTATGCTGATAAAACTTACATATTCAAATACGTCAGTGCTTAATAGGTCAAAGTGCTGTTGTGTGGCAGTAAGCATGCCCAGCTTATATGGAAGGAAACCACAACACTGGGCGTAACATGTAGCTCGACTGTGCTAGCTTTTCTTAGAGCCGTTGTACCTGAGATTTGTGAAACGGCTTCAGTGTTTTGACCCCCCCAAAACAGCCTCAGATGCTTTTTCTCTGCTGGAATTATTGACATGATCCTCAATGTGAACACTTTTGAGTTTAACAGCACACACACGATGGATGCAGTAGATTAGCCTCATTGTGCAGATCGTCTCGGAGATGCATCAACACTCAAACTCGGTATCATCGACGCACACTACTGATGTAATGAGACGCGAGTCCATGGGTCACCTGTGTTGCTGCTAGTAGTGATTGTGTGCATCATGGTGCTGCCTCCACTCTCACATGGGTTTTCAAACAGCAGGGACAGACAGTCTATGCATGTAGTGTGAGTTGATTGTACTTATCTGATTAAAGGTTCATTTCACTCAAATTTACAAAATAATTGGTTTATTTTTGTATTTGGTTGAAACGACCCTTTAACTGAATGGTTTTAAGCATCTCTTTCACTTGTATCATATGATGCATTATTCCCTGCATCCCATTGTTCTACTTTTGCACCCACATGTTTGCATCGTGTGCCAGTTAAGTGTGTATGTGTTTTTTGTGTGCTCGCTTAAATCGTATGTCATTCAGTCGTGTCCTGTGTGTAAGAGACCATAGAAGTATGTATGTACGTATGCATTCAGAAGAATAGCTGCAAACAGTGTTGTTTTTATCTTTTTAAATAAACTGTTCTCTTCTCCTGATGCCCCTTGTTTTTCCCCATGTTGTCATTGAAGAGCTCACCATGAGTGTGACTCCGTCTATGCATTCTGTCATATGTGTTTTTGTAAAACAAAAAGCCAATAAAATGGAAAGAGTGCAAATATACATAGTGTTTGACATTGTTTTTCCTAATTTGACACAGTTTGTAAATGAAGACAGGAGATTTCAAATTTAAAGCTTATTTTCGTAAGTTCTTTACATTTCTTGTTGCTTTCACACAGAACTGAATCATACACATGTAAGAATAAACATACTTCCTAATAACAAAGTGCTACATTGAGATAATGTTGGTGAATAAAAAGGGTTACTTGCTTTTCTTCCCAGATATATTATTCTTTATGTGGGTATCATCATAAATATTTGCATGCAAAACACTGAAATCAGATGCCAACTTTTAAAATCTATATATTCTACTTCCAGAGAGAAACTGAGCAAAGGAGTCCAGATAAACAGAGCTGCATAAACAGATCTGGCCATTTGGGGGCAGCAGCAACCAGTTAGAAACACAGAGACCCAATAATATGAGAGTGTTTCTGCTCATTGATCCCTTAAGGAGACATTTACGTGTACAGCAGCAAAAACCTAAAAATAAGAAAATAACTTGTCCCAGTTATGAAAGACCTGTAAACTTCAATGATGCGAATGATGTAAGTAGATTTTCAGCCACCAGGTGGTGGTGTTGATCTTCATAGCTCCTGTCCATATGACTTTGAGCACACCGTCAGCTCAATGGAGCAGATACTTAAAGATGACAGCCTGCTGCTGCCTCATTCCTGAAGCCAAAAGCTGGGAGCATGAGACATGGGAAAAGACCAACCAACAAAAGGACGTTGGGACACGAAGTGAGGCAGATGGCTACGTGCAAGTTTTGCTCGATAAAGCATAAAATTGATTGAAAAAGACAGAATGAATGACAAAATTTAAAAAATATATATATAGAAGATGAATGCTGCCATAGTCCTGCTGAAAAACTCACCTACCTACCTAATTCACAGCTCATTTCCCCGGCCTGAACAACAGCATCACATCATCACATTAGCTCCAGCAGGACAAGCCTGAGTCACACGCCGCACGCATTTATTTTGTGTCAGACTGAAAGGTAGGAGTGTGTTCCCAAAACATGTGCCACAATCTGCCAGCTTTCTGCCAGCGTTCCTGGAATAATACAAAGTGCCTCAGGTTGTTGGTTGTGCCTCACTTTTAAACTGAGCATTGGGAATATAAAAAAA
>JAPZDV010000024.1:4805145-4828488 GCA_029814665.1 Acanthurus lineatus
TAGATAGATAGATAGATAGATAGATAGATAGATATATAGATAGATAGATAGATAGATAGATAGATAGATAGATAGATGGAAGGAGGGAAGAAACCAACTTGGCTCCAGTCTCTTTGGCACCACCAGGTTTTGCCAGCTCTTATGCTTCAGGTGTGTGACACACACTTTCAATCCAAGTCTCACACTGTCACGCTGCCCAAACAACAATCCTGATGCCAAAAAACTGCGACAGCGACAGAGAGGAGCAGGTGAACATCAAAGTCCTTCTAGTTTAGTCATGGTTATACCAAGTAAATTTCAGTTTGGCGACACACAGATTAAATCAGTATAAACTCATAAATTACTTGCTAATTGTGGTGCGATGCCTATTGTGTTGTCTTTTTCCGTTGTGTGTGGGCGTGTGGGCGAGGTGGGGCAGTGGCTCATAAATTTCCTCATTACTTCTTGGATTTCAGGAACAGATTTCATTCACGGAAACTCAACAGTTATGCAATCCTCATTTGTCTAATTTTCATAAATTGCCATTAGCAAGATTTTTTTCACCTTTTGACAGAGCCAGGCTAAGCAAGGACCAGGGGCAATTTTCCACTCGAGCCCTGATGCTAAGCTAAGCTAACCATTTCCTGACTCCAGCAGCTTCATAATTAATAGATTGACATAAGAGTGGTATTGATCTACTCGTTTGACTTAGGGCAAGAAAATCAAGAAGCGTATTTATGAAAATGTTAAACTATTCCCTTAATGACTCAGTGCAGAGGATCAAAGAAAATCATCAGTGTTTTACACTGACAGGCAAGTGGTCTCTACTGTGTTAAACCCATCAACTTCAATTCTTCATTCTCTTTGGAATTGATTTGAGGCCAGCTGCTCAGGGAGCCGATGGTCTAGTTTTTACAATGAGCCTAATTTCATCCAGGCCTTTGTTATTGACTTTGCCTGCTCGCTCGTGTTGAAATCTGCTGTTGATAAGGTTATATGTGAAATGCAAATGGATGAGTCTGGTAATTGAAATGGGACGAAGGCTGGGGATTCAAATGTGGAGAATCTTAAAATACTAGATCAGATCACAGCTAAGCATTTCTGTTGGATAAGATGCTGTATACAGTTACACACTGTTTACATTAGCCCACACTGTGGGTAGGGTCACGGATGTTACATGAAACCTCTGAGCATTAACCACGCTTCAGTGCAAA
This sequence comes from Acanthurus lineatus, assembly GCA_029814665.1. Taxonomy (NCBI): domain Eukaryota; kingdom Metazoa; phylum Chordata; class Actinopteri; order Acanthuriformes; family Acanthuridae; genus Acanthurus; species Acanthurus lineatus. The sequence goes on from JAPZDV010000024.1 coordinate 4,806,339, forward strand.
CATACCCAAGAGTTGCTGTTAGAGGCATGAGCTCGAGTGGATGTGAGTTTTCTTTTTTTTGTTTTAAGTCTAATTAGATATGAGAAATTAGCTCATGGATCATCAGTTTTGGCTTAATTATTTGATGATGTTTAATTGTTTATATTAGCTTACATTTATTGCTGATTAATGTTAATAGGAATTGTTGATAATATTTATATTTTTATAGCTTGAACATCACTTTGGTCAACTGAGGTTGTTTTCAAATGTGCTATAGAAATAAACTTTGACTTTAATTCAGAAATCTGATCCATTTAATGACTCCTTAATTTAACCTTTCCTTCTGTTGAACATATATAATTGTAACTGACAGTTTAAAAGTCAACATGATCGAAATATAGTTTGCATACTACATAAAGACGTGTTAAAGTAAAAATATTCTTAGTGGTTGCATTACAGATATCTGCAAAAAAATAAAAATTTTGGCTAAATTCATTTTTGTTTTTAAATAACTTCGACGTGTCTGAAAAAAATGCACTTTTGGCCAAATTTTCCAACCCTGAGTACATCGCATAAAAGCTGCAAACAGATCGTGATTATGCTCAGAATAAAACTATGTAAGGCATGAAGTGGCCTCCACCCTGCGTCAAGTCTCTTAAACGCTACGGTTTTACAGGAAGTTCTGTGGTGATACGTCCAAAATAAAAGCATAGAATTAGCTACGTTTAGAAAAACACCAATCAAAAACATAAAATACACTATAACATTCAATGAAAGCGCATAAATAAAATTTGCTACAACGTCAAACTAATATATTTGATACAAAACCGTTGATTTGAAATAGCATTTTCTATAAACTTTTCTCTTCGCGGATGTCGTGATCGGAAAACAGGCTCTTATTGTGGCTAGCTTAACGCCAGTCACCTTTCCTTGATCCCGAGCCTCCAGCCAATCAGCGGCTGTCAGGGACACATGAACGGTGATAATATCCACGGAACAGGCTGCAGGCAGGAGGAACAAAAGAAAGCCGCCCGTTGTGTGTGAAGCGTCCTTTCACCTCGTCAACACGGATACGTATCGACCTCGCAGAGGCGGTTTTTTTTTAGCTTCTCTTGAAACAGTTTTCCGTACCTGTTAAATGTCATACCGCGTCTCAAGTCCGACTGGTTGGTTTTGTTGAGGGAAAGAGGAAACTTGGTCGTCGTGAGAGCTTAGTCGGGTTCGTCTTTCTCGAAACCCTCCTGCCTTGGATACGGTGGCTGGAAGGTAACGTGAACGTGCGGTAAGTTAAATTTTAATCACCCGTTGATCGCAATATACTTTCCAAAACAACCTTAAAAGCAACGTGACTGTGTTTTTGTTGCTTTACAATGCGAGTGGAAGAGGGGGAAAAAAAACTCTTGTCTCAAACTTTCTCCTTGTGTTTTCTGTGGTAACCAAAGAGCCGAAACGTTCCCATCGCACCCCGCCAGGAGAACGGAGCTTTTGCCAAACTCTATTAAATATTTTGTTGATTTAGTGCTCCAACGTTGCTTGACAAACAATTACAACAAGAAAAACTAAACACAAAACAGTGTCTGATACTTAACCATGAACACAACATTTCGGGATAAAACAACAAAAAACAGACGCTCATTTTATGCACTGAAAACAACTTGTTTACTGGATTGTTTTGTAACGAATTGAAATTACAGTTGGAGTCAATCACAAACAAAAACAGCCTTTATGTGCTGACATAAACTGCTCATTATGAAGTCAGTGCCATGCGCTGAAATACCAAAGAGACACAAATTACACAATAACCGTGCTTCCTCGTGTGCAGGGTGTATGGATTATGTTAAGACAGGTTAGTAAACTCCCAGAATTTGAATAGAGATTTTAGCTTGTTAATTTTTTTTTTCCCCCATGCAAATGTTCACATGAGGCAATGTGCTCTGTTGCAAACCACTTGGCTCCCTCAAAGGAACAATTATTTATGCCTCATTTATGCACAAATCAAATGAGTTTTCCCTCAAATTAATGTCTCCTAATGTTTTCTGTGGAAGTTGGGAAAAAAAAGAGTCTCACAATATTCTGCTGCCAGCATTTTTTAAGTTGTTTATATTTTCAGTAGTTTTTTTAAAATTAAGCAAGAGCTGGCAGCTTCTTGTTTTCTAAGCTTTGCTTTGACTCAGCAAAGGCAGACGTTATTACAGGTGAGCAAATAAGGCTGCGAAATGCCCTGGAAGCAACAGAAAGTGGACTATTTGACTTCTTTCTGTGCCCATTCGATTTTTTAGTTTGCCTGCTATTCAAAGGCTAAATGATTTGCCTGTAACTACACCATCTGCTTTGCCCTCCTGGGCATTGGCAGGCTACTGTCCAGATCAAGTGTTATGAGAGATTCGTGTGGGTGGACCACAGCAGATGGTGAGATGGAGAACATAGCTGGCTGATGTGGAAGCTAGACTCAAGGTTTTGATTGTTGGTCTCGTTTTTTTTTTCAGTTGTGGTCTGTTCTCCAAACAAAAACCAGAATCTTTTTAACATGTTAGCAGTAATCTCAAGGACAGCTCCATCTTAGTCACTATGACAAGTAGCTTGACTGTTAATTAGCCTCCCTATGTTGTTGAAAGCCAAGTCATGTGGTCTTGTCATAGAGGAACTGTTGACCCTTGCCCTCCATTTACCACCATCTGTGGTTTGACCCTGTGACAGCGGTGACATTAGTCGACCTCCTTGTTACGGACCTACCAAGTAAAGGAGTGGGTGGGTGGCATAAGTGTGCCCAGGTCCCTTTTTTCTCTGAGGTCAGCAGTTCTCCATTTCGTTTAATACACCCAGTGTCCACCAGGAAGCAAATTAAAGTGGTAGAAACAACTAACAGTCTTTGAACCTCGGGCATGACTAATGCATGTCATGTATGAGGATTAATTTGCCAATATGAGTACATAATATGTCCATGATTACAATCTTGCTGCAGAAATGTCACACATAGAAGAGACTTTGTTTGGAGAGCGTGATGGGATTCTTGTGAACAAATGTTGTTTTGTTCCCTTGCAATGGGTCAGGCCATGAAACGACAGTATGGCTGTTATGACCCGTGTGTATATAACCCTGACAAATAATTAGATTTTTCACGCAGAAACCGATTTTTAATATTTAGTACGTTTCAGTTAAAAAAATTGCAAAAAGAATATGTGCACTGACTGATTATAATTTTAAACTTAAACACACAATCTAACCGTGAGGAAAAAAATCCATAAATGTTGTTTTTAAATGAATTAAGACCAAACTGGGTCACTAGGTTGGGCTTTGTGCAGTTATAATAATGTTTTCATTGTTTTCTGGTCAAGTGTAACATCAACATGTCTTCTTATTTCCCTCGTGCTTTCCTTTTCTAAATCAAATCATTCCAGTACTTTTGTAATAAGCTAAAATTGGCATGTCCAACTCATCGGTTTGGCTCTTACCCATAGAGATTACAAGTTTGGACTCAGCAGCTGAGGCAGGAAAGAGTTTATCTTCATGTATTTATGTAATATTCAGAGCATTATATGTGCCATAACACACATAACTGTCTATACTCAGCTGTTGACTGTTGGCAAGGCTAAAGTATCAGTCATCTTATTGCAGATGTATCAGTATTGGAAAGTATGTTGGCGAGTGAGTTACAAGAAATTGTGGCACAGGAGTCGACAGGTAATTTAGAAGCAGTGTCACCTGGAGACCTACATGGTTTGTCCACCAGAGGGCACTGGCAAGCAGATTTTTTTTCCACTGTAAAAAGTCTCAACTTAGTGTGTATCTTTAAGTCTTGATTAAAAAGAAAAGTCAAGGATGTGCATTTATGTTGAGTATTTATGAAACATTAGCATTGGATGATGGCTTTTTCCAGAACTTCTAAAATCCCTGGATAGCTGCATCAGTATCAACTTCAAAATTCCAGCTAGTTTGGGTTGAGCTGTTACACACCCTGCAAGTCATATTCAACAGAGATCGTTTTTCCTTTGCAGTGCTGCTGGACACTGTGACAGTGGAAATATTTCTTTTCCCCAAATCAAATTTCTCCTGAAACAGTTTGAGGAGAATTGTCCATCATGTTAACCTCAACAAATGAAAAAGAAGAACAAGTGTTCATCACTCAAAGCGAGCGCAGGGATGACTTTCACACCAGATAGAAAGCCACCATGCTGTCTTGGGAATAAACATCCAATCAGCAGTCAGCTGCAGCAGCCTGACGGAGTAACCATGCACTGCTGGTGACACCTGGATGATGCAAGTGTATGCTCACAACATTGCTAACAGGATATCTGGTAAATTTATGTTGACAAATGAGATGGTGAATGATGCTGTGCTGTGCAATCATCCTTCTTGTGTCAAGTAGCAGATCAGCTCTAATGGCAGCTGTGGGTGACACCCAGGTAACAACTGCTTACTCTCAGCTTCAGTCTCCTGCTGCTGACAGGAAGGCAGTCCTCACATTGATTATGAAAACTAGGTTTCAGTATGCTCTACTTCTTATTTTTCTCAAATGATGTTTGTATAACTTACTTTTATTGATTTATTCTAAAACAGTTTTGTTTATGTGTATATATAAGGACAACATTTCCCCGTAGAGGAAGGGAAAGTTTTAAAATAGCTGATTTCGCGGACGAACACAGACCAATCCAAACATATTCAGTTTACTTTTACATAAGACAAAAAACAGTGAGTCACCACAATTGGGAAGCTGAAAGAACTAAATGATTCATTTCTGTTTGGAAAGTGATGCTTACCAGATTAAAATAACAAGTTGGTCATAAACTTTTTGTCAGTTGGCTGAGATAAAAATATTTCAGCTCTATGCTGTTTGTCTCGGATTAAGAGATTCACATGAAAGGGCTTTGTGCCCGATCTGATACGTGAATGCAGCACTGGACTAACATCTGTCATAAATTGGCCAAGTTTACAGAAAGAACAGTTTCCAGAGAAACAATTGCAGCAGAAAGGCATTTCGCACCACTTTCAAAGAGGAGCTGCTGTGCCCATGAATTCCAGTCAGCTGCATCACGTCATACAAATATCTGATTCAGTGTTCGTCAGAGAATAAAAATGCAACAGATTTCTCCATTGCAGTCAAAGCATGTTTGTTAATCGTCCACACTAAACACTCAGTCACTGCTCACCATGACACACACTGTCTCCCATTCATGTACACTACACACACACACACACACGTTGTGTACATACGCAGTCAGAGACGGGGCTGTTTCAGCAAAGGGGCACTGTAGCCGGTGTGTCTGATGCTGACTCAGTAGAATGTTAATGTTGTGAAATCCCATTAAGAGCAATCTGGTGCTTAGCAGGGCCACGCCTGGGTTTTACAGGACGGCAGGTCACTTTTAAAGGCCAGCAGCGCCCTTGTGTTTTTGCTCTGTTATGTAGAATATAACCACTTGAGAAGCACGCACTAAGTTTAATTGCTCTTTTAGAGCCCTGCTAGTCATGTTAAGTTGCTCTTGACGGCCATAAAATGATTTTGATGAGTGTCACTGGTCAAGAATAACTGTTTTTAGCTGCAGCTGCATTATGGTACCCGTGCATAATTTTCCTGTTTTGCCTCTGTCACTGTTTAGTGAGGAAAAACAGCACAAAAATCCATCAGTTGTTATCATTGCTCTTCCCTGATATGGTAAATTAAGCAGCAGGAACTGCATGCAAAGCAGAAACATTTCCCATCAGGTTTATTTTTGCCAGTGAGGGTCAGGCAGCTCATTTTGTGGACTTTTTTTTTTTTTACTGACAGTGATCTTGGGTAAAGCAGCTTCAGCTCTGACTTCCCACCCTGTTACCTTTATGTCAGTCGATGCAGCACACTGCCAATGGCTTCAGACTGTCAGTATTGATTAGATGGGACGTTTTTTTCCAGCGGAAGAATTTTCTGTATTATGCTTTTGCATATCCTGCTCATCATCTTCCGCCTTAAAGCATAATATGCATGTAAACAGAATAGGTTACTGCACATTTCAGTCAGTGCTGCCTGTCGCTGCTTGGGTGAGTGATGTGTGCTGAGGATTGGAGTCTCACCCAGCTCTTCAGGCAGATGACGGATGTTCCTCCCTGTGGAGAGGTGGAGCGAGAGAGGGAAAGAGCAAGAGGGATATACCACAGGAGTTACTGGGGCTGTTTATCTTTCACATCTGAGAAGGATGTGGTGTAAAGCGCTCCTGGAAGAGGCTTCCACCCACATGTTTCTATACTGGTACACGGAAGATCTGCATTATGTGCTGCATTGAGCTTCTGACTCTGGTGAAAACTATTCCTGACAGTTGTTATGTTTGCATTGTATTCATTTGATGCTCCATACACAAAAGCCTTAAAGGAGGTTATAGTATTTGCTGTTGGTGTGCAACTTTTCCTCATATTAAATTGAAGTGATTCTACATTGAAATATGGAGCCATATTTCACACTGCACCAATTTTATCCTCTGCCTCAGATGACAGGGTGAGACACAGGGCATACAGCTGCAGTCAGCTGGCCAACAGTGGCAAACAAAGTTTCAATACATGAGTTTTTTGTTAATGTCCTGATAAGAGGTTCTTTTTATACACCTATGCATGTAACATTTTGTGTCATGTTTTAGTTAAAATTATTGTAACAGTATAAACGTCTGTGTGAAAGAGACTATTACATTTCTTTCAGCCTGCCTTTGCCTTTGAATGTGGCCTTTGTGAACAGCCATTAACACTTGATCCTGTCTACATGATCGGACAACGTGTCGTACATACCAGCTATTTTCCAACATAATCAATAGAAGACCCCTAGAGTCTAGTTGGATGGTGGGCAGATTGAGAGTGGAGTGACATATTATAAGACAAAGACTGAAGAGGTTGGACGCGCAGTGGAGCGATCAATAGCTGTGTGAAGAGGAGGGTTTTCAGTGAAGAGTATCTATGAATGACTGTGATCACCAATCTCATATTTACATTTAATTAAGGTCCAGAAAGCCTCAGGTAACTGAGGGCTTTATCCCTGTCTCTTATAAGCAGAGATTAGAGAAATTATCATCATTGACAATGAAAACTTTGTGATTTGATTTTAGGGTTAGGGGTTAGAAAACTTGAGGAAATCCTCTGGAGCAGTTTTAATCATATGTTTCTATAATTTCTTATGTATTGTTTCCAGATGCTCGCAGCATCTCATGCTTGTATCTGTGTATATGACAGTCTAAACAATAGTCTTAGTCATTTGGTGTAAAACAGTGCTTTTAACTGAGACATTTCTCTTCCACTTTGTCCAGGTAAGTCTCACTTTTGTTTTAATGAGCTCATGAAATTTACATTTTTTCTTTATATTCTCACATGTACTGATGTGTAGAATAATGGAGCAGTGCCTTTTTTCCTTTTTTAAACTTAAGTTTTAGACTTTTTTTACTTGTTCATTTTACAAAGAGAACATGATGTTCTGAACATAGATCAGCATAAAAGTTGACAGCTTATCTTTCTATCCAGTTGTATGTAAAAGAAAATCTATATCTAACCTGGAAGCAGGAAGTTTCCTCTTAAATGTTATAAACCAGACGCAGTCCCCCAACCCCTCCCCCTTCATCCTCGTCTCTACCAGCAGTCTTTTCCGTCTCCCACTCTGTCGCTTCTCCTCTTTCTCTTCATTTAATTTTTTTTTTGTCCTGCATGAACAATTTGCCATGCAAAACAGTGTCCCCGAACTACGAGGTCATTAGGAGTGCAAAGTCCGCGTACTTACAACCACTGTGAAGCATCTCACCTCAGATGACCCCTTGTGCAGTTGTGTGTGAAATGCTGGTGCAGAAATGCAGGGCTGTAAATGACACCAAAAACACAAAATGAATATGTTGGAAAAACCGTAGCCTCACTTCACTGACATAAATAAAGCAGTTGTCCTGTGCTCTCTGTTCTCTATGTTCTTATAGTTTCATGTATATTAAACCGAATAGTTTAATAGTTGCGTAGGTGGTGTATTCTGTTATAAGAGGTACCTGCAAAGTAACAGAAGCCTTGAAAGTAACAAGGCTTTAAGTGTTAGTAGTTTTGGTTTGCAGATTTATCGCATGGGTAATTAATCATTGTTCACATGACTTGCTGTGCCAGAGTGCACTTAACCAACCTGTGTTGCAAGTTCTCCTGAGGTCGTTACAATCTAGTTTGTCTGAGGCTGTTTGAGGCTGAGTGTCTCTGGAGCGGTTGGTAAAGGGAGAGGTTTGATCAAAGCAACGCAAAAATGAAACAGACACTTTTTCACCCAACCGCCTTCTTCTTTTTTTTTTTTTAATGCCTTTTCCCAAATTTTGTTTAGCATTTTTAATTAAAGTTCTCGAGCACAGCAAGTCATTAATTATCCAATTAAATTCCCACCATGTGTCACTGTAGCTAATGACTTAGTTTCTCAGGGGCAGATGAGACCACAAGCTCTACAAAAGCACATTGAGCTTATTTAGGAGCTAAAGTGACATGGTACTTTTGATCTGCATGCCTCCCAGTTAACTACCGTGACATCAGAACCATCATGTGGCCTACATTCAGAGCGTGCCAAGTCATTTCTGAGCGTGATCTGTTACTCTTTAGAAATGTGCTGCTAATATGCTGTTTTTAGTGGGGGACACATGTTGATGATTGAGGCAGATTCTTCTTGCTTTTCACAAAAATTAAGTGCAGGGCTACACATCAAACATCAACTTGCATTTTTTAAAATCATTTTGAGATGGATTTACCTCGGGGATAGTTTTAACCAAGACTGCAATCGAAATGAATACTGCATATCAATGCTGATACTTATTGATGATACTACTCTCTATGATTTAGTTGTTAGGGATTTGCAGCACAGGATCAGCTGCCACTTTGTAAAGGAAGGGTTTGCATTGCTTTTGCATCTCATGTTTGGATGAAGTTGATGAAAATGAATGGAAACGTGCTCTAAACTAATGTTAAAACTTTTCTAAAAAAACTAAAGTTGATGATGTTTTTCATTGTTGCTCGGATATGACCCACTTTGATGGGGTCATTAGTAGCACAGAACAAATCAAAAACAAATTCATGCTATCAGTCGTGTTGGCAGATGTGGGACTTTTTATTTATCAGGGATATATATGAACCCATTGTCTTGCTTATCGCTGCCTTATGTGCTGCTATCAGCTAAACAAGTGACTGAGGTGTGGCTGTTATTGGTATAAGGATTTGATTGATTAATGTTTTTTCACCAATATTAATTGCAGTGAACATTAAAAAGAGTAGATGTTGGAGCACCACAGGGCTCCCGACTGAGTTTTTCATCTGAACGCCATGTTGGGACTCTGTGCGTATCTTAGTTGTACAATTGAAATGTGTTGTGATGCCTGCAAGTTAAGCGAAGACCCATATTCAGCTCTGATTCAGACAATAAAAGTGATTGATCCCTTGGGAACGTCTCTGGATTTTAAACACACCAGGTAGGAAGGAGTAAAGGTAGATAAGGCAGAAACGATTAAGAGCTGTAGTCTCTCAGGAGCCTCATACTGATAAATAGTTCACCCCTTCTTCCCTCCAACCATCATTAAAAATGTCAAATTATTAAAAGCTGCAGTTCTTCATAATCTCCCCTCTTCTGCCCCGTTCTCTTCTTTCCTCTCTTAGTGCATGATAAATTGCACTCTCAATAGTTTGTGAGCTAACTTTGACTTATACCTCAGTTAGCATGCTCTGAGGTTTGTTTTTAATTATCTGTGAACGATGAAATGGCCGTAGAACAAATACCTTTGCACAAAAACACCTATTTACATTCCTAACACGTTAACTTTTAAACCATGTTTCCACCAAAAATAACATGTTTGTGGGTTTTTTAAACATGGGTAAACCCACTTTATAAAGGTAATAAACCGTTTCACCATAAGAGAAGTTTGTCTCTTCAAATAAACAGTTTTGATACACACCATTCTTAGTACATTATGTGTTTTGTCACTGTGCGTCAACAGATTTTACTGACAGTAGATATCAAACAAAAGACAGAGAAAGTTTCCCATTGAGATGTTGAGAGCTATAAATTCACCACTTAAAAGGAGAAGGCCGAAGATAATTTTATCTCGGATCCTGACCAGGAAAGACCTCTCTTCCTGCCTCCCATTCAAGTTCATCCTGGGTCTGTATCAGTGGCTGCCTGTATCTGCCCCAATGGCCTTATTATGGATCCCACTGCATTTCTTGCAAAACCCGCCCTGTTCCACCTCTGACCGGTTGCCTCTGTTGGCTGTTTTATTTGGACAGGACTGTGACTATGACTCACTGTGACTAAACTGATAACTATCAGTTCTCCAGAAACGGATACAGGATCTATAGTAATCTGCTGCAGATAACTTTGACACGGCGCAACGATTTTTACTCTGGAGAGCAGCGTGGAGGCGAGGAGCACTCACTTTCCAGCGATGTCTTCAGAAGTACACTACATAGTAACTTGCAGACAGACATAAGTAAATTAAAAAATTAAAAACAACTACTCGACTTGAAGAATCTCAGTCGACTGAGGGGTCTCAGACTGATCGAGATCTCTGGCTTTCAGGGTCAGCCATGCTGTTACTGGATCTTTATGTGGGCAGAGTTGGAGAAAACAGGTGGTGAGGAGTGAGGGGCATTGGAGAGACAGTTACTGTGTAAGCCATGTAAGCTACCCTGCTGTCTTTTCATACTACACACTCCCAGGGTTGGATCAGTTAGCTGGATGTCTGTATGCGCCTGTGTGTGTGTGTGTGTGTTTGTGTGTGTGTGTGTGTGTGTGTGTGTGTGTGTTTTCTACAAATGATTATTTGGAAAAAAGATGCACCCTGCTGCCACCATACTGGAATCAGTGAATCATTTGTGAAGCCATTACAGCTGTGACTTGGCTCGAAAAGAGCATGCTTGAGCTAAAATTGTCATGGATGCACAAATGCATCAAATGATCAGTGGCCTTTTTATTGCTTATTGTCAAAGATTCACCGAGTTCTCATCAACATGGGACCTTATTCTCTTAAGAAGTGCACTGGTGCCTGATATTAGCTTAATTCAATCAGCGCGGTAAACTGAATGGCTTTAAAGAAAACATACTAATTTCACAACTTATGTGCTTCCAGACCCACCCTGCACCTGCACCACTGATTTCGTTGCCAAACATTCCCTCTTATTGCTCGTTTTAAACACGTAATTGTCAAGATGACACCCTGAACCGAATTGTCTATTTCTGTGTCAAAAAAAGAGTGAAGGGAGGGAATTGAGACTGGCAGCTTGTATTAATCAGCGATGATGTCTCATTCACCACATTTACATGCACACTGGAGACCTGGTTACAGGTCTGTGTGTGTTAACTGGGCTTCTGTTAATCACAAGACCTGATAAAAGATGCATTCACGCTCTCATTTACAAAGAATGATTTAGATTTCTTAAGTTCATGTAAACTTAATGATTGCTGTTGTCGTCAAGGGGACCAAATTTTGCCGTAAGACTCAGCAGAGAGAATTATTGCTCCGCTGAAGTTAAACCTGAGGGTAAACAGCCGGTGTTTTGAGTGCTTTACTTAACAGATGGAGTTTTAAAGGGGTAAAGTAGTGCTTGACCACAGGGAGTAATGTTGGCACCGGTGCTATAAGAGTGCTCGCCCCTGTCTGCCACATGGCTGTCTGGGCTGCATTGACTCACATCAGCATCCTTACTTGAAGCCTGAAGTACTAAAACAGCTTTTCCACTTCCTGGCCTGATTATCATCTTAAACTACCAGTGACGTGCAGGAGGCACCATGTAAACTTTAGAAGTGGTCCTAAAGTTGTAGAGAAGTTTTCAAAGGCTCATGAATATTTAAAAGAGCAGAGGTCTCGTTCCTCTTCTGTCTCGTTCTTATATTCCTTCCTTTATTATCTCTCTTCGTCACTGTCTTCTGATGTTGCATTGCTTCATCTTGGCCTGAATATGAACTGGACCCGGGTTGGCGCAGGTTTTCTCAGGAGAACATTCACCAGAGCCGAAGTGGCACTTAGTATGTATAATGCAAACATAATGTCAGATCGTTGCCTCTGATTGTGTTTCTGAGTGTCTGGTGTTTGAGCTCGTGCTTTGCCAGCTTTGTTATATTAGGAGTCTCCTTCCTGGCTGCCATATATTGCCATTATGTAATGACCAAAAACCCATAAACATGTATATTATCAAAACACAAAACTCCCTTCAAATGTACTATAAGCTCCCATCAATGGTCCTCTCGCCTATCTCAGCCTCACTTTAATCAAACCTTTGTGTCTTTTCTCAACAGGAGATTACCAGAGCTCAATAGTGTGACCTGTCCCCTGTTGATTTGGCAGAGATGCACTTTTCTCAAGTCGGCAGAACTCGAATGGATTAAGAGGTTAGCTTCCAATCCCACAATCAGCCAACTCATCCACCTTTATGACATATCGCTGCCATCACCGTACTTTTAGCTGCTTATCCGTCTGCATTCAAACCCCAAGAGCTGGTCAAAGCCGTGCATTGTGTTAGATGATATTTGCGGTGATGGAAGGGTGACATTCTGTTAATTCAGTGAGGACTGAATGCCAAGTGGCCCGAGCAAGTGTTTGATAAGCCTTTGTTTGAAAATGACAAAGTATCCATCGCATTGGTGACGGGAAAGTGGTTGATTGTTAGCGATGTGACAACAGGCGGACTGATTTCAATGAACTCCCTCATATTCTGTAACCCAGCCGTGGAAACCTGATGAGACCGGTTTCCACTTACCTGTGCAGGCACGGGGAAATCGATCCAAGGCAGCCGTTAAATATTTCAACAGGTCCTAACCCCAAAAGCAGCTGATATGTGCTGTAGACTCAGAGTTTTTGCTAACGTTTCATCCTGCAGAGGCCTACGTCACTAACCTGTCAGCTGCATCAAAGCCTGCTCTGAAGGTTTAAGGTCGACACTGTTCAATGAGCAAGCGATCTCTCTTCATACCTTACCATCATATTCTTATTAATCATGTTTTTGTCTTGCACTTATTTGTCTACACAGCTTAGGTTATAGTTTTGAAGCAGTCTTAGTCCTATCCAAATATTACCCCGTTATTTTGTGTCTACACTGTTTACCTACTTAGCAGAACAAATAATACCCTACATTCAATTCAGACCTTCCTATTCAGTTGACTTCTGAATATCCTCCACCTGCTTTTCATTGGACTGTGGGAGGAAACCTGAGCAGTCTGAGAAAATCTACACAAACATGAGGAAGACATGCAAACTCTTCACAGAAAAGGCTTTCATTTTTGGTGAAAGTGCTCAACAGCAAAGCCACCCGCCTCTGTTGAGGTATTAAATTAAAAAATAACAACTTTGTGTAATATTCAGCAACAATATGTTCTATTATTTTTGGGGCTTGTAAGATAAAACAATGGCTTTGGTTTACTTCTTGATCACGCTTTGTCACGAAGAGATCTGAGAGATCTGTCGTCTCTCCAACACTTGAGAGGGATTACCATGAAGGCAGGTTTACCTTTAATGTCTCTGGTGTTTGGATTGCGGTTCTGTGTGCACGGACACAAGAAAGCACTGGGTTTTTCAGAGATGGTTGGCTTTGGCTCCTGCTTCCAACACGTGGTTGCCAACAGATTCTTCTCTTGGGTAAATGCAGACATGGAGACGGCAAACTGTTTCTCATCCATGACTGGGTGTGTCTTTGTCTGAGGAGCAGGAAGTCATCTGGACAAATGGGTCTATTATTGACTAACCCTGCTACCTCGGTGAAGCAGATTCTTCAATCTGCACACTATGAAGGCATCTGTCTACTTTATGAGTGATGAGAGGAAAATGGGTTTTAATGGTTTAATCATAATGCAGCTTATGTTTTATGTTGCATTGTGTCCATCAAGGTTTGTATTCTGTTGCATGGGCTTAAATTTCAGCTCTGTCTTGTCTCTATTTTTTCAATTTCTTCTTTGACTTGACCTATCTTTGTCACCAGTCATTCCAGTTTTTCCTGCAGTTGACTATCTGCTTATTTTTTTGTTGTTACAGTCAATAACAGAACTTAAATGGAGTTTTTTAAAGTCTTACAAGAGAGGTGTCTGTAAAGGACTGTTGACAGTAAACTCACCAACACATGGTGGCCTACTGAGTGTAGTTTTAGCCCACTCACTGTCCACCCTGCATGAGGTCATTCAGCTTCTTGATGCACTGCTCTCAATACAGTAGAGACCATGACTAAGTATCATGTGCAACAAGTACATTGTAGTTTTGTCAAATCTGTCTGTGCATTTTTTTTAACAGTGCAGTTAAAGCTCCAAGTGTTGCCTTCTCGCTTAAGTTAATGCACCAAATCACCTCAAGTAATTTTTGCAAAATTCTTCAGAAAAAAGTTTTGACAGGATAGTGCAAACATGCGGAGAGGTAAACAAGTGAGAGAAGGGTTTTCTTGTGCCCCTGGGGGAGAAAGATGAGAGGGTGAGAGGCCTGGTTACATAGGTAGAGAGTGGGGGATGGTTTTTTTTTTTAGAGCAAAGGAGACCGGAGGAGAGTCAGCTTGGGTGGGGTACCCTTTCATAACTGAGCTTATCGCACGCACAAATCTTCATATCAAAAGGCCACATGGAATCATGCTGCAGGGCCTAAATTTTTTGCTTGACATCAAACCAAATTGATTTTTAAGGTACAAAACATGATTCAAAGATAGAATCATAACACAAGTCTTTCCTTATTTTAGTTAAAAGACCCTGTCCTCTAGTCCCAACTTTAGGCCAGTTAAGACAGTGTAAGGTCACGCTGAGATAACCATTGGCACCAAGGGAGGGGTGCTTAACCATGGCAGTGATCATAATATTTGTTATTTTGATCAGTCTACATATTTCAGCAGTCTCTTCTCCTTCTTCTTCTTGACTTTTTTGGCCGCTCTAAGCAGTAACTACACAGAAACATGCACCAAAGTCCAAGTGGTGACTAACTTGATTGGTAATGACGGGTCACTTAACCACACTTAAGCTTAACTTAACCACAACCCAGCAAAGAGTAAAATGGAGCTTTTATGGAGAAGTGAAAGCACACAACTGTTGAATAAAGGGGTGAACTCGGTCTATGACACAAGTCAAAATGATGGTGCTTTGCATAACAGACTTTGGCACAATAGTTGCCTAATCTCGATCTTTTTGATCTTTATCTAATTATTTTTTTGTAACATCGGAAGCCAAAAATCTGTGGCTAATTGATTGAAATAAATTGCAAAACACAAAGTTGAGTTGCATCCCAAGTTATTATGTGACTAGTCCCTGACAAGACTTTTAGCATTTGAAAAAGCTGTTTTTTGAAGGAGTCTGGCATAGTGCTAAATCTACATAAAGCGCACCAATGCTGTATATTATCGCATCACTTAATACAAACTTCAGAGAATAATTGAGAATGGTGTACTTTTAGCCTTTTCTTAACATGCACTGTCACCTTTATCGTCACCTCACCTGTCTCACTCATACTTTGCGCCATGTTTTTGTGGAGAAGCCAAGCACCACCCTCAGTGAGACCCAGAGACAGAGAATATAGGCATAAATGGATCACATCATCCTCCTCTCATCTGTCTCATGTGATTTACTGCGATTTTATGATTCGCAGAATAAATTTAGGGGAACCACTCCGAAGTCAGTCGGGAACAAATCCACAGGCTGCAGTCAAATCCAGAAATCAAAATGGGATCTATTTCATTCAGGAAATCCAGCAAACACTACCAGTAATTTTACAGATAATGTCCAAATACAACAAGAGACAGATGTCGGAGGATCATCTGCTTTCCTCAACATTCTTTCCTGATTGGACAAATGTCCTCTGTCCATTCCAATAGAGCAGAGTGAGAGTAATCGGGTAAACTGCGAAAGTGGGAGAACCATTTGTTTGTGTTTGTGTGTGTGTTTGTGTGTATCCACATTTCTGTCCACCCTCTCCTGGAGGTACCCGGTCAGTACATCTTTGCGAGTGGGGTGGTTTTGTGCTGCTTGGTAAAGACTTTGACCGTGCTCCACACTGAGCCCTCCCCTTCTCTCTCCCTCCCTCTCTATCTTTCCCTCTCTTCCCTCCTCCCTCCCAGCAGCTGTTTTCCTGTCTTAGCTGGAAACTGGAGCCAAGCTGCCCCCCTCCCCAGCATATCCTTGCGTCACAAGCAGGAACTTAACCGCCTTAGTGACATACACAAACACAACTCTTTTTGTCTGCCTCTGCCCTGTCCCACACTCGTCTGGCTGTTGACTGTGTACTGACCTCGTTTTTGGACTACAGACTGAGGAGCGAGTATTCACACTCTTCTGCTTGGCTGCTGTGATTGCGTGTTCACATTGCTGTGTGAGAGCCGCCTGACTGTTCGCAGAAATGCTTTCATGGTAAGTTGTCTTCTTTTCCCATCTCGCAGGCCACTTTGACCTCTTGTTTATGCTTCTTTTCAGTCCGTAACATTTTCTCAAGCTTCCCATCCTCTTTCCCTCTTTATCTGTTTTATTGGCAAGACTGTTGTGGAGCTTATTCTGTGGTGACAGTTCCCAAAAGTCTGTTATTTGTCTTTTGTATCGTGTGACAGAAACGCTACAGCGTTCTCAGGGTGTCCGCATGTCCCAGAAAAATCTCTGAAAAATTAAATAAAACATCAAAGCTGTAGTGTGTCTCAGTATAAAACTGTGTGTGTTTAGAAAGTTCAGGCTTTTGATGGAGTTGTTGTTGTTGTAGTTACATTTTAATTTTGAGACATCCCTATAATTTCTTTCAGTAGTGAAAAATTTACATCTTCAATGAGCCATTTAAAGTCCTCTTGTTACATTTTAGCCAGCTAAGTTTCTCATATTGTGCATCTGCATTAAAAAATAAAGAACTCAGTTTGAATGCCGTTCCAGCCGGCCTCCCTGTCTTCCCCGGCATGGCTTTAGCTGCTGGCATGGGACCTTCAGTGTAGCGTTTCACACACGTGAGTGACTGAGAGGCGTGAGAGTGACACATGACTGAAGACTTTTTGGATTGTGTTACAGTGCTGATGCACCAGGCCGGTTCTTACCTGACTCATCATCACACTTGGCATTACCTTTGAGTCTGAGCTGAGAAGGTGTGAGTCTGGTATGAGTGGTTGGATAATAAGTACCGTCACACTCCTGCAGTCTAAACTGTTTTGAATTTGTACATTTCAGTCTGATCATTTTAGAGTATTTAATCCTTATTTTAATGTGCAAGAGACTGTTAAGATTGACCTGTTTTAAAAATGTAATTATCTCTTCTTCTTCTTTCATGGAGTCTGTCATGTCTGTGATGTTTTTGCACAGTTATTTGTCATCATGGTCAGCGGGTAATCAGCACCCTCACCGCTAGATGCCACTAAATCCTGCATACTGGTCCTTCAAAGGAAATCCCCAGCATCCCTTTGTGTGATACGGGTTCAACGAAATGTCATGGAAAGCCTGTTAAACTTGATGCTGTAATAATGCAGGCTGAGACATGTTATCAGCTCACGTCATCTACCTGAAAATGCTTAACAATTAAAAAGCTTTGGTTTAATCCCTGACATTGACAGCCTGTTTTCACACTCTGAAATTGAAAAGACAATCTGAAAAAACAAAATCTGTTCAGGTTTTTAACTTTCTAGAATAGTTTATGAGCAAGAGTTTCTTTTAAATTGGTAGCACATGCAGTTTGGATGAGTTTAAATCATCACTCTCAATAACATATGGTACATTGTGCTTTGAAATGTAAATATTAGTCACAGCTGACTGATAATCGTGATAGATTTTGTAAGAGGTTACAGATTAATGTCGCTTTCTTCCCAAATTGTTTTAAAATGTTTGTTTTCTAAAGCTGACGTGCTGGCTTTCTAGATTTAAAATCTGTCTGGCGAGAAGTTCCTGTTTCAAATGTGTGTCGGACTCAGCTTAAGAGAATTAAACAAGAATAAATGAAAACCAGAGTCAAAAGAATGAATGTAAGCCAAACTGTATGAGAGTCAAGTTGGCTAAGGGTACGTTCAACTTTGCCAGCACTGTCTCCTCCAATGCAGTGCAGCTCTGTGAAGGTAAAATGAACAATAACATGATATGAAAAGTTTCGTAGTGACGGCTCACAACAGGATTAGTCTCATTAAAGACTTGATTCCTTGCAAAAACCAATTCTAACTTTGACTGAAACATGTAACCATGTAAAATTCAGTCTAGATTTTTTTTTTCCTGTAGGCAAAATTGTAGTCTGCAGTTTGTGTTACTGGCATTCAGGATTTTCAGAGACATGCATTATGATTTATAAATCAGAAGAGATGAGGGATTCAGGATATAGATTATTAGTGTTGTTATTATTAACCACTATTAATGTGTCATGCATTTAGTTTGAATCCGTGCTTTTTAAGCTTTTTAAGCTTTTTAAGCTGTCATTTTCCCTCACCAGTGTTTTTTATTTACAACAAGCTCAAAAACCTTTTACTCATAAACTCTTGACCACAAACCCTTTCAGTCCATATTTTTTTAACATCTCTCATCTTTTCTCCTATATTTGTTTCCTTTTAATGAAAATGAATGATCATAAAGTGCATACACATCCAATGAGAGGGAGTGTAGGTTAAAAATACTGTCTAGTTTGCATACATGAGTTTCCATCTACAATCTTTCTTCCCACTTATGCCTGCCGGTGTTGGATACCAAGCAAGCTTATCCGACAGAGTGAGCGCTTGTGAACATACAAACATGCTCATACACATGTCTTCATTGCTCCCGGCTGGTGTTTTCCTGTTAAATGTGCAATTGACTAAGTGAGACTTAAAAATCCCAGTCTGCATTTGTGTACCCAAAGGCCGTGTGTGTGTGTGTGCGCGTGTGTGTGTTTGGGTGTTTGTGTATGTGTGCGTTTGGGTGTGGGGGGTTTTGCCTCTGTGAAGACTGGCTGTGCGTGTTTGATATGCTAACAATGGTTGTCACGCTACCAGCAGCCCTCTTCATGTCACTGCATCCTTTGGCTCAAGATAAGTTTTCACTGTGTATTTTGGTCAAGTTGCGTCTTGAACGGTCTCAGATTCTCGATGCATCCCGTCCCTCCTGCGCCCGGAGCAGAACGAGTCACTCATCTGATGATTAGATTTGCTTTCTAAAGAAGTAGAGGAGATGAAACAGTGATGGCTCTTTGTTTTTTCCCCCCCACTGTATTATTTTGCACTGGATATTCCTAACCACTAGATTCAGATCCTCTAATCTGGACCCAAGCCATACATTAAATATGTGAAGATGCTACCCACTGTATCATGGCAACAGATGAAGATGCCAGGATGATCTTGGCTCGGACGATGTCGGATCATTTTGCAATTTATTAAACAGCATTTCACAATGTCAGAGGGAAAAAAAGCCTCTCTTTTTCAGATTACCATGTTTTTGTTTAGTTCTGTTTTTTTCTTGTCTGTTGGCATGGTGGATGAATGGCTCCAGTTTTAATCAGCTGTGTGTGTGTGTGTGTGTGTGTGTGTGTGTGTGTGTGTGTGTGTGTGTGTGTGTGTGTGTGTGTGTGTGTGTGTGTCTGCACAGGAGCAGGAGGGGCCAGGCAGTATTATCGGTTAAACATTGGGGCGAAGTTGATTTGAAGTTTGATATTCACCTGCTGAGTAATCCATTTAGGTATCGGCAGCATCAGACGGTTTTTAGAGAGGTTGGCACGGTTTCTTCTCTGCCTCTCTGCCCTGCTCTCCAAAACACCCTCTGGCTGGAAAACTCAGTTGCTGATGCAGCCAGGATCCTGGAGAATTTAGATTTAAAAAAAATATATGGACAAAATACTGTTGTTAGGCTTTGCAGTGTAAAGTTTTATAGTGTTTACTGTTTTACTTTGTCAAACCCAAGAACTGCTGTAAAGTTTAACCCTGCAGGATTCACAGTCAGAAGAGTGTGAAATTGCGCAGCACTTAACAATATCTTGACTGACTAATTTATGTGTTTGTGTGTGTGTCTTTGTTTCTGTGTGTGTGTGTTTTCCACTTTGCCTCATCCTGATTCCCATGAGTAATTTCTCTCTGGCTTGTCTCCTAATTGTTTGGCCCAGTGTTTCCCCACCGAGGGGTAATGCTTGAAGAATTGCCAGCAGTAAGAGCTTGTGTTTGCTGTTTGAATTGCACATGTACAAATGTCAACTGGGTGGTGGGTAGCAACAGTGATTACTCTTTTTCCATGACTGTGTTACGCTTTGGGCTAAATGTCCCTTCCGTTCATCACAGAATGGCCTCATGCATCTTTTCCAAAGACATTAAATTAAATACAGACTACTGGATTAAAGCCTAAGGGTTTGCATTATGGTCGTCATCAATTTTATGTTTTTTGGAGTCAGAATTGACCATGTTTGGATGAGAAGAGGGAGCTGGGGAGGATACGCATTCCTAACAATGACTGTGTGACGCCTAGCGGACATCTAGAGGCTGTTGTTGGTCAACACGCCCACATCCTTAGTTATGCAAAGATCAGAGCCTTAATATAGCATAAATGAGTACATTTTTAAAAAAAAATCATTCCACACAAGTTGTCAGAAACAGAGAAATAGCTTTAAAAGACCAAAACTGTTTTTGTAACAGACTAAAAAATGCTTATTTCCGCTGTGAAGTTGGACTTTTGATATGCGGCTCTTTGGGGATTGACTCTGGACAGCCTCAAGTGGCCATTCAAGGAACTGCAGTTTTGGCACTGGTGGTAGCTTAATTTTTTGCAGCTTGGTCATGTCTATTGGTATAAACTAATGAAGTTTGTCTCTTTTTATGGATTGTGTTGTGAGAAAGTGTTTGCAAAACATTTGTCTGCCTCCAAGTGCGTAACTTGAATAGTCAGTTCTGTGTGTTGCTGCCGGTTTAGCGGATTGGCAAGCTGGTTACATTTTGTTCTTAATCTGATGTCTCCTATCACATCCACAGTTCACAGCATATTAGCTCTGTGACATTTAAACATAAACTTTAAACATTAAACCATCTGCGAAAAAGTTTCCCTTCTCCTCTTTGTGCCCATAAGCCTTTTACTTTGAAGTTTTGATCAGGATCCTTTTTTTTCTGTCCCTTTGACTCATCTGTTTATGTTTGTGTGTGTGTGTGTGTGTGTGTGTGTGTGTGTGTGTGTGTGTGTGTGTGTGTGTGTTCATCCGATTCAAGCCTCCCCTGGTGAGTCGCTTCACTGTACTTTCCCTGGAAGATTCATGTGGAGTCTTTTACCAAGAAATATAGGGGAGTCTGAAAAACATTTGAAGAGCTGCATATGGGAAAGAGTGATAGATGACACTGAGTAACATTAGTGCAGCACATTTTGTCCTCCATGTCTCTGCAGTTTTTCACTGTTAACGGTTTCTTATTAAATTAGTTTTGCCTAAAAGGCACAAAGCCCCACATGCTTTTGTAGAATAAGCAACCCTTTAGATTATAAATGATGTAAATGAGTGTGCGAGAAGGGCTGGAACAAAATACACTGTATTACAATCTCATTTAAACTGTGTGTGACATTAGCACAAAGTGTTTTTTTCTGAGTTATTCAGTGATTACCACTTCTGCTGGTTGGTACGTGTCTCAATTAAACTCCGGGATGGTGGGGTAATCTATGGAGAAAACCATATTTAAGTAATTATTGAGGTTGTTGTTGGAAGATTTCAGTTTTTCAGCTTGTTGGCTGACAGTTTTTCAGTGTAAATGTGCAGTAGAGAGCTGGCACATGTCTTGCCTGCTGCAGTATCTTTGGTGCATGGTGTTCACAAGCAGAGAAACTCGGATATGTGTTTGTCTTCACTCCAGGCTTGAAACGGCTGGAAACTAAAGACAGTAAATAGTTTTCTACATGAATGCTAAAAGTGAAGAGAAGTTCTTCCTTCATTTCTCTTCCCCCATCATTTCTTTCTCCCCTCCAGCAGCTCTGGCTGGATGACAGTGCTGTTCTTATGCCTCCGTTTCTGCTAGTCTCTGAGTTTAACGTGAAATACACCCAAAAACTGTTTTCGAAATGTTTTTTAAATGTTTTCTTGATTAACTGATTCAGTGTTTAGTCAAAAAAACTACAGAAAATGGTAAACAAAAAAATCATTGGTTTCCAGACTACAAGGTAACATATATAACTGTCTTGTTTTAACCAAACAATTAAAATAAAATTCAGTTTTACTAAATGACCACAGTGAGTTTTCTGATCAAAAATAAAGTTGTTTTTACAGACTTTCATGATGTGAGCTTTCCTTTGCAATGCAGGAAAAACATGAAATCCTCACATTTGAGTAAA
>JAPZDV010000024.1:4829764-4857043 GCA_029814665.1 Acanthurus lineatus
AAATAATTTTTTTTTTACATAATTTCTTTTTGTTTGGTTTCCTTTTCAATCCTGTAAAAAAATTAAAACCCCAATTTTTTTTAATGTAATTTACCAAATTTGGCATTTTCCCCCCCCCCCCCCCCCCTTTTAAGTCAAAAGTTAAAAGTAAAACCCTATTTTAATTGGCTGTAGTATTTATTACTATTATTATTATTTATTTCTAAGGTTTCTTGCTGTTACAGTTGATATAACTCTGTGATTTGTGGTTTATATCAATTTCAAACAGGCATTAAACATTTTACGTTCATACTGGAGTAAAGCAACATTTTGTCACTTCCTCCCCTTGAACGAAGACAAACAGCAGAGCAGCAACTGTTTTCTTTCTTCTTAGTTTCTCCTTTAAGCAGACTGATGATGTTAGAAAATTTGGGAGTGTGCATTAGATTTATCGTGTGTTCATTTTGTGTTTTGTTTCAGGAGTTTGGCTCTCCTGGCTGAAGACGGCATTTGTCCTACAGCCTCTTTCCATCTAGGACCCACCTTGTTGCCGTCGCGCCCATGAGGTAACGTCAGGACCTGTGGCCCCCTCATTACCACCCTTGGTCCATCCATTTCCCTCCCCTCTGTCCCTTCCTCCCTTGGACCCACCCAGCCATGGGACAGAAGATCTCTGGCAGTATCAAATCAGTGGATGTACGGGGGGAACCCTCATATCGGCCGGTACGCCGCGAACTGCGAGGCCCGGATTTCTGCCGGCCCCCTAGGCTGGATCTGCTGCTGGACATGCCATCGGCCAGCCCCGAGACCCAACTCCGCCACGCCTGGAACCCCGACGACCGGTCGCTAAATGTCTTTGTTAAGGAGGACGACAAGCTGACGTTTCATCGCCATCCAGTGGCGCAGAGCACAGACTGCATCCGCGGGAAAGTGGGCTACACGAGGGGCCTCCATGTTTGGAGGATTCACTGGCCGGCCAGACAGAGAGGCACACATGCTGTCGTAGGCGTGGCCACGGCTGAAGCCTCTTTACACTCAGTGGGCTACACGGCCTTGGTGGGCTCGGACTCTGAGTCCTGGGGCTGGGACCTGGGTCGGAACAGACTCTACCACGACGGGAAGAACCGGCCCGCTTCCACATCAGCCCCCACATATCCATGTTTCCTGGAGCCAGACGAGTCGTTTGTGCTCCCAGACTCTCTGACAGTAATACTGGACATGGACGAAGGAACGCTGAGCTTCATGGTGGACGGACAGTATCTGGGAGTAGCTTTCAGAGGTCTGAAAGGCAAGAGACTGTATCCCATCGTCAGTGCTGTGTGGGGCCACTGTGAAGTATCCATTCGCTACGTTAACGGACTAGATCGTAAGTTTTGCAATGCACACAAATGCTCACTTAAAAAAAAAAACAGCCATTGACTTTTTAATACCAGACAAGCAGCATAATTTTATTTAATTTATTATATATTTGTGTTTTACTATCTTACAGTTTTCTGCAAGTCATATTGCTGTTTGATCACAATCTCAATAATGGTAATATTATCTTTCCACAAGTCAAACTTAGGTCAGTGTATAAACATTAACTTCTAATTAGGATAACCTGAGTCATTCTTAAGGAAGGACAGCTGGGCTCTAAAGTGCAAACATTTAGTACCATGTGGGAGTAAAAAAAACTTGCTTGTGAATGCAAGAATCACCTTGGTTGCACAAGTCAGTGACTCTTCTCTTGTAAAATATGCAGGTTTGTAAAGCAGTGCGAGAGCAGTGTACAAACATTCATCCAGCAGCCTGTCATTTTAGCTAGCACAAACCGTCAATTTCAGCAATTAATATGGCAAACACCGGCAGCAGCAGGTCATATCAGCTGTTGCTAATTATTGTTAATGCTGTGATTGCGAGCCAAAATAAAACTTGGCTGTTGTCGGGTTTGTCTGCTCTCTGTAAGCTGATGCCTTTACTCAGCCAGAGATTGTTTATAAGCTAAAAGCAGAATCACTCCGTAAAGCCACTGTATAACCACAAGTGTTTGATGTGGCCGAGTGAAACATCTTCAGACCAGCTGATTATGTAGCGTAAACTTCTCCAAGAGAACTTTTTATTGTTAACAATATCATTCGTTAATGCTTCTCAAATTTATTGTTTTGAATCAGCAGCTTTAATATTTTGATCAAATATTGTTGTAAAATAAAATTTAAGAGCTGCAGGTGTTATTTCACAAGTTAGACACATTAAATCAACATAGTAAATAATGAAATAATATAATATAATAATAATAATAATAAAAAACAAAATAAAAACAGTTGCTGGGCTGCATGTCCTGAAAAATATCAAAGTTCCAGATGAAGAAATTCCAAGAATTTCAAATAAAGTTCAGTAAAAAAAAAATCTGAACAGAGATGCCTAACCTGCTCCACCAAAGCCACAAAATAAACTAATAAAAATCAGTGTATTTTCCTCATTAAATTGAAGAACTATACACATTTTGCATCCAAATATCCTCCTCCTCAAACTAAAATGAACTGCCCTGTTAACTCCGCAAAAACTTCAAAGTCGGGAGAAACAAAATAAATTCAGCAAACAGATTTTGTTGTTTAGTCTTGATCCATCAATCCAACAATCACTGTCTGGTTCAGCAGAAGTAAAACCTTATATATAGAGTTAGATGTGACACCTTTTGCTTACACACACATGTTTGATGTCAAAATGTGATTCAGCCTCATCACTGGTAAGAGTCAGCATACTCTTTCATTATTACAACCTGTCAAACAGCCTTTTACATGATGAATACACTCAAGTGTTGATGCCTAATTCAACTTAATTTCACAGTAAACCAGTACAGACAGGTTTGACTTTTCTATATTTCCGTAATAGCTTGTGTTACCTGAAATGACATTGACATAGCTCTTTATTTACTCAGTCCAATTCCAAATATTAAGACTAGAGCCTGAGTGAGTACAGCTGTTAGCATTCACGTC
This sequence comes from Acanthurus lineatus, assembly GCA_029814665.1. Classification (NCBI taxonomy): domain Eukaryota; kingdom Metazoa; phylum Chordata; class Actinopteri; order Acanthuriformes; family Acanthuridae; genus Acanthurus; species Acanthurus lineatus. Next base: position 4,832,719 of record JAPZDV010000024.1, read on the forward strand.
AGTAAAGACACGCAGCGGTTCAGTTGTGGTCGATAATTTTTTTTTAAGGCTTCAGAGATGTTTTTGTTTATGTATGAAAGTGTGGATTGGCTTATATTTAGACCAGCTCATCAAGGCTGTGAAGACCCAGGCTATAAGGAGAACCAAAGACTGGAAGCAGAATTCAAAGAAGACGTGTGTTCAGTCCTCAGTCAGGGGTCGTAGCCAGAGTTTGTGTGTATTTCTGCGCAAGTGTTTTGACGATAGACTTTACTAGAGGAGTCTGAATCAGGCAGTTGAGTCATTTTGACAGTTAAACTCAAAACCCTCTGAAGAAGTCAGTCACTCAGTCTCCAGTGAAGATATCATTTCACTCACATAGTGCAACATATGAGAAATACAGGGATTTTTTCAAGTCAGAGAAACTACAAGCAGCAGCGGTGTGCGAGAGCCAAGGTTTTTGGGAAGACTGAGAAGGCTTTACCTGCAGATTCATGATGTTTTTCCTTCAGAGAGTGTGAAGGATAGATATGCAGTGCACATTTCTGTCTGCACTGATCTATAAAAAGCTTATAATGAGAGGGACTGCTGCTTTGTTTACCAATAGGAAGCGGCTTCAACAGGCTCTTTGTGTACTATTTCCAGTCTGCTTCCCTCTTCAGCCTTCTTCAAACTTTCACAGCCTGAAAGCAAATCCAGAAAAAACTGTATCATACTGTCTGGTGTAATAGGGATATCTGTTTCACCACTGTCTTGAAGTCACCACAGCATCTATGTGTGTGTATGTGTGTGTGAGTGTCAGCTTGTTCCTCTTGATGCATCTTGCCGCTCTTGCTGCTCTTTCCACTAAAATGTCATTGTTCCAACTAGTAGAGTCATCTGTGTCAAGTCTGCCCCTCAGCTTGTGTAATAGCCCTCAGTCCTCCCTCCTGCTCTATCCTGAGTGTTACACAAAGACCCAAAATGGGCTGGAGGCGTTGCCGACAGTGAGGCACGGACACCATGTCCGTGGCTACGAGCCATGTGTTTGTATGTGTGCTGGCTTACAGCAGCCAGTAGAGGAGAATTTCTGGAGGATGTCCCAGTGTGCCTCTGAGCTCAGTGTCTGGCCTCGCATAGTGAGAAATGTTAGGATAGGTGTGTGTGTGTGTGTGTGTTGAGCAGCTCAGATGCATACAGTGAAGGGTGGCCCATATTTATGTCTCATAAAAACTTGATACAGCATCAAATCTGTCTTGAAATTGGAAGACCATCGTTATCTCCTGTAGTTTATAAAACCCTCTCACTGTTTTGGTGTTAGTGTAAGATCTAGCTAGAGCAAAATATGTTCTTGAAGCCAATATTTGGAAAGAAACTTTGATTACTGAACATGAATGTATCTTTTTTTTAGCAGATTGAAATTGCATAAAGCATTACGTTTCTCTTTAATACTTAATTAAATCACTTAACCTGTAGTTGGAATGAGAAATAATACTATTGATAATTCTGAGAATCAACACTGAGAACTCTTCAGCTTTATGCTACAGTAAGATGCTTCAAGATGATTTTCATTGTGTGGATAAAAACTTTAGGGAGCTGCTTTATGTTCAACACTTACTGATCAGCCCCTTTCAACTCTCCCCTGTCTTGCACTGGGTGGTTGGCCAATGTAAAACTATGGAAATGAGGCCCTATGAAACAAATTTTTTACGGTTTATATTCTAATTTTTTTTATTCAGATTGCATCATTTGCATTGAAATTTTTTCTCAAGCTTTTGTTTTACTATTTAAGAACCTTTTGTACATCAGTTAGAGTCCGCTCGGATGAATATTAATTATTGTGATGTGACACAAATCCAGAGAAGAGCATGAACAGTTTGATTAGTTTGTTTTATGCCAGATTAATGAAGCTCACAGTGAAATTAAACTAGCTGATATTCTTACTATCAGGCATGAACTCACATTAATCACTTATTTTGTTTGTTTCTTTTCCTTCTTTTAGAGATATCAGTAAAGTTTGGCAGCCATGCATGTTCACAGAGCCGGCGCTCAGACTGAATGCACACGAGAGATCAGAGTGTGATATCAGTTATAAGACACATCCTCGTGTTGTAATATAGAGAAGAATGGAAGCATTAATATGTATGCTCGGAGATGGCAGCGCTCCCTTATTCCCAAATCTTGCTTTTGTGCATCCTCTTATAGAAACTCGAAGAGATCCACTCTTTGTTCACTTTCTGGGTTCTTGGTGTTTCATTTGTCTTTTAGTCTATTCACATTCTCTTTTCCTTCTTCTCCCTCCTGCTTTCTCTTTTATTCTTCAGCTCTTACTCCCTGCTAAGAGAGAGGAGATAAGTATTCTTATACTTTTCTTTCCTGTCTGTCCCCTAATACCCTGCATTAATGCAGTGTTCTCATCCGTCTAGCATTTCACTGAAGACATAAGTCCTTTGGCCCTCAGTCCCAGAGACACTTGAAAGTCAACCCCACTGAGACGGGATTTTTTTAATCAGTTTTCATACCTCTGACTTGCAAATGTCTGAGTCTGTCCAACCTCCTTCTATTCTTGGAAAGCAGTCTGTTAGGCTTCAACAAGTCTAATAACACCAGAATACACTGCCCATTTAGTACCACAAAACCGATTCAAACTCATTTATACCTGAACAAGATGGCCTGGAGAACAGGAGGTGTGTGACACGGACTGCTGACACGCTCGCCTTCAACTTTTACAAATAAACTCTGCTTGATTCCAACTCTCACTGGGTTTCATCTTCTCTCTTTCACTCTCTTCTCTACTTTGTTTTTGTCTCCTTCATCCACTTCCATCCATGAATGTGTGAAGTAGAATTAGATACAGCATTGGAGGCATGGCCTCATTTATTCCTATGAAAGCTGCTCAGTGGTTCATGAAGCCAAAAAAGCCAATTGTAACTATGCCTGTGTTGTAGCTTGTTTGAACTTATTGACTTGCTGATTAATTGCTCTGACAGCAGTTCCAGGTAATTTTTATTAACTACAAAAATCCAGGCTGCTGTAAAATCTGCTGCAAACAAACTAAGCTAACTCATTGATCTACTTTTTGAAGAAAAGGGCAGAGGTTTGCACCTAAGTTCAGGTTGTTAACAGCTACCCAGATGGCATCAGTCGGCTTTAAGCAAAGCTCTTATGATGTGTTTTCTCCTTAATGCTCCAAAACTTTGAGCCATCTTTTTTAACATTTTAAATGATGTAGACTGACTATAGTGACTTTGCTTTTACTGTCCAGTCTTATAAAGAAAGATAAAGAAAACCTGCTAGGAAGTTTTCCAAGCATCCTCTGATGCACAGGCTCGGACACATCATCAGCATTGTTTCCTGGAGTCATCGAGTTTTTCGGGTCTCTACAACAGACACCCCTTGTCCAGGCAACCCGAACAAGGCAGAACAGACCTCGGCCCATGTCCAAATGGCATTCTGTTGCCCCCTCTGCTCCCCCCTCTTCAGCCGGAGCCATCTGGACGCTTTCTCTGCCGCCTCCACATGGTTGCTGATGGCTCTTCTTCTGCTGGCACCAGTTACGCCCAGGGTTTCATAGGCCTTGTGCAGGGAATGACTTGCGGATCCCCCACAGCTTACCTCCACTGGCATACACTTGGTCTTCCAGCCCTCCCTCTGACAAACTCCACCAGCTCTTGGTATTTTGCCCTCTTCCTCTCTTGAGCCTCCTCCATCCTCTCCTCCCTGGGCACAGTCAACCCCAGCAAGATCAGTTGCTTTATGGCCTCTGAGACTATTAGGATGTCGGATCTCATGTAGACTGGGTGATGTGGGATGGAAATGTTAGTCACCCCTCAAGGTCAACCATCATCTTCTGGTCTTGAGCCATGGAGAGCAAAGCAACTGAGCAGTTCTTTGGTCTTTCCTTTGGCCTCCCTCCCTCTTTAGCAAAGCCAAAGGTCTTGGCCTTAACTTGGACATTTTCTGCTGTTCTTGATCCCTTTGCTGATTGTCTCAGCCATGGTTCTTTCAGAAAAAAGAATGAAACTGGGAAAATAATAAATTTACAAAAAATGTTGCCCATGCTAGTTTTCAGGAAAACAAACATGCAAACAAATTTTTTTCAAACTTGTTTAACCCTAGACAAGATATAAGCGGAAGAAAATGGATGGATGGATGGATGGATGGATGGATGGATGGATGGATGGGAAAATCATCGTCACAGCAAGTGTTCATTTCCATACATGACTTTCGAATAGTGTTTCTGTGTGTGCCTAACAAGCACTTACACACACACACATATTATTGCTGTGCTCATCTTTATAATCATGTCTTCTTAGCCTCTATTTCCTGTGCAGTGTGAGGGAGCAGCAGGAAGACCAAATCCACAGCAGTCCTCGCTTCTCTCTGGAACTCAATAACTCGGCGGCGCATGGTAATAGGAAGCCAGATATCGTCCGTTGCAGGAGTCACAAGTTCAGTGAGCAATTGGTTTCCGCTCTGAGTGGACGATTCAATTTGGACACCTGCGTTTCCAATTAGGTATAGAGCGACGGTCTGCTGCATTGCATCCCCCCTGCTGCTCACCTCAGTGTTCTGCTCCACTTTTCCTTTTTCGTCTCATACGTCATTGGTCTAATTCTGTCCATCCTGAAATGTATTCCTCTCCTCCCTTTTTTTTTTTTTTACCTTTTGACCTCTCGGTGAAAGGGGAGCGTAGATGTGTCCACACCTTCAGGGCTGTAAATGTACATGCACCTGGTATCTCAAAATTAGGTCAGACAGCCCCTACAGTTTTATGCTAATCTATTAGGTAAGCATGACTGGGAGTCTGCACCTTTGCCTGTTTCATGCATGCATCTCCTGAAATAAAGATGTAGTTAAATGAACGGTAAACTGGAATATGTAAAAACAAACCCAAAAAAAAAAACACAGACTCATCTCACCTCTCCGTTCTAAGCAGAACATAACTGGGTTGTGTCGTCCCTCACAGCGAGCTGATGTAAATATACTGTGCACACATATTCATGCAGATTTATTGGCCTATGGAGGTGAGACGGGAGGAAAATGGGGGGAAACTATCAGCGTTTGTGTTTGGGCCGTTTCACCTCAGTGAGGGCAGACTAACTGAGGCGCCGACATCCCAAAATTTTCCTCCCCTCAACTTTGTTCTCAGACAAGTGTTAGGTGAGCGTACGCGCCTGCCAGGCCTCTGCAGTCTAACGGTGCATCAGGCGCTCAGTCGTCCTTAACCGCACTTTCCCACACTCCATCTCCTCTTTACTTTGCCATAAAACTGTCAGAAACTAGTCTGTGGCCATTACGAAAAAGACTTGAGTGCTTGAGAGGAAAGGGAGAGTGCAGAGACATGCGTTTACTTGACAGGGTGGAGGAAAGATGGAGGAGCTGAGAGCTGAGAGCTTCACTGTTTGCCTGCAGGTAACAAATACTTAAAGATAATTAGCATTTGTTGAATCTTAACCCTTAAAAATATAGCCTGTTAAATAATGAAACGCTGAGTTGTCAAAGTCGTATCTTTGCGGTTAAACATGTATTACCATGACACCGCTCTAACACAAACACACACACCTCCACTGTTAAGACCATATTGAGCTACACCCAAACAGAATAGAGATATTTATAAATAAGTAATTATATGTAATGTAATTCATGTAGAATAGCTGCACATTCTTTCCATCAGTGTTTTTTCATGTAATCAGAAGTCGCCTGAAACAGCATCTTAATCACTTAACTTTAACTACTTAGCAGTGCTTTGAGTTTATCAGTTAAACCATTTGATGGACAGCGTGCACTTCCTGTCTGTGCTCATCCCCACCGTGTGACAGGACCACTTGTCGCCCCAGGCAACCCTTGCCATGGAGACAAGCTTGTGTCAGTGGGGATTAGCAGGTTTTCTGCAAGTTTGTGGCATTATTACGTCATCACTTACCTCAAGACGGAGTTGTTAGAGAGTAATGATGCTCAATCACTTATAAGTCACTTAAAAGCAGCTGTTTTTTTTTACTTACAATCATCATCCTGTTTTTTATGCGACAGGCAGTAATGTGCAAGGTGCAACACTGGAGGAGAAAACAAGAATTAGAGGGGTTTTCATCTAGATGAAGTAAAGGTGCGAAAAGTGCTTCCCACAAGAGGCTTTCACATCACAATTTTTATCATATAAAAGTTTAAACTGTCAGCATGCTGAGAGTTTATTCACTGGTTCATAAGTTTATCTCAGTCCAAATCAAGTAGGGATGCACAATATTAAAACAACAGTTTGGATGAGTTATTGTTTTTGTTTTGGGAAAAAAAAAATCTGATAATGAAATTGTAGCTGGTTAATAGACACGATCATACTGACTGAACAACTGAAACATTGGCACTTCTGATACAGTGTGTGCTGCTATGCACCATTAAAGTTGTTTTGCCATTTTTTTTCCAGCACTTCTGTCATTTCTGTATCATCAGTTTTTAACCAAACAGCAGCATTTCATTAAACGTTCACAACAATACAGGCGACACCTCGAAATCTTGATAAATACAGAGCATGTAACACATGGTGCATCTGTGACTGTACACTCCCAGTACTGTGACATCACCCAGCGGTAGTGCAAGAAGCTGGTTACTATGGAAACTACCTATATGCCAGGGCTGTGCTGGTTAGGGTGCACTGATTGATGGGTGCTGTTAAGCTCAAGAGAAAGTAAATCAATCTCTCGGGGTCGGGGTAGGGGTCCTTCATTCCACAGAGGCTCCATGTGCACCAGCGGTGTGTGTGTGTGTGTGTGTGTGATCCCAGTGTTTAATTTATGAGAGCTGAGTTCAGACGGTCAGAAGGTGCAAGATGAATGGAGACGTGATTGTACTACCAGCCGTAAGAGTCTTAGTTGCTAATCTTGTAAGACGGTGCACTGAAGATTTACTTTTGCTGACGGAGGGTGACGGGATGTTGGAGGGTTGTGATTGTCTTGCCAAGTGTTTTTTTTTTTTTTTGGCTGCTGTGATGAATTATCAGCCGTTCAGTCTCATTGAACACGTCGCTGCAAAACAGTTTACCCTCTGTGTTCAGTTTATTCAACGTGTCTTTCTGATTTGTGCACTTAACCAAGTTGATGCGGATACAAATGAATCCACACTCTGCCACTCGTCCCCAAGGTGCCCCCGACAAAGGCTTTTCATTAAGCACATCGCAGTCAAATAAATTCAGATAGCTGTGCTCCATTTCTATACAGCCTGTCAGCTGCTGTTCACTGGATTTTCATTATTTCCCCTCACTGCCGCTTCAAAGGTCACTTACCAGACTACAGCAGAGGAATTTAGCGAGATGTTTTGCAAACTAAACCATCAATTGCAAATAAGCCCAACAAAGCAAAGCGTAGAGATTTTCTAAACGGATTTACAGTTTGAAAGTTCATCTCATTGATTCTAATAGAGACATTAAGTGAAAAGTTCAATGGCAATCTGCTTTTAAAAGATCCTGATGTGTGCTGACTCAGTGTTTATTTGATTTTTGTCCAATTTTCCTTTCGTAGTTGTGTTTTCACCATTCAGCAGTCATGCAGCCACCGGGGCAGCAATTCACATCCAAATATCTGAGGTCTCCTGACAAACTCAGTCTTCTCCAGCTCCATGAACACACTTCAGACTAGACGTCACGTAATCACTTCTTATTTGTCCTTTAAGGGGCCTTGGTTGTGTGGTAATCTGGTGCCCTTTTAATAGACAGCGGAGAGAAACGGCTCAATCAGTCACAGAGGAGGCTTGTTTTTCGTTGGCGTGCTTTTCAGCGTATATAATGCAAGATGTGTTTGTGTGTGTTTGTGCATTTTAAAACCTTCATCTGCAGCAGGGAATGTATTTTTAACACGCAAAAGAACAGACACAACATACATAAAATCATGCAGTATTAAGAAGCCGACTGCAGACTGAACCCTGCATGAAAATCACACTCGTAGCCTTGATGCCATGGTTTATTGATATAAACGTTCCAGGGTCTTTGCAGAGAAGAGGAGCTTTTTGTCAAAAATGTCGACTCCATCAATAAACCATCGGGTCGAGGCCACACGCCTGTGTGAAATCACTGTCTTCTGGATATCTCTGAGAACAGTCATGTTGACGATGCAAGTCAAGTTGGTTCATGGAAACTCCGACAAACTTTTTGTTTTCGATCCAGCCTGTCAACTAGCGTGTGTGTTGTGTTTGTATGCGAGTGTAAATGTGCCTGCTCGCGTCCTTCACACAGTATGTAAGTGGACTCCGAACAGCAGGAATTCGGCCCGAGCAGATGGTGCCTCCAGGTGGAGCAGCTTGATATCCGTAAAGGGACAGCAGTTAAGAGTCTGTCTCTGTGTGACATTCATATATATCATTTGCCTCCAAAATTGGTGGGAGGAAAGCTGCCATGTTCTGTTGGCATGAGCTGTATTTATGGTGCTGCTCCTCCTTTTTTACTGCTTGTTTTCAACATGCATCCAAGGTAATAGCATTATAATGAATGCTGCAGTAAATTAAGTATTAGTGCTGAAAAATTTACGGGGTCGTTCACCTTCAGCCACATCTACTTCAAGCTATAACATTACATTTTAAAGACAGTATATATATTTGTTTATCCACCAGGTTTTTCTTATTTTGAGCACCACTTTTAACTTTGGCATCAACCTTTACCCGTATGATCTTTATCACCTGTAAGACCTGTTGTCCGGCCTTCAGCGGACAACGCTGTCAGCCCAGCACTCGCAGTGGAGGGCAGCAGAGGAGGTCAAACCAGGACCAGGTTCAAAATAGTTTAGCAGACTTCATTGACAGTCAGCAGCGGAGCAGAGCGCGTCAGAGCAGCGACAGATACAAGTCGCACTGTCCTGCCTCACGCTGTCTGACATGTGCTGCCCCCTGTTTCCATGACGCTTTTTGTTTCCCGTCTCAGTTTGGCGGTGAGGTCATTTTTAAAACAAACACTGGGTCTGTTGGGTTTATGGCCTGTCACGCTGTTCTCCTGCACGCAATGATTCAGCTGAAACAAGTGCAGTGATTTCATGTGTTGGCCTTTCTCGTTTTCACTCGTCATAGTAGGAAAAGCAGAGGTGTTACTAATGACCTTAACAAATGCTTTTTTATTTAAGTGTCCTGGACGGCCACGATAGTTCAGTGAGTTACTGCTTTGGCAGAAGGTCTGACCTCTGCTGAGCGGCTTGTTGCTCAGTTGGTTGGTTGATATGTTGCTGTCAAAACAAACTCAGACAATCACTGGTGTTACTTTCACAGGAAAAAATGTACTAATCGTGAAGTTATTTAGGGGTGAGGAGGGTGTATGTACACCTGACGTGTTTTATTTTTGAATAACAGGCTTTTATTGTTTTAGAAATAACACTGATGACTAAAAAATTATGTTCAACTATATATTTTACTTAACAAATGTGTTTATGTTAAAAAAAAATATAAAACAGGGAGTCAAAACAACCTCATTTTTTAAAATTCAAACTCACCCTATTTACTAGGCTGCTAGCCAAACTTAGAGAACATTTTCTCTGCTCCAAACTTCTTGACACCACGTCAGAAACTCAGCACCATTCACAACATCAGTCCTCAGGGGAGCTGAGTTTACAGAGTGTAACTCCGAGTTAAGCTCTGAGTAAAAACAAACTAAAACGGATTCATGGACAGAAGTTTGCACTCACTGTTTTTTTTTTTGACCGTGCCTCTTGTCTCTCTTTTGTCCCTCACAGCGGAGCCCCTCCCCCTCATGGACCTGTGCAGACGAGTAGCACGACTGGCTTTAGGAAGAGAGCGCATCCATCACATCGACACACTCCCACTGCCGCAGACTCTAAAGAACTACCTCCAATACCAGTGATCACTTTCACACATGGGAAGAAACTGAAGCCCACTTGTTTTCATGGTAACCAGCCTCCGAACTGAACTGAATCCTGTCCATCAGACGTCCGCTGAGGATGTGGACGATGACATTGACTACGAGCAGGTTATGAAAACGGCCTTGCGGAGGGAAGGGGGGGTTTGTTTACAACAGGCAGTCGGAGTTTTTTCCATTTTGGATTTTTTTTAATCGTTTTGTTTTGAGCTTTCTTTTTTTTTTTTGCTGACCGCTGTCTTCCTCTTTGACAGATGACTTCAGCTGATGAATGAAACGAGTATGAGATTAAAAAAAAAAAAAAAGAGAATATTGCAATCCATTGTCCTGCTAATCACATGTATAAAAAGTCAAGCTACGTGTCCTCAGTTTGAAAAGCCTTGAATGCTGTGGTTGTGGGGCGACGGTTTACCCTGACATCTGTTCTGCACAGACTCTGCGGAAGCTTCCTCGGAAACATGTTGGTATTTATATTTATATTCCCAACAACACAGCGGGCTCTGTGGAGACGCAACAATCAGAGAGAGAGCATGAGAGAGAGAGACAGACAGACAGACGAGGGAGAAAGTCCAACCACAGTTCTATTTTTGTTGGTGTGCACAGTGCAGCATACATGGATTATATGTATACTGTGAGTGTTTGTGTGTCAGCAGTGTGCAGAAACAGAGGCCTGTTTGTTTGCAGAAAGAACACAACTCGCTGACAAGCAGTCAGTTACCACCTACAGGCAAAAAAAACACAACAGCTCCAGTCTGGTTTGAACTCCTCTCCCCGTCTCTCCCTCGTTTCTCCGCTCCAGTTTCATTTAAGCCTCCGTCGCGTTTGTTGGTTGTCTCTCCAGCACCTGATAGAGATTGATCTGAGGGTGAAAGCTGCGTCTTTGACTGCTAATGTGCCTGCTCTGAGACAGTCCACACACATCTAACACACACACACACACACACACACACACAAACACACATATACACATATACACACAAAGCACACGACACTTCTGTCATATCAGAAGACACCTCCCCCTCCCCTTCCCTCAAAGTTTTAAATGCTGCTTTTCTATCTTTTTCTTTCACCGTCTTACCTTCATGTGGGTTTTTATCCCCGATTTCCTTTTGAAATTATGGTTTTATGAGATTTTTTTTTCATTTTCTTTTTTTTTCAATGGATTTTGAGATTTTTGAGATTGAGATGTCTCGCAGGTAACGCTGCCATGAAAATATTTTAAATGTGAATAAAAAATAAACTCAGCAAGACTATTTCCTGGCTTCCTGTGCTTTTTGTGTATCCTTAATCCAAAGTTGTGCCGTCCAGGTTGTCCATTTGCTAAACAGCTATGGCTAAGCATCTTTTGCTGTGTGCTGCCTTCTTCTATAAGACTAATGGTGTCTCATCTTCATGATTCTGTGATGTTCCTGCAATATCTGCCTCTCTGTTCCCTCAGACCCAATCGGTTTGCTGGCAGGACTTCACAAACGTGGTGCGGAAATTTAGTTAGCTGTTAGCAGAGTTACAGTCATGTGTTTGGGTAACAGAGTCCAACACAGAAAGACTGAGGGCTCAGAGAATCACGAAGCATTAAACAGTGAACTGCGGTTTAATCCAACAACACAACACGTTTACTGTAAATAAATGTTCAGATGAACCTCGGTGCTGAGTGCAGTTTGAAGTTAAAATTACTATGAGAAATTCTGTGTTTCTGAATTTTGTGTCCTTTATATTTTTTTCTTAATTTAGATTTTTACTATTACAGACGAGATTTAAAACCAAGCAAACTAATTATCTCAAACATTTGGAAGCTTATTTTTTTGCAACTTATAATTTTACTATATACTATAACTGCAGATGTGAATAATGCAGGCTTGGATTACTGCAGGATAAAGTTGGCTGCTGTCAACTCTAGCATGTACAACAGCGTTTTGCCATAATTTATCATGCAGGAAGCTGAAATGAATAACTATATTTATTATGGAGGGAAGAACCAACCACTGTCTCCTGGTAATCTGAGTCACTGGTGAAAAAAAAAACAACAGATATATGAACACTTGTCAATAACACAAACTACAAAGATCTGTGACAGAAAATCCGTTGCTGCTGTCAAATTCCCCCAGATGCTGGTTTTGGTGAAGGGTTGCGATGAGCTGCCTCTAAGACCCAGTCCCCATCGCTGGGTTGGCTCTGAACACAACAAAGCCTGTTGTGTGATCAAAGTTCAGCTCAGCCTGGCTTTCCCTGGTACTGCCAACCGTAAATCCATTTATGGTGTGCAGCAGAGAGCGGCCTGTGTAGATACAGTAATATCATAATCGCACTAAGAGGCAGCACTCTCTCTGCTTTTACAGAGAGAGAGATGACCAGCAGTAACATGGGAGAAATGATGGACGTGGACGTTTAATGCTTTCATAATGATGGCATGAACGTGTCTGATGAACAAGGTGGACTTTGATGAGGATGACTGACTGAAAACTACATCAGCACACGTGTGCATTAACGGCTTTTTACAGCAAACTAAATGCTGATAAAGATACTAAATTGCGAGTCACTTAAGACAGACAAGATCTGCAGCAGGCTCCAGTCTGCAATTGATCCCCAGCTGCAGCGAGTGTCTGCCTCAGCATATAGTGCCGTTCAATAGTGCAGGGAGCAGTCCCTTAAAGGATTATTGAACAAGACTGAAAGTTAAAGCTGATGACTTGTTTGATCTGGTTAAAAGTGACTCGGCTTTGCTAGATCCATATTTAGCTGCCTCTTGACGGTGAGGCTTCGCTTCAATTCATCTCGCTGTCTTTTCCTCTGCCGCCTCTCTGCCACCACAGTCTGCCAACTTTCTCTTCCGTCTCCCATTTACTCTGTTCTGCTCAGGCTATTTAAATCCTCCCATCCCTGTTATCCTTTCTTAAAAGCATATTTTGCCATCGAAGAGTTTTATCTTCTGCCTCGCCTGCTTTGACGGGAGGTAAAAAAAAAAGGTGTGTGTGTGTCAGCGATGAGAAGGGTGTCTGAGAAAACAATTGGCCTTCACACCACCCTTCTCCATCCTCTTGCTTCCTTTCCCCCTCAATGCCTACACATACATGTTATACATATGCATTTATGGAGAGTGGCAGAGCGAGCTGTGGAGGAGATGGATGGTTGGAGGCCAGTTGTCTGCTACAGAGACAAGCACAAATCCATAATTTATGGAGGAAAAATCCTGCGCCTGCTTTGCTTGGTAAGTCATGTAAAAGCTTACAATTTCATATATTTCCTCACTCTTGGGTCCCTCTTTCCGATCACATGGAGATATCTAAAGAGGACAATAATCCTATAAGTGAAGAGGGGTTTTTTTTGACCTACTTGAAGATTTTTTCAATCTGCAACAAATGTTCAGCACCAATATATAAAATGCGTTTTCCTGTTTCAGTTTGAGTTTTGTGGTTGTAATGATTTGCTTAATGATTTTCAGGCTTTTTGGGTTGCAGTTAACTTATTAAAGCTGCCAGCGTCTCTTGGAAGTAAAGGAAGCAAGAAGGACTTCCAGGTTTAACGCTAACTTTGGACAACTCAATGAAAAACACTATTGTGGACAAAAAAGGTTGAGAAAGGGTTTTTTTTTTCCACCAAACACCACAACAAGTTGTCAATTATCACCCTTTTAAAACTTAACAACAGCAGCAGCAACAATGAAGAGGGAGCTGGCCAGCTTGACCGAGGCTCTCCAGGGAACCCTAACCCTAACCCTACATGCTAACCAAGGCAAGCTAACTGAGGGAAGCTAACCAAGGCGAGCTAACTGAGGGAAGCTAACCAAGGCGAGCTAACTGAGGGAAGCTAACTAAGGCGAGCCAACTGAGGGAAGCTAACCGAGCTCTCAGGTCACCTCACGATCTTCATTATAATCTTCGCACTTCATCAAGACATTCTTAGAGAAAAATAAAACCATTTTTTTTAAAGACCGGTGCTGATATTGTGTGTTTTTTTCCTTTGCAGGTTGTTAAAAACAGAAAGAAAACTAATTGCATTGCACAAGTTATCATCATCAAGTTGTCAGAAACAGTAGCACATACGGTCCAGTGATCCAGTCAGTGGCTTAGAGTGTGTTAACCCCCCCCCCATTCCTTAACCAATCGATTGAGTAATTTGAAGGACTTGTAAAGACAGATGTGTGTTCTCATTTTAAGCTCCTGAGCTGTAATCCCACCATCAAAGGAAAACCATTTGTTTCAAAACCACTCAGAGGCACCAAAAAAAAAGTCAGGGTGTTTTTTTTTTTTCGCTCGAGAAGTAATTCAAGCAATAGATTAATTATCAAAACAGGATTCAATATTTATTTTCTTTTGATCAAGTCTGTTAATCCTCCGAGTGCCTGGTTCAACCCCTGAATTCAATATGTGCAACAGCAGCTGAGCCTGAGTGACAGCACACTCTCAAGTCAGCTATCAGACCAGAGCTTAAGACACTCTTTAAATGCTCCCTGCACACTCTGTTCCCCCCGGCTGGAACACCGTGTTGATAACTGGAGGAAAAAAGTAAGGGGAGGACGCTGAACAAAAGATGCCGGAGAAAGAGAGCGAGCTGGGCTGAATGAGAACGTGTACTGTGGGGTCACAGAGAGTCAAAAAAAGGAAATGAAGAAAATGATGCTGTAACGGTTAAAGAAAGAGACAGTTTTACTGCGCTGCTATTTACCTTTTTTTTAAAAAAAAAACATCCGAGTGGAAATAACAGCAGTTAAGTTTTTATTGTTGTTGAATAAATTGATGGAAGCTTCAGAGGTATAAAAGTAAAATATTAAATAGGCAAAGATCTCATCAAGAGGGCTTTTTTATCTTTTGTAAACAGCAGTTTAGTGAGCGTGTAAATGGTCAGAACACTGGTTTATAGTATCAGCAGTTTTAAATGTTACCTGGGTACCTGTAGAGTTTATATGAAGGTACGCATGAGTCATACTCTTATCTCTCTGTTGCGCACACACTCCCAGCAGGTGAACTCAGCGTGAGGCCCAATAATAACAGCGTGGGGCCTTTTCTTATCCATCCTTTATCTTTATTGTGTCTGGCTCCCGTGTGCCATCAGTGCCTCACTCTTTTCACCTTAAACTTTTATTTATTTCTGTGTATTCTGTCTGTTGAACAAAAAGCAAAAGAATTTACTCAAAGAGTGTCACTTTTTCCCTCTTCAGTTCGGTTAAAAAGGTGTAAATGTGAAGTAAAACAAGCTGGTATGAAGTTCCCATCGAGCGTGTTTGTTAATATTTTCACAGGGTTCCCGTCAGACCTCCTGCCTGCCATCTCAACCTTTGAAAATGTCACCCGCCGCCTGTTAGGTGAAAACAAGCCACCTTACTGCAAGGGTTCATCTAAAATTAGTGATAACGTATCCCCGGGAGCCCACACATACACCTGGGTTAATTACCGGCCACGGCCTGCAGGCAATACAGCACACTCTCATGCGTGTCTCTAACTTGTGTATTTAAATAATGTGGTTTCGTGTGAGTGTGTGTGTGCACACTGGCAGTTCCGTCAGACCGCTTGGATGTGGATGACCTCATAATCCCATCAAAGCGGCGCACACACAGCAGCCGCTGTTGTCACTGACTCTGTGCCAAAAATTTTTTTTTTTTTAAATCCTCTATATCTATGCACACACTGTGTGACGTCAGCGTGCAACGCGAGTACAATGTCAGCTTTGCCCACTGGCCTGTTCTGTTGCCTCAGCATTGTACCCAATACACCTTATGTAAATATGCAAGCAGCCAATAACATGGCAGGATTTCAGGTTCATGACCTTAAGTGCTGTTATCCTGATTTTGATGGGTTTTATTGTCATAAAAAATAAAAAAAATGCTTCTATTGCAACACTTGGACTTTCAGATTGTTGGCCTTGTAGCAGAAAAGCTTCTTGTTCACTGGATCCCGACGGATGGATGGTGGAGGGGACGAGTCGCAATGCAGAGGCAATGCAGCAACATGAGGCTGTGCAAGTTTTTAAGTTAGTTTATGTGCATTTAACTCAACTAAACAACACAATGGAAGCATCATCATATTTTTTAAAGCTCTTATAATAAAATAAATTGATAAAATACAGAATCAGTTCCTCTCCTGTGTCCATATCCGTCTATCAAGTGACCTCATATGTGGCCTCAGCTGAGGAGTGATGAACTGAGCCATATAGATTTAGTATTTCCTACATAACTGCTGCCACCTTTTGGCCAACTGCAGTTGCTACAATACTGCATGTACAAGTTTATATAAATCATAAGTGTGTGAGAGAGATAGAGAGAGAAGGGAAAAAGGATACATCAAGGAATTATGGGTAGAGGATGTTTAAAGGGGTATTCCAGTGATTTATTGCTGCAATTCGACCTGGTTTTTGACACATTTTGAACAAAAGAATGGTCAAAGATGGCGCTGCAGTGTATTATTTTCTGGGATTGCAATTATTTAGATAAGAAACTGACACCAGAGTGTGTTTGATGCACCAAATTCTACTTGACAAATGACTTGAACCTTTAACTAATTGCACCATTTTTGTTTTCAGTTTTCTGTTGCTTGACTAGTAGATTTGTTTAGTAATGCTTTCAATTTACGTCAAATTTGAAGCTGTAAAGACCAAGACATTCAGAGAAACTGTGTATACACGTGTGTTATACAAACAATTATATATTTTTTATATAAGACTCCCCCTACCTGATAAACAATGTCAATGTCCCAGTTCGCGTCACCATTCAATTTACTTCCTATATACATCACTCAGTTTTCATTCAGCAGCAGGAGGACAGAGGAGCAGCGTGAAGGCCTGGCCTGCCTGCATGAGAGCAAGAAGGCACATACTGCGCTTGGGTGGCGGTTTTGGACAGAGCGGCGGCGGTCGGCCTCATCTGGGGCGAGTTGACGGCGGCTCCGAGGGGGTGGCGGGGTGCGAGGGCCCGTCCAACGCTGCTTGCAGCTTTAGTTTTGATTCGCATTTTCAGAAAATGGAGTGTAAAGTAAATTTGAGACTGTTCTTTAAATGTTTTTTCAAACTAGGAGTCCTGTTTACAACCCAAAAAATGAACCATTAGAGTCTTAAAACTTCTTCAGTCAGTATCTTATCATGTCTGTCACATCAGTGAAAAAAATGTTAATGTGCCTCATCCATCTGCAGAAGAAGGAAACTGTTGCTGTTGTTAAAAGTGTTAAAAATGCAGTTCTGTTTGTCACTTTTATGACCCAGCCAAGTATTAAAAGAAGTACTGCAAATCTAAGGGAAGAACTGCAGGTTTGTATCAAACTTTGCCGAAATTTAGATTTTTTAAGTCTGTTTCAACCTCTGTCTTTAGGCCATAAAGCAGCTGTAACAATCACGCTGTATTGAATCTGACAAGCCAGTTTATATGTGCTGTGTTAGCTTGCAGGGGTGTGTGATATTACAGTGAGCATAAATATCAGTAAAATGTCATTTAAGGGTAAAGAAGTTATCCTACCCAGAATGTTTCATAAGCCGGGGCAGTAGGACATGTCCTGTGGGACAGCTGGAAATGTTAAGGCAATAAAAGTAATATTTAAAGTTTTATAGCAAGTTATTTGGTATTTGTTACTTGGAAGAGTATCCTCAGTTGTTTCTACAGAAGTGTGGGGTTTTTATGTTCATCTCAGGCCAAAAACCTTTTTTTTTTCACAGTGGTTTTCCATTTCCTCCTTTTTTTTCCTGGACAGCTGACAGGACTCGTGCTGTTAGGAAGCATATTTGGTGGGTGAAGTAATGACTTGTTGACCAGTTAGCAGCCTCGGTAGCAGGACAGAGACCTGGCAGAGTCTGTGGCTGTTGATAAGGTTGCGGCTGATGTGTCTGCTCTTATATAGTTGCACCTGAATTCTGAGTCTGTGACTGAACAAACTTTTCATGCGAGCATATAAGTTATATTTTGTCAAAAGGTTTGTATCTCTTTGTGTTGGATGTACATTAGCATATGTATTTTTCCACAAAAAAGCACAGTTTTATAACCCTTTTTCTGTCAGTTTCACCCTCAAGTCTCCTGCTCTGTATGAAACTTATAATGTGCCACAGTTTTACATTATCAGAGAACAAGAACAGGAGACTTTTGACTGGATATTTTCCTTCAATTCCTTTTTTCTTCTTCTTCTTCTTCTGTGGTGCCCCACTGTGGTGCCCATTGTCCCATACAGAGGTGCTGATTTCACTAAGCTAAATGTGACCAAGGCTATAATTTTAAATAATGTTATAAATTACAGCTATCATAAAACTGGAGAGTACTATTTTTAATAATCACAAAGTGACTTGACTTTCATGACCATAAAAAAGTTTCATATGAAGGCATTTCTGATGCCGTCAACGCTCATCGATGACGAATCTAGTTGAATCAAGAGACCTTAATAAAAATCTGTCAACAAACACTGAGAAATTAAGCCAGGAACAAACATTAAACCCCCTCAGTGGGATATTTATGGAAAAAAACACGTACCATGTCCTCTTTATTCATCTGGATGAAATGTTTTTTGGCAGAAATAATTCTTTGCATTTTAATTTCTCTAAAAAAAAAAAAAATTCTACATTTTTGCAAAATCATTTTATTGTGCGCTAAAAAATCCCCCGTCGCAGCATCAGAATTTAGGTCTTTCAGCATTATGAAAAACCCTGAAGCATTCAGTGGCCCGACTTTATTCAGTTCATCCATTCTGCTGCTTGTCTGTATTTTGTCAACAGCCTGAAGGTAAGACCCCCCCACCCCCGTCTGTGCCTGTTTTTTGTCTGGGATATATAAAAACACATTCATAATTCTGCTTGAAATGTGCACACAGACCACATTTTTACTTATTCAGAGCAGATTTTTTTTAATATATTTTTTTTATTTTCTGGTTAAATGTTAATAAGCAGCTCTAAATCGATGAAACAGTCTCTGTTCCACGTTGGCGCCGTGCTTCAGGACACTGGCAGGCTTAAAGGCCACAGTTTGCTGCTCTGGCTTCAGACTCTCCAGTGTGCTCGGGCTCACTGGTTTTACCCTTTAAAACCCTTTGCACACCAGCCACCACTGTGTGACCATCTGCTATTACTTTCAAATATCACAAGGCTGGTTGTGTTTTGTTGTGGCAAAGCAGCTCCGCTTCCATCCCAGAATCCCTCTTTCCTTTTTTTTTTTTTTTTACTTCCACGCCAACATCTCATGCTCACCTCTTTCCAAATGAATTTAGTTAGTTTTGGCTTTTAAAGAGAACAGTTTTTGCATATATATGTGTTCATGCAAACAAACTTGTCTCAAGTCCTCACAGCCCCTCAGTTGCAATTGTTTGTCTTATAAAAACTGCTGTGTTTAGTTGTTCAAGGTTGAGACTTTAACATCACTTTAATGGCCTTGGAGAAACACAATAAATAATGTATATGTGAATAAATGTGTTTTATTTCTGTTTCAAGCAGGTTGAACTTCATTATTTCTTCAATGCTGCCGCTGCCTCCACATGCAGGATGCTTCTGGGATTGACAGGATGTGATAACCTTCCTGCTTTGACACTGACTGCCATCGTTCAAGCATCAGTGACAAGAAGGACACATCGTATGTCCGTCTCTCTTCATGCTTGGCTGTCAGTAGAACCAGGTAAAATAAAAATAAGAAATTGAAATTATATTTAAATAGACGTGTAAATATATGGATATTTAGTTCTGCTGCAGTCTGGAGTTGTAGATGGAGCGAAGGGTTTTTATTAAGAACCTAGAGTCTATTTTTGTTTGTGAATCGAGTGTGAAGGTGACGGCGCCTGAGGCTTCCTCAGCTCAGCTCAGCTCAGCTCAGCTCTGCTCTGCTCGCGAAAATAAAAAAATTTTGTGACTATTCTATCAGTTTATGCCAGCATGAAGCCTCTTGGGCCATCAATTACACTGATTTTAGAAAAGTTAATGTGATTTTAGTAACACCAGGTTCTCAAATTCTCGAGCTAATGCCTCATTGGCTCAAGGCTGAAACCGTAAGGTAGATCATTAACGCCTCTGCAAGTCGTGATAAAAAGTGAGAGAAGGATGGAGCAGCATTCAGGGGCCTGAGAAATCACTGTAAAACACAGAATTTAACACTTGTTTTGAAGTAATGGTCTGTAGTTGTGCAGTTTAATCAATATCCACTAGATGGAGGCATTCTGTTGATCATGAACTCAAATTCCCAGCAGCCTTTAGTCCATCATGTGCCTCCAGTTCAGAGACAATTAGCTTTTTACACAAATGACTGCATGTACTTGTACACTGCAGAATAAGTGAAACTACAATTGAAATTAACTTAAAATTTAAATAAGTGTGAAATGAAATTTTACATTAAAAGAAGATTTTAGATAAAAATTTAGATTTTAAATTAAAAAAAGTAAAATAGTTATCATATAGATCTGTCTCTGCACCTTAAACACCTTTAAAAAATGTTCACATACCCATTCATACTTATTTCTACTACTTGTTATGTAGTTTGACAAAAAAGAAGCCTAATTTTTACTGTAAGAATGATTGTCAAAATTAAAAAAAATACATAATACAGAGAAATATTAAGAAGACTCATCTATAATGCAGCATTAACTGGAAATAATCTACTCAAAATTTATCCAAATTGCTTGTTTTACACAAATTTGATACAGGTATTTCATTCACTATTTAGGTCAATTGTACATATTTTATTTTTATAAGCTGTTGTATAGTGTTTCACATTGGTTAAACTATGATATATGGCTGTAAAATATGTCACTTTGTCAGAAGTTGTCAGTTTACCTGATGATAGAAAATGACGCCCTTTAAGAAAAAAGGTTGGGAGCCACCGTTCTGTTTAACAACTGGACCATAAAACCTGAATAATAGCGCTCTTTATGTTTAGATTAGAAAGAGCAGTTTAAAAGCCACAAAAAAAAGCAGCACCGACCCTTAAGTTTCGTTTTTATTTCACTCAAAAAGACGCCACAGAAACACGTCTAATGTCTTTACTCGACTCAGCCTGCAGCTCTTCTTGTGCTCTTAACACCGTGAAATATATAGAAGACTGTTAAACAGACTTACACAGAAGACAAGTTCTTATCCTTGATTTTTCACTGCAATATCCATATTTATGTTTAGCAAGCATGCCTGCATGTGTAATGCTCTCCTGAGGGCCCCCTCCCACTGTGGCTGCATGAATTTACTTTACAAAGAAAAACAGTGACACTAACAGTAAGCACCCCCAGTCTGATGCTTTGTAGGTCTCTTTAACAGTGATTTAACTGTAGATGCAGCAGAGCATGATGGGAAAGACAACAGTGTAGGACCTCAGTAGCTCAAACAGAGTTAAAATGAGACTAAAATGACATTTTGTACAACTTTCTCATGTTTGCTGTGTTTACCATGAGTCTTTTATATGCAAATAAAAGACAATGCAGTGGGGATCAGTGCTGCACGTTCCCCTGTAGAGGATAAGTGGCTGAGAGAATGGATGGTTGATTAATTTCAATCAATTAAATTAATGTCCTTAAAAAACTTAAAATGTCCTGCAGCTATTTTAGCATTTGAGCTATTTCACTTTAATCAAATAAGTGTTGTAGACAGACTGTTGAGCCTACAAACTAAAGTCAGATGTTTATGGTTTAAACATAGCTTAATAATTCTCACTTAATAAATTTTCAACTTTTAACTCAGAAATCTGAAAAACATAACTGTGATTTCTGCACATTCTTTCCAAAATATTAGCAGTTTTTCCACTTTTATAGTGGGATTCTAAACTTTCATAGTTGAATAATTTACTTTAGATTGAAAAAAAGTTTTTACATGTACACAACACTGGCAGAGGAAGTTCCTAAAGGCATAAATACTGCAAAAACACACACACAAGCAGCCACTGTCACACATAAACGAGACGCACAGGTAGATTCCAAAACAAGTTTTTATTGGCCAATTTACAGAAAGTGCTGTAGTGACCATTCCAAATGAAAACAGACCAAAGAGTCCAGAAATAAAAACCAAACTAAAAAACAAAAACAAAAACAAAAACAAAAACAAAAAAAAAAACTTTTACACATTATACAAGATTTCCATGTTAATTTCACCGTCCTCCTCTTCTAAAACAAACGTTAGGACAACATCAGGGCTCGGGCCGATGCAAAATCCACCAAAGGTTCCAGGAGGGGAAAAGGGAGGTGCGAGGAGGGAGGTGACGTCACAAGACTAGGTGTCACAGTCGATGAGGGAAACTCTTAAACAACATATGAGATCTTTTACATGAACATAGAGCTACAGTATACACATACAGTAGGTTCTCCCAGCTACACCCATGGGACAGCTGTCAGAGGTTCACTACGTTAAAGGGGGAAACTTTCCGGTGTGTTTTTTTTTTTGTGTGTGTGACTTCAACCAAACTTTGATTGATCTGTGGCTGACTGCACTATCAGCTTACGACACGTCACATGCGACAGAACTTCCTGTTGTTGTTTTTTTTATGTGGATTTTTGGCTATCAAACATCTCAGACAGGCTGGATTCAGGACGGCCGCAGCCAAAGATTAATGCCCTTTCACTTCAAGGTGAGGAAACCTTCCACTGGGTTTTCTGATTACATCAAATGCGACGCTGCCGAATGCATTCACCTCTTTGTCCTTTTTATCCGAAAAGTTGCACCAGGAAACTTTACAAACTCAGTGGCCCAAAGTACTGCTAGAGAAGTGGGATTCATTTCATTGTCCGTAAAACTAGATGTCTGTCATTAATGCTGCATTTCATTCAAAGGTTGACGTTTTAAAAGTTCATGCAGTAATTTAAGCCTCTGTGGATTTAACCTAAAAAACCCTGAAAGGTGTGTTTTTTTCCCCACTAATAGGTTTTCCACAGGCAGCAGCTTATTCTGTGCCAGTGGAAATAATGTCACATCAACAGTTTAAAGAACTTCCATTAAAGATTATTGCAATTAAAAAGACCCAAAGGTGCACTTACAATGATTACGGACATAAAAATGATATGAGGCTTCAAATGTTCCTGCTGTGAAGCTAATGTTGACCAGAGTGCTACTTAAACATCAGCTGGGCTGCTGTCAACGGCCAATTATAGCTTTTTTACAAATAACTCTATCTGACTGCTCACAAAATACACATAATAGCAAACTTATGTTGTAAAAAAAAAACATGCTAAATTTGCATTAATCATTATTATTTTAGACCTGGCTGAGAAACAGAACATGACATCACCATATACTGAGAATTTGGCAAGCATGTTAGCAGAATATTTACACATTAACACACACAGAGTAACATTAGTGTTTGTCTGAAGTCGTGTTTCTGACAGTTTGATGACTGAAAGTCTGATATTTACTCTCTTTTTTGTTCTGTTTAGACTGATAAGACTGATAAGTGCAGTGACACTGGAGCCACATATTTGACCATATTTATATCTGTGAATGGGTCCTCCCATTTGCACTCTTTCTTGTGGAAAGATACAACCTCCATGCAATGCAGCATTAATGGCTTGCAGCAGCACATGGTGAACTAACAGTGCAGCTTTCTTCCAAGGAATATTTGTTGCTAAACACTTTCTTAAGGCTGCTTTTTTCACACCTGAGACTAAAATTAAATTACTGCAACTTTTACGGGCCATACATGAGCACTGAGAGGACTCTGTTCTCTGGTGCATCGCTGCTGTATTATTTTATTATTATTACTTTAATGTATGAGACTGGTGCCTCTGATCCTGTCACTGTGAAGGCAGCGTCACATCCGTCCTGAAGCCAACCTGCGGTCAGCTGGAATGATCCGAACACGGAGCTGGAAACACACTCACAGGGGCCGAGGGGTCGATCAGCGAAGACCCCTGCAGGCTAAAGGTTCAGGGTGCGCACATACACATGGAGAGGTGGCATATGTGTGTGTTGTGTATACAGGTGGAGAGGAAGAGGGAGGGGGGGATTCTGGGCGGAGGAAGTGGTGTTAGAGGGTGGGAGTGGGGAGTAGGGGAGTAGGGGGTGGGGGGGTCACCTACTATACTCACTATTTACAAGAAAGGAGTGTATAAAAATGTACAAGTCGACTCCTCCGTCTTTCCCCAAAAGTCCAGAACTCTGATCCCTTGGCTAGTTCAGCATGTCTACACACAGATCATCTTTTTTTGATTTTGTTTTTGCGTACCATTGAAAATATGCTATTTCTGTAAAATCACCTGGCTTTGCCGCGTAGGCTAGAATAAAGACTGACAAATAACATGAAGTGTACAAACCAAAAAAAATAGTCAGAGTCTTTAACTTTTGCAACTCAGTTTTCTTGAATAAAGACTGTTTTGCATTTTTTTTTTCCGTGGGATGTCTGAGATCTCGCTGCGGAATTTGACGCGTTGAACTGAATATATGATGATTAACAAAATAGGATTTTTATGAATTTTATATCCTTATAGATCATAGTTGTGATGTGTTTGATGGGAGATAACTCGTTCGATGAAAAACAGCTTTTTTTGGGGGGGGGGGGGGGGTTGATCTAAATTTATCGAGCTGGTCTTGAAAATAAGGATTACAGTCATTTAATTTACGAGCAGTTTGTGTCATATTATTTCTTATCAGCTGTATAAAACATGAGGT
>JAPZDV010000024.1:4857346-4872551 GCA_029814665.1 Acanthurus lineatus
AATTTTTGCTGAAAATTTGTAGCATCCACGCTCTCGTGACCCCCCCCCTTTGATGACATCACTATGACATCATCACCCCCCTGAGACAAAGAATACATTTTTACAACAAAACAACTAAACTTAATGTGTTTAATCAAATAAAAAAAAGGGCCTTTTATTATTATGAATTGAACTGTTGCCTTGGCTACAAGTTGGAGCTCGTGTGTGTGTGAGTGTGTGTGTGTGTGTGTGTGTGTGTGTGTGTGTGTGCATGTGGTTCAGTGTAATCCAGATCTTCCAGTAGGGGGAGATATTACCTCATTTTTAGGAGCATCAACATCACATAAAGTCTTTGTGTTTCTAACATCAGATTTGAGGTTTCAGTATGGATGTGTTGCAAAATGTGTGTGTGTGTGTGAGTGTGAGTGTGTGTGTGTGTATTTGTGTGTGTGTGATGAAGTGACTGAATGTGTATTTCAATAGGATATTGTAGTTTTGTCCCAGTTTTGGCCCCTCTTGCTCTGGTGTTGCATCCTGGGTAGCTGGACGTCCACTTCCTCCTCACTGTCGTCTGACTCAGCGCTGGTGATGTCATCCTCCTCTTCTTCCTCTTCATCCTCCTCCTCTTCCTCCTCCTCCTCTTCCTCGCTGGCTTCCTCCTCCTCCTCCTCCTCCCCTGCGGCCTGGGGCTCCTCCAGGTTCTGTGGTGGGAAATATTTTGAGTTTCTTAAACTAAATAATCAGAAATAGGTTTTCAAAGGAAAGAATCTGAATTTTGTCTTCAGATTTTAAAGTAAAACATGTGTCTGGCAATCACAAGACCTAGATTGATTTTATTTTTCACATTAGTCATTCCATTTGAATATTTCCCTTCCTCTCAGTTCTCTTCCACACTCCTCCAGCCCCCAACCCTCCTACCTCCATTGGGTTGACTGTTATCGTCAGAGCCGAGTCGTCCCAGGCCACGTCCGCCTCTTTCGCTGTTTCTGCTAGTTTGACTTCCTGCTGGTGGGTCAGGTGGATCCGGTAGATTCCCAGAACCACAACCACCACCAGAGCAGCGATACACATCACGATTACCACAGTGGCAGCACTCGGTACCCCTGTAGACAGGACGAGAGAAGAGCCAGAGGTTTGAGAAATCTTGAGAAGGGCTTGAAAACGGAGAATGAAGCAAGTCCGGCTAAAACTGTCCATATGAGAACATTAATATAACACTTTTCATCCGAATACAGAGAGAAACTGCAACAAGTTACTTCAATTATTGCAGGTCTTATTCCTCCCCACAACCTTTGGAAGAAAATCTGTCCTGAAGAACGAAATTCCTTGTTTTCTCTTTGTTTTTTATGCACAAGCTTTGACATTATTCATATTTCTTTCCTTCCTGTTTTTTTCCAAGGAAGAGAGGTAGACTCCATCATCCCCACCGAGGCCGTGAGGACCAGGCAGGGAGTCATCACTTTATTTTTAAATGTTGTTTTAGTCATAAAACTTCAGACACATACTCTTTGGATTCATGCAATTAATAAAAACTGAAAGAACTAATCCATGAGTTAATTCCTGCACTTGAGCCATGAAGTTTCATATCATATCCTTCACTGGATCCTGCACTTTCCACAGTGTTTCTCAATAACATCCTCACATCGTTGACCACAAAGCACAAAACTTTGTACCATGTGCACCCAATGGGCTCCTCCGCTGTAAAAAGTGACACTGTGTGTTTTCTGTCAGGCTCTACAGGAATCCTTGTTTTTCTGTGGTTTTTGCAGCTGAGGCCTCTTTACCTGTTTTCACGGTTTTCTGGTTGTTTGGATATTGAAAGCCTTTTCTGATGGCTTATTGACTTTTTTTTTATTTTCTGTCTCATATTATTATATGAGAGGCCTCTTAACTTAAAAAAAACATGGCTCCTCTGTTGAGGGTTGGATCTTTAATTATTGCAACAGCCTATTGATTTTCTTTTAATGTCATTTTTTGGCAGTACTGGCCTGCTTACACTGTATTTTTTTTTACCTACAGTAATCAATACATCTTTTCCAGCCACATGAGTCAAGGAATGACGATGTCAGTCTTTCTGTCCATCACTTCAGTCTGAAATCTCTCAGTAACTGTTGACGGATCGCCATGAAATGTTGTTCAGTCATTCACGTCCCCCTGAGGATGAATTCTTGATCTGCAGACTTTTCATTCGGCGTCATCAGCAGGACAGAAACTTGGCAGCTGCACCCCCGGCTGCTCCTGCTCACATGTCCCAGTGTCCTTCAGCGGGAAACCCCACAGCACACGGCTCCCAAAGCTCAGGTCAGTACCATGTGTTAGTGAAGGTAAAAACTATATAAATGTAGTCAATTTGGTGTTTAAACTTCAATTTAACACTTTGGTTACGACCAAACTCTTGCAAGATTGATGATGTTACTTCATGTCACAACTGTAATTGCGTTCAGTGATCAAATCCAGATGTTAGCAGATTTACACACTAAACTGAAGATGAAGAAAATGCTAAAAATGATACATAAAGATCAGCATATTAGTGTAGTCACGGTGTGTCGGGCCCTCAGGAATAGTTCTGTGGTGAAAAGCTTTTACATCATCACATTAAGCAGACTGACCTCAAAGAACTTTTTTTCCATATCAAACTAATGTTAGGCGTAGCTGTAAAATAATGCATGAGTTTTTAAGAGCATCACAAAGACCCTGAATCGCAGGGAACCAACCTGAAATCAGGCACTTGTTGTCAAAAAGAGACTCTGGTTTGCTGCTTTGTGGGCCAAAAAAAAAACTGAGAAACCCTTCTTCTGTGATGGATTCTAAACCTCTCGACATGAATGATCAATGAACAACTTTCGTATGAATCAAAAGATGACGTTTGACAATAAAAATCAGGCTCAAAGTTTCTATCATCAATAAAAAAAAAACTGCAAGAAAAGAGGCGGAATATCGCCGCTTCTGATGTTTGTCCCTGATCCTCTGTTGTAGTTCAGCTAGTGCAGTATTAAAAAAGAAAAATCGTAAATTTTTCAAAGTTGGCTGGGTTTAACTCTCATGGCTGCCAGTGTACGGAATAAAGAACAATAACAAGCCTCCTGTTTAAACTTTTAGATGAATTTTTGTCAAAAGGCTGCAGGGTTTTTTGATTCCGACAAATACGAGCTCAAAAAGCGGGAGGGATTTACAGTAACTGAGCTGCACGTGAGCTTCAGGATGTTTAAGATATATATATATTTTTTTTAAAAATTAACTACATTTAATGTAGGTCTCAGTGCAGCACATGCATGCAAAGATGTATCATAAGCCCTATTTAGTAGCATAACCACAGCACGCGCCGAGGGATTTCTCTTGATCTAAAATGTTTATTTTTTCTGCTCTGATCTGCAGCCTACTGAGATAACACGACTTCTCTGTGCCTGCCCTCCTCTCCACCAGTCCCTGCTTGTGTGTGCATGCGTGTGTGTGCGAGTGCAAGTGTGTGTGTGTGTGTTTAACGAGTAAGACTCACAGAGGACTCTTCAGATGATCATTTGATTCAGTCTAGTTCCCTAGATTTTCACACTCCACAGCCTTTGATCTTCATCGCAGTGAAGCTTCGTGCAGCCCCTCAGAGTAACTTTTTTTTTTTTTTGCATGTGTACACACACACACACACACACACATGAGCCGTATTTCCCTTCGTACTCTGCATACATCATGATATCATCTGAAACATTCACACTCTAAGAACTTTTTTTTTCTTTCTGCTGTATGTTTGTATTTTTTTCTGCCACACATTCACGGTCTTATCTGAAACCAGCCGCCACTCTGCTCCTCGGAGACTCACACCATTCTCCCGACTCTCTGGGTCTTTTAACAGCGTCGGCCAACTGAACTCTCAAGGAGTCTAAGCAGAAACCATTAGAGTCTGATGAATTATTAACTCTGGTGTGGTAGATTAAGACCAATGTCTCCTTCTCACCACGTTCTCTTTACTTCAGATGAGTCGTGCGCCGCGAGGGATGGCGATAAGTCTGCTGCATCATCCGAGAGGAAGAGAGTTTACACTTCCTTTTTTTTTTTTATCACTGAGGACCTCAGTGTGAGAGCAGCGGTCTGATGAACAGAGCGATAAACAAACTAGAGAGCAAAACCGGAGCGTTCCCTTGAAATCTCGCTGTGTTTACCGCGGGATGAATGAATAGCTGAGGTGAAAACTCTGCTGTGAGGAAGAAATCCAAGCGTCCATCACTATTTGATCAAATCATCTAACTCTTTACGTTTATATATCCAATATCATGACGAGTTGCAGCCTCAGTGAAGCCTGAAGCTATGAGGTTTCTGTAAGAGGAGAGCTGGGAGGGGAAAAAAGAGGCTTCAGTTGCTACATTGGAAAAAGCAGAATAAAAATACAGAGGAAACTTGGGTTTTTTTGAAGTTCAAACAGTGGGGTTAAGTTGAGATTGGATGTGCCTCTGAAACAGCAACACATTATCGGGGTGTGGCTCCCGTGTTGGTTATCATGGCTCTTGACTTTGACTGAGGAAGAGGAGCAGGATTTCACATGAGAATAACACATCGCTCTCACATCTTCTCGCCCCTCATCTTTTAGTTGCTGCAGTTAGCAACTTTGTTGGCAGAAGATGGAGCTGCGATGAGAGAAGCAGATTGGGTGGTTTCTGCCTGTTTAGGGAACTTTTTGGGGTGTTTTCCTTCAAGTTAAAGTCTCAGTGTATTTCAGTGAATTGTTCCTTCTGCCTGGATGATTGACTGAATGTTTTTTCTGTTCAAATCATGTTTGAATCTGCTTGTATAAGTAAAGACTGATGTTTAATGTAGCTTTATGTTGTTTGCTCAGAGGACGAATGAAATAAGATGAAATGAATCTGATACATGAAGCAGTTTGCTCATAAAGATTTAGGGACACTGAGTGAGTGTGTGTTTTCGTACCTGAGCTGTGGCTGGGATACAGGTCATGCATCATGGATGGATGGTGGACCACCTGCATGTACTGAGGAGGAGCCACCATGTGACTGATGTGCTCCCCGGCTTCTGAACTGTGCAGCAGGCTCACCTGGATGGAGACAGGTGAAGTAAAAGCTCAGTCACTGTCAGTTCAGGCACTTTTGGTCCTGGTGTCTGTAAAACGCAGCATCATCCAATGTGACGACTTATCATTGCTGAGTAGCTCAAGTAAATATTATTTTTAAAGATATTTCTCCCCTTTTGGAAATTAATTCACTCTACATATTTACAGTCATTCTTTTAAGCTGCTTGTGATCCCTCAGGACATGGTAACTGATGGTCAAACCAAAAACCAAAGCTCATAAAAATAGGATATATGATAACTGCAGCAAATGCACAGATTTGGACAACTAGAATCAGTGAATGCTTGTTTTTTAGCTCAAAGACTAAAATGGTTATGTAAATAATCAAAATTGAAGCTAATTAATTAGTTTTCTCTAAATGTGATTTTCATCCACCTCAAATTTAATGAATAAAAGGGGACTTTGAAGGTGGTAATTGATAGAAACACTAAAGATTTCCATTTTAAAACCTTCTGTATTGTTCAGTGTTAACTCTTAAAAAACCTGCATCAGGTGAGCTGTCGCACTGCGACCTGTCTCACTCACCTCCAGGTTGAACTCATTGCTGGTGTAACGTCCGTTGAGCTCCGAACAGGTGAGGCGAAACCTTCTCTCCGTTAGTTGTCCGGCTTGCCAGTTATAATACTGCACCTGTCGGATCACCTGTTCATAGTTTGCCATGGAGTCAACACCTGTGAAAGGGGGCGGGGTCAGCAGAGGGATGCACATGGAGAAATATGAAAGGTGACAGACAGAATTAACGGAGACTTAACTTGTGAAGCGTGTGAAATCACTTTGGTGTGGTAACCATAGCAACCTACCATATATGGACATGCCGGAGGTGGAGTTGGTGGCGTCGAGGTGTTTTCCGAGCAGAGCGCTGCGCTGCAGTTGGAGGGACTCCTCCTCGGGTCTCAGCTCCTCCCCCAACACCAGGATGTCACAGTAATCCAAGTTATGAATGATCTCCTCCAGCACACCTGGTCGACGTGCTAACACACACACACACACACACACACACACAAAGTATTGTAATATGCCTTTTTTAACACCTTCACCAGAGACCTACCAGAGAATATCAGAATCCTTTTGCCCTCATCTCACTTTGTTTTTTCAGGCTTGAAACTTGTATTTTGGGCTCTCGCTCCTAATGAGCAGTGCTGAAGTTCTCTTGGAAGCTCATTTTTAGGCACCTCAGTGGGGTTATTTAAGTTCAGATACCTTTGATCTCATGAAAACAACAAATACTGTGTATCAAATACACTTTTCCTAACATGACCTTAATTATCAGATGATAGTCTAATTACCTCCAAAGCCAAAGCGTCTGTGGAAGGAAAAAAAAAAAGCCTGAACGCTGCGGAGGATTCAAACAGAGCAGGACACAACACACCTGCTCCGACTACCAAACTCCAATTATTCGTCAAGTCTCTGAACACAGACGGTGCCATGAACTGCTCTGGTAACAAGTCCCCTCAGACAGCTCCCATCAAAGCACCGCTGGGTGGCTGCTCGGGCTCCTCGACAGTCTGCTAAGCACCAGCCTCCACCTCCAGCCTCCTCACTGCCAGCCAGCCTTCTCCCTCACTGCACACTTCCCTGGGGAGGGAACCAGCTATGCCCATTTAACAACTTCCCATTGCAGGAAGATAGATATGTGGTGTGTGTGTGTGTGTGTGTGTCTGCAGGAAAGTCTCTGGGGGAAAGGCGAGAGATGAGGTGGAAAAAAATGGGCGGGTTAGAAAAACAGGTGGAAAGAAAGTTGTTTTCCAGTAGAGAAGACAGTTCTGTATGTTCTGAAATGAATCAAGGCTTTTCTTTGAACATGCTCTTCGTTTTTTGGATTGTTACTTTCAGTGAAAAAGGAGGTTTGCAGGTAACAATTTCATGCAACTTTTAATTTGCTTTTAGCATTTATTAGCTTATTGTTTTGGTTGAGCTGCTAGCAAGTTTTACTCAAAAGCAGCTGACTATTTTCTGCAAAAAACGGGCCTAACAATGGATGGTTGACAGCAGGTCAGCTGACCCTCCAAACATACTAAACTATAGAGGAAACCAACAACAGGAATGTGTCTTAATTTCCTTGAGGATGTGTTTTGCAGGGTGTCCAGCCTTGTGGACAGTCCAGCATTAAAAAAAAGCAGCTGTGGAGGAGGAGAAGCGACCTGAAGAAGAGCAGCAGGAGGCCCGCAGGAGGAACGCAACAGTTACAGAGGAAGGTGTGTTTACGGAGGAAACTACAACTCACGATGCAGAGTATCAGCTCCGCCGTCGGCTGTTTGTGGCAACGCCGACCTCAAGATAAAAAACAAAACACTGACACAACCACATCTACACACAACGAAGCCTCTGAGCTCGACTCAAACTTTTAACTTGAAGTCATGCATAACCAACTCTGTGTTTAAAGAAAAGCTGTGGGATCCAAAATAACCCTCCAACAACAGGGCAGAGGTGTGTGTTTTTCAGCTAGTTGAGGGGAATTATTCTGCCTCCAAGTGGCCAAAAATCTATAACAACGATGAATATGGATGTAAAATAAAAATTAAGAAAGTACAGCTAAGGAGGGCATTGTTTCTTTAAAGACAACCATCCTTTTCCTGCAGATTCACAGCAAGACTGTGTAACATCACAAAGAAGTCGCACAGTCTAAAGTTAAATTGTTCAGTAATTAAGTTTACTGTTGTTAAATCCAATATGCACTCTGGGGTTTTGCTGCTACAGGCTGAGAGCTCTTGTGAGTGGTCGCTTTGGGGTGCAAAGCTAATATAAGCAAGACTGTCCCAGGAACAGTTTGTGTGATCATGTAGCCGCCGCTGATCTCAGAGCTGCAGCGTGGGCGGGATGGTTAAACAAAAAAGAAGAAAAATTCAAACTGGCCTCCCTAGAAAGAATTACAAAGATGGAGAGAGGCTGGATGGAGCACAGGAGGGGTGGGAGTTAATACTGAAGCAAAGCAGGAGAGGAGAGACAGAAACAAAAGATGACCATGAAAGCAAATGGGTCGAGATACTTGGCCACTTGAAGGCGATGAATAAAAGGGAGAATGGACATCATTGGCTCTGTGTAAACGCATTGGAGTAAGCCTGGAAAGATACTTTTGTTTGAGGTGAGAGGAGCGGGGCTGTGCAGAGGGAGCTAAATAAAAAGACAAATGAAAGACAGAGAGAGGCAGAAGAGGGCAAATGGGTGATTAACAAGGGCCAAAGGAAACCCGCTGTATGCCCTGCGAAGAGAAATTTGATTAATCTTCAATCCTTTAAGCCTTGAAAGAACACGAAATCTGCTCATTACTGAACTTCATGGTGCCTCCCTCTCTCAAATACTCTCCTCTCGTGTCTCTTCTCGCTTTCTTTCCATTTCTGTGTCTTTCTCTGGCTTCCAGCTAATCTCTTCCCCCCAGCTGCAGTCTCAATTTCACCGGCAGAAAGAGCTCCGCCGACTCCTGAAAGCAATGCCACTTTCTGCTCTTCTTCCTCCGCCGCATTACGCACAATGGAGGGCTAAAACCTCCCTCTCGCTCTGCTTATCTGCTCGTAATTGGCTGCTAGCGCCAGGGCCCCGGGGCCCGAGTGCCAGGGCCGAGTCGGGCTGTTCCCGCCACGGTGGTCAGATCACTGGACGAGGCTACAGCCGCCGGGATTTAAATGTCATACTCATTTTCTGCTGGTCAAGGTGGTGCGACCCTGAGAGCCAGTCCTGTGCAGGTCTTACTCAGCAGGAGGGGGGGATGGGGGAGGGGGGGTTGCATGGGGACAGATAGACAGTTTGTAGAAGAAGGATTGACTCCGCAGCAGGAAATGGACTCAAAAATAAATTTGCAGGGCCGACATAGCTGCATGGAACAAATGGCTCTTGCTTACAATGTAGATAACTGCTGGTGAGAGGGGGCCACTTGTCCCCCCATGTTTGAGGAGTTACAGTTCAGCTACATGTATGCAAACCAGAGATACACTGTATTCAAGCTCAGTTTTGAGGCATTTAAATACTTCTACTTTTTAATTCTTATCTCCTGCATTAAAGAAAGAAATACGTCAATACAAAATAGCAAGTAGTTACTAAAACATAAAATATGTATTTCCATTAAAAACGGTCTAAAAACAGTACTTTTGTCATATATTTTATCAAGTTGTGTTGTATTTAAATGATCTCAAATGTATCAACAATGTTTAAACTCAAAAAAATCATTAATGTCATTCAAGGTTACTGTGTCTTTTATTTTGTAGATCTTTCTCTATAAAGACAAACTCTTTCTCCAAAAGGTACAAGTCTGACTTCACCTCACAAAGTGTGAGACATAAACCTCCCTGCAGGTAGAAATCTGTCCTGACTAAATATTTCAGCAGTTTTCATATTGATAATGTGTTCACTCATTCATGAAGTCCCATCACCTATGCAGCGCCACCTGTCTCGCTATCAAAACAAACCTTCAGAGGAGGCTGAACATTTCATAACACCTCATGAGGCTGGGAATCAGCAGCAGTGAGGGTTGCTTTTATCTGGTGCTTCTGCATGCACTGCCAGCTCCACCAAACAAAAGTTGTGCTGCTGTTCAGTTGTTTTTTTTTTATTACAGGCAGACAGGCTAAACTTTACACAGGTAGACAGACTTAAGGTGTGTGAAAGTCCAAACCTGTGTGATGTGCCGCGGCGTCGACCCTGGTGACTGTGCTGATGATGTGGAGGTCCTGGAACAGAGCTACGCCTCCCGGCGATCTGAGGTCAGTGGCCGGCCGATTGAGTCTCTCCACCCCTGTGATGGTTATCCTGGGCTCACTGGGCTGCAGCACCATCACCACTGCATCTATGTCCGGGATGGTGATGCAAGTATCTTCACCGAAACACCTGGAGAAAACAAAAGAAGGGAGAGTGGAAGTTAAATGACGAGGAAATGCTGAAATTTAAATCCATCACAAAGCCATATTGACCACAATCTTACACAAACGACCTGCACAACTTAATTTAATCTGAAATTTCACCTTGTGAGTGCATGAACGTGTCACCGAGTGAATTTCATTACTTCTATCCTGAAACATATTCTGTGAACAGAAGATCGTATATGAGGTTTGTGCAGTTGATACACAGCACTAATGCCTGACAGAGAAGACTTTTTTTGAAAAAAACAGCTGCAGCCCTTCAAACAAACCTGTCGTAAACCTATTCGGCATCAGAATGTAAATATGTAAAGCAGCAGCTCATACAGCTTATCATCTGCGGCGGGACCTCCTGCCTGCACTAAAGGCTGTTAAATCCACATCCAGACCTCGGTGCATGCAGTGATTCAGGAGGTAAAGAGCTCTGTCAGCACACACAGACCTGCAGCTGTGTTCCTGCTGTGTTTTCATACATGCATGTCCGCCCCCCTGCTTGCCTGTCAGCGCGCGACAGCGTGCGTTTAAACGCGCGGCGTCAACCAGCAGCCTTTAATGGACGGACACATATCTGCTCTCTTTGTCTTGAGCTAGATGGCTGCGAGCTCACAGCACAGTCAGACGGGGGGGGAGAGCAGACACACAGAGATAAGCAATATTCACATCCATGACTGCAGACATCTGACACAAACACACACATGCACAGTATAAATACATATATGTATTTAGGGATTTATGATCAATAAGAAGAAAAAAAAAGTGACAAACTGGAGATCATCCACCCTTAAATAGAAAAACTGAACTGACTGAATTCAGCTGAGGAATGTAAAAGTTGTTGTGCTTTTATTCTGACAAGGTCCTTGTGCTTTAACTTGACCTTGATGAGTTTACGAGCCGGTCTTGACCTTCAAAACATGGCGGCAGTGTTGATGGGTGATCCAGTGGCAAATGCAGCATCTATGTTTTTATATCTGTGGGTGTAAGAGTTTTACAAAATTGCCAAACACTTTCTTAATCTTTCTTTTTTGTTGGTCTTCAGAGAACACAAACTTACTGATAAGTTCCTGAAAATACCAGATTTTTCTCTGCAGTATCGTTCTACAATCAGAGAGTTGACACGCCGGCTTTAACTCAGCAAATGGAAAAAAAAAGTGCAATTTCACATCTAGTTTCTTAAAACATTCAAAAAGAAATCGCTGAAACTTGGCCCCGACAGCTGGATAGAAACTTAACTATTGTCTCTAATCCTCTGCAGTCGGCTGTCTGAGGCCGCGGCTCGAGACAAAAACAGGTTAGGGGGCATCATGTAATCTCTCCTTTTCTTTCCTCGTGGCCACAGCCAGTGGTGTGTGTCTGTTTGCTGTCCGGGCACTAAGCCATTGTTGTGAGCAGTGGGAGAAACAAACTCAGTGATGCAGGGAGACGGCTGCTGCGTGGGTTTGCTGAGCAGAGGAAAAAAAAAAAAAAACAAAAAGACAGAGAAAAAACAAAAAACTGGAGCAAGTCCAACTTAATTATAGAGAAATATGACAAGGGAGCCTAAAAGGGCCGTTGCAAAAGATTAGCTCTGGCTACTTTTATTTTCTCAATGTCTGCAGTAATTGCTGTTATTAGTTGTCAGCACAAAACAAACTGAATTGCATTTGGAGGAAACTGCTTAACATCTCTGTTTGTTTGCGAGGAGCCATACTGTCAGTCTGGTTCAACACTTTCTGATGGGTTATGGCGGGAGGCCATGTTTCAGGCTCTCACAGTGTAACTAACTCTGCTGAAGGCCATCTTTTCTGCCGGTGTGTGTTTTTTCTTTTTTTTGGATGAAGCACTTAAAACAACACATTGGAAGTTAAATCACCCGTGTTATCAGTGAGACTCTGCACAGGGGATTTGCTGAGAAGTTGCACCTCAGTAACTGAGAATCTTACTGAATCTTAATAATGTGCAGTTTTGCACCTCTGGTTAACAAAGCTGACACTAGATACGGGATACAAAAGAACTCCTCAGAGGTCCAATATTCTCACTGATACAACTAAAAAAAAAAACGACTCTGTTAATCACACATTTTACTCTGAAAACTCAGAACTCATTTTTCATCTTTTAAGTGCAAAAGAGACAAAACATTTCACATAAAAAGCTTCTCATAAAACCTGATTTCATTCATTTTTAACACAAAGACAGCCACTTTGAACAGAAGCTCCTGCCATTAGCATTTGAATGTGTAGCATTTGAAAGCGCTTTATATTTAGAAACACTTATCAAAATGCAGCCCATTTACCATTTGCATGTATTTGTATCATTTAAGTGAGAAGTTCATAAGTGTTAAGAACTAAACTGTGCATGTTTGTCATCATTTTTTAGAGAAACTCCCTCAATCACTCATTCAGTTTTTCCTGTATGATATATATTTAATACTACTCTCTGGGGAACGCTTCATTGAGACCTTTCAGAGATTTTTGAGTTATTATTACTTTGTGTCATTGCAGACAGGTGAAATGTCACAGGACTGCAATTTTCACATCTATTAAAAGGGAAGCGTTGCACTGTGGGATTATTAGTGGAGAGAAAAAAAGTCGTCATGATTTCCTCTGAATCGTCCAGACATCGTCTTTTCATGTTTTTCTTAAGAGCCCATAGGAGAAAAATATCATTTTACGTGAGTAGTTTTTACATAAGCATAATCACATTCACCTTGAGAAAAGCAAGTTGGTTTCAAAGAATAAATCTGAAGGTGTTGCTGTTAAGATTTGAGCTGTTTGCTCAGTTATTTTCACGGTGCATGCAGTGATTACAGTTCATAGACATCAGTGAGAAAGAAGTTCTCTATTTAATTGCATGGCCATGAAATGTTTACATCTCTGTTTGTTCATGAAGGGGAGGTTTTTGCTGACATGTTAAGGCAGCAGGTTACGATTGAAGCTCTTAGCGTAACTTACTAAGTTTCCAACAGTGTCTGTTGTGAATGGGAGTGAAAAGAAATAACCAGGAAGCTACAAAACACTTTATCAATAAATCTCATCCTCCTTAAATGCTGACCAAACATATGCTCCAGAAGTGTTTTGCAGTGATTTCATATCTTATTCACACACACAGACACACACACACAGACACACAGACAGTCACTCAGGCATCAGTCAGCAGTCTGCTGGAAAAACTTAATTTAAACAACATTTAGCAATGACGCAAGCTTAGCCGTCATTAGCATAATGTATTCCTTGATAATCGGTGCGCCTCTAGCTACGATGACTCTGCTTCATCACCAGCAGACATGCAGCCTTCATCACCACACACAACAACGAGTACACACACTCACACACACACACACATGCAGTCACTTCTGCTGTGGTAGTTGAAGTTCTCGAGCCCACGGCCGTGCATCGAACCCAACAGGAGGGCGGAGAGTGAACCCCCAGGGCCGTGCTGCAGGGGTCTACATATATTTAAAACAATCATGAATTTTAATGGCAACCCGCCGAGGGAGGCTGCTTTACCAACCAGCCTCTCTCTCTCTCTCTCTCTCTCTTTCTTTTTCTTTTTATATCTCTCTTTCTCTCATTCCTCTGGCAAAACCCAGGCAGAATTATTAATACATGACATGAAAATGTAAAAACCGGCCTCCGGTGGCAACAGCGAACAGAAAATGGTGTATAAAAGGAAAAGGAAAGTGACAGCAAAGGAAAGGAGGCAGAGAGAGAGAGAGTGAGAGTGAGAGAGAGAGGGAGGGGTTGAGATCAATGTGTGAGAAAGGATTTATGTATCAGTCAGGCTGTGATATCTGCTGCGTTGTTTTAACACGTTAACAGAAGTGTTGAGGTGGGTGAACGCACCTCATAACTGAGAGAGGAGCTGCAAACAAACAGAGACAATGAGAGGGGATTGAAGGAAACAAATGAAATAATGGAGATAGAGAGTATTTTAAAAAAAAGAATAAAGAAAAAAGCAGCGTTGGGAGGAAAAGGAAGTAAGAAAGTAATTGTTGTACGCACTGGACGATGGTGGAGATGTGCAGACGTCGGATGCCTGGTGTGGGAAACTGTCGAGAGTTTATGTAGGAGACTTTTCTCACAGCGGCGTTCATGTTTTCCAAGTCCTCTCCTTCCATTACCAAGATAGACTGAGCCGGGTTAAAGTGGAACTGCCGAAAGAGAAAACAGAGATATTAGACGGAGAGGGAACCGAAACAGTTCATGACAAAATGTTAACAGGAACAGTCATTCACAGCTGCGCTCAATCAGCTCTGAGTAAGGTGCTGTGGATTTGTCCGGCGCCTGGCGGGGACACTACCTGTAAATACGAAACTGACTAAACAAAAGAAGACGATGTGTTTCTTAGACATGAGAAGGCATGGACACATTGACCTGCCGTGTTGGCCTTGAGCCAAGCATGCAGCTGGAGCCCCATAAACGCCTTGTTACGCCGAATCTCAGCGTGATGTGAGCTGATGAATATCCACCAAGATTCGCTCTGCAGGAACCTGAGTCATTCTAAAATTAGATACCGACACAGGTGGCTGGTAATAAATCAGGACCCACATCAAAACCATTAATGGACTTTTTGGCCACTTGGGGGCAGCTGTGCACACATTGATTTCAAGGTGTGATCCAAAACTTTCAAGACTTCAGCAGTATGTGTATGTTGCAGGTGCAAGCAATAACTTTTTTGAGGAAGTATCCAAACTTACACTGTTTGATCATCATCTGCACATGACTCACACACACTACTGTGACTACTGGTTTGTGCGAATCTCACGCTTTTCATGACTGCTTTTACTACATATTTAATTAGCCTCATTTGCATTTTTCATATAAATTTCAGAATTTCAAATAAATCAAAACTTTGCACACAAAAAAGTCTATACGAGTAAAGAGGTTGAGAGGTTTCATTTTGATATCTTTTATTTATCACTTTTTACCTTTTTCAACCATCTAAGGGAACTTTCACACCTGTTATGGCTGGTCCGGACTTCTGTACTTTTGGACTTTTCACTTTGATCCAAACCAAAATAGCGAGTGTGAAACCTCCCTTTGTCCCTGGTCCAGACCAAACAGCTGAGTTTGGTCTGATCAAAAGAGGTGGTCTCAGTCTGGATCAAATTGAACCTGGTTCGGTTTGTGTCCAGTGTGAAAGCAAAAGATTCGGACCTTCGGACCTTCGGACCTTCGTACCAATGACAGGAAGTTACAGCAGGCAACCCTGAAAACGAACAACCAGCTAACAAAACAAAGAATGAGCTGAGGCTATGAAGGGAGGGTCAAAGTCATAGCTCTGACATCAAGGAAGGTTTTATCGCAGCAGTCGGGGCTCAGATCCCTC
>JAPZDV010000024.1:4874448-4895699 GCA_029814665.1 Acanthurus lineatus
ATGTTGGTATCTAAAGCAAAGCTAGCTAAATGGCTGTAAAACAGCTGGCTTTTAACATAATAATTTACTTTGGCCTTTTTATAGCTAAAGCCTGGCTCATATTTCTGTTTTTTCTAGGAAATTCTTATTAGTTCAACTCAACAACATTCTTGTTGCAAAACAGCCAGATTTATCATCCCTAGACTTATATGTGACCTTTTGGTATCAACTAAAAGATAGCTAACGTGGAGTGAAGAGGGGACCAAATGTCTTATTGATGTTTGGTCCAAAGACTTTATTAAGGGCCAACTAGAAAAATTCATAGAGCTACAATCAAGCTACAAAACAAGGCACTTTCAACGCGCTGACATCAGACGCCCGCCAACAAACCAAGCAATCTAAGGCACAGAGACATCCAACCCACGTACTTGATGACGCTATGACATGGATTTGTCATGGAAAGTCTGTTAGTCTGTTTGCATAATGCAGTGTGAAACCGAAACCGATCGGACCAAATGTACACAGTGTAACAAAAACACTAAGTTTGGTTTGGACCTTGGTCTGGACTTTCAGGTGTGAAAGGGTTATAAGTGAACATAAAGTTTGCACTGCAGTAGCACAGTGTACCTACTCTAAGGAGTCATAAATGCATTCGTACTGTTCAGATAGAAGAAGAGACCAGTGGCTGCTTATAGAACAGAAGAGAAAATAGTGAAAAGAACATAAAGACATGACGAAAACGCTGGTATGGTCCATTAAGTTAAGTGTCTGGAAAAATAGTCTGTGGACACTCGACACAACTACAGCTTGACAAAGGTGTGTGTTCTCCTGCAGGGTTTGATGGAGGGGATTTGAAGCAGTTCTCCCTTTAAAGAGGCTTTAGTGGTCTCCTGCTAAAGTGTCTCCCATCTCCAAGAACCGGCTCTCAGCAGCAGCAGGGTGACAGTACTTCAACCCTCGGCGGGGGCCCCCGAACACTCACTCTCCTCTGTCATTTTCCCCTCCACTCTTTTCCTTTTCTGACTCTTTCCACTCATGCTCTGTTTTTCTCTGTCGCTGTACATGCTGCCTGCCTGTCTGTCTGCTTGCCCCCACCTCCCTCCGTCTCCCTCTTTTTCTCTCCCAGTTATTCTCCTCTGATTGTGCTGTGCCAGCCCATTCACCTGCTTGGCAAAAATGCTGTCCTTAAGCCTCCCGTGGACTTGTGGGAGCCAGACGAGTGTGCGGCTAAGAAGAAAATGAAATAGCTCTCAAAAGATAAACTACACTGGCCCTAGAGAGCCCCCCCCCCCCCACCCTCCTCTTCTCTCCTCTGCTCATCACCCTTGTCTTCTCAAAAGTCTGCCAAGGATCTCTTTGCTGCACCACAGCAGAAGGAGCTCCATGGCTGGGGCAGCAGGAGGGAGGGAGAAAGAAAGAAAGAGTGAAGAGAGACAGATAGAAAAAGAGTTTAGGGAGCTGGGAGACATTGGGTGGGTTGGTGGGCAGCTTGGAGTCTACACAAACCCCCATTCATCTTGTCTGCCCTCTATCTTCCACAGTGCAGGAAGACAGATAAGCTGTGGTGGTGAGAGGAAGTGGTGGAGGGGGTGAGCTGAGAAGTTTCAAGGAAGCTAACTTGAGATTTACCTGTGGTGATTTTTGTAGTGTGTCTTTCTGTGCATAAGCGCCCACCAGAGAGGACATATGTTAAATCTATACTCAGTATAGTCAGAAAAAGTTGCTGGGAAACCAACTTAAACTGCTGCTAGGAGCTGAATTCAACAAATGGTTGAACAGTCTGTGAAATGATCTTATTTGCCTGCTTGCCGAGAGTTTAATTATCAATAATACTGTTATTCCTGGATGGTAACACCTGGATTATACTTCCAAACAGATGTGTGCATACACAGCTGTGCACACATCAAACTTTTGTTAATGCATCTTTCAGGGATTTGCTCGGAAGAAATTAAACACATGCACAAGATCTGTGTCTAAAGGCCTGGCTTGAAGATGAGTCCACACAGTCACAGAAAAATGGGGTTACAGATACTTCAAATCCACCCTTCTATGGTGAAATTTACAACACACAGACCCTTTCTCAGTCGCAGACACATAAAGAGTGATTTCTGCTTGAATATGAAGCCATTGCCAACAGCCGCTTAGCTTAAAATAACTCTGGAAACAGGGAAACAGCTGATCTGGCTCTGTTTTGAGGTAATAAAATCTGCCTACCAGCTCTTCCAAGACTCACTTATGTTTCTCATCGTGCAGCACTATACTACTTTTGTTTAATCCATCAAAAAAAGAAGAGTAAAAAAAGTCAAAGTAATAAAAAAAGGCTCATATAAAATGGAAACACTGCTGCTGTCTCTTTCAGTGGTTCAATTTTTGATCCGTAACGTTGTAACTGAGTTAGATTTGTCCAGTTAAGCTCCAGTTACCTGAAGTTTGGCTTGTCACTGCGAGTCCAGTCTGTCTCCATTGAAGCCCTGTGTTACTGTGTGTGTGTGTGTGTGTGTGTGTGTGTGTGCATGTACATGAATACCTTTATGTTCTTGTCCAGACTCTCCAGGGAGTTGATGTCCAGTCCCTCTTTGCAGGCCTGCAGACAGGAAATGACCTTCTGACTCTCGATCTTCCCCGGTCGGATGGTCAGTCCGGACAAACTGCCCCGGAAGTATTGAGTGAACCTTGGCTTGGTCACCTCCCCACCTACACACACACACACACACACACACACACACACACACACACGCATGGAAATAGTTCATAAATGCCTTTTCTCCGTTTAAAATGCGAGCTTGCTTGAGGTTGAAGGAGACATCATTGGTTATGAGCATTATTGGTGTCATACTGTCACGTTTGTGCTTAACGGTATGTGGTGCATATTAGTCCCTTACACACACTGCGGCATCATTAAACAGTGACCTTGACCGCTCTAATTATCAGCCCTGAACACCAAATTATGGCCATAATTGGCCTTGCGATGCATGT
This sequence comes from Acanthurus lineatus, assembly GCA_029814665.1. Classification (NCBI taxonomy): domain Eukaryota; kingdom Metazoa; phylum Chordata; class Actinopteri; order Acanthuriformes; family Acanthuridae; genus Acanthurus; species Acanthurus lineatus. The sequence continues at coordinate 4,877,404 of JAPZDV010000024.1, forward strand.
TTTCTGTCTCAGATCTGTGACTAAGCAACAGGGTGCAGCTGTGAAAGTGCAAGTGTTAGGCAGCCGGCTCATCCAGGCTAAATAAAGGTAAATGAAAAGTCAACACATTAAAAGTGTGTCCTGTGAACTCTGTAAAGGCCAAAACGAGCAAGAGGGGTTTCCAAACCACTCATTATCTGAAAGGTTACTAGCTCTAGGCAGCAAAACTTCATCTATTCATCTCTTTTCTCCCCCCTTTTTTTTAGTATTTCTTCACTTCCTCTTTGCTTCTATTCTGCTTTTCTCCAGGTAGTTCACCGAAGTGATGAAGGTACAAAAGAAAGTCTCTTCATTTAATACACTTTTTATGACAAAAATACTAAATTTGAATGCGTCAAAACATTATAAGGATAAAGTGGAGCAATGCCTGCCGGGCAAAGCTACAGTAAAGGTGCTTATCAAGAGACGGTCTTTCTGTCTTTATCAGCTCTGTGTCCTCATATACCTGCTCCTTCCTCTTCTCTCTTCTCCCTTGTTTTCTCCTCCTCCTCTTCCTCTCTTTTTACTCTGCTGGACCATAAGCTCTCCTGGAGATTCCTCTCCCCTCTCTCTCTCTCTCCTGAGACTCAGCCTCTCATCTCCCCTCATCTCTCTCCAGTTTGCATACTTTCCCATCTCTCTTTCCTCCTCTGTTTATGAAAGCTGTGCTGTCTTTTCAGTTTTTCTTATATGTGTTCAACCGTCCTCTCTCCAGGAGGCAGCTAAGTGCTCCACATACTTCTGGATACCTTTTCTTAACTTATGTTTCACCATCAACATGTAATATCTGTAATTTCGTCATTTTTTGTATACACAGATGCTTTTTTGTTGGTATGTTTTGTACATATAACATCAGTTGCATGTCTGTCATGGAGGGGGAGATGCCCTTCCTGCTTCTCTTGCTTATGTTTCTTTTATTAATGTGTAGAGCACACCTACACCCCCAAAAAAACACAACCTGCGACCCCTTGATTTTTTCAAATGCTTTCAAAAACATGAGTTATGATTTAAGCTGTTTATTCTACATATCAATAAAAATGTGTCTTGATGCCTTTTGCTTGGAATAATGTCCCCAAATCGATCCACTCACTGAAATGTTGATTATCTAACTCTGGTTGAAGTGTAATACAAACACAGCTGCTTACTTTGCATATTTAAAGGCAGCTCGTGGTTAAGTGCTTGCTGATACCCTGCCAGGAACACGGGGAGCAGAGTTTCTTCAAGGGAACCACGAGAATCATTTGAATTCACGCATAACAAACGCTGCCAAACTCGTTCTTTCCTCTTTCTTTATGCATCACCTCCCTGCTCTCCTTAACTCAGCTGCTATTTTCTTCCCTTCTTTTTTATTGCCCTCTCTCTAGATGTCCACCTATCCACTCTGTCCCACCCCTGACAGATGTTATCAATTTAGGCTCTGGTCAGAGAAACCATTAAGGGTCCCAGACAGAGGGTGAAAAAAGAGGCGCAGAGGAGAGGGGGGGGATTACCGAGACGCTGCAGAGCAGGAATGATATGGGTGATAAAACCGCTGATCATTTCACTTTACAGAGGCTGGTTTTTACGTGCTGTCAGCTCTCTTTGCCCGCGCCGTGCAGCCCCTCGGCTCTATAGATCTTTACTCTCCTTTTTACTCAGCTTTATTTGTGTCATTTCCAAAAGAGCAACAGATGAGACTGGAGCAGCATGGGTGAGCTGGAAATAGGATCATTACTTAAGGTGAGAGTCTCTCACTTACTACGTGATTTATTGCGCATATACCTGCCGGCGCATGTGCCCCTGTATTTATTCATTACACTGTATCTAGACCTACACATATATTTATGTTTCAATTTGTGCATATGTGCAATCATTAATACTACATCCTGCGTGCTTGCTGCTGTTATAAGGGGGAAGCCAGGGAGGCAGAGCGGCAGTGTGTGATTACACAGCCGAGAGGAAAGACGAATGAGTCGAGATGAGTGTGTTACTCTCCGCTGCCTGACTGTTCCACATGTCTGAACATGAACACACTCTGCTGGGTCAGAGGGTAAATATAGGCTGACTCTGTGCAAACTGCACAGCCAGCACTTACTAAAGAAGAGGGATGGGCAGGGGCAACCCTTCTATTAAAGAATAGAAGAGAATGAAAATGTTCAAGAGCATCTTTTACAGTTGGATAATTCACTGCTTTGTTGTTACAGGAAGTCACACAGAGAGTGTTTCCTGCACATCACCGAGCAATGCAATCTGGTTAAAGTGCAGTGTTAACAACACCTTTGGTCCCAAAAGCTGCAGGTTCTTTTTGAGGTATGCTGGACTGTACAACATCTACGCGACTGCTTTCAGTACACAAGGAGCTTTTACATAGTTTCAAGCTTCTTGCAACATAAATTTTGTCATCTGTCCATGTCCAGTGAGGGTCAACTCTGTTTTTAAAGAAGATCTGCATGCAAAATCCATTAAAATGTATTAGTACCTGTTATATAGGCTTGTATAGCAACATGGTAAAAGTGTATAATTGTACATGAGGAATGAAATTATACAAATTTAACAACAAAAAATAAATTAGAAAACAATGTGTGAATCTGTGCAGAATGCGCTGACAGTAGAGTTCATCACAGTGTTAATGTACTCTAAGGATGTTTTAACAGCTGTAGATTGCATTGTTTCCATTCAGTCTGGGTCTCCTTTGTGTTCCCAAACAGACTTTTACAAACAAACCAACAGGTCACATACAGTCACAGCAACCTGCATCATCAGGATCAAATATTGGAAACACTTTACCGCATTATATGAGTGTATCTAACTGTCCTGATAACACTGAAAATGTGCAAAGTGAACATAAATTGCAGCTGAACAGCATATAAGTTGTGTCATTTATTACCTGCACTCGCTAAGTATCAGAGTTTGTTCCACCTGAACCAAAGGTGTGAAAACATCCTCACAAAAGCTGAAACTCAACCTCATGACTATGCAGAGTCACAACGTAAAACTCAAGCTTTACAGTGTCTCTGTGCTCTCATTCAAAACATTTTATTATTGCCATTGTTACATTACCTCACAGCCAACAGCATCCATATGTTATGATTAGACTGAAGACTGCCTGCTGACTGAACAGCAAATCATCTTTAGACTGAAAGCGACACTACTAATAAAAAACTGACTGATGTTTTTTTTTTTAGCACCATCTGACAAAGTTTGAGGCAGATTTCTTTACAGACTAATATGTTAAAATCTTGTTACACCTCCCAAAAATAGTTTCTTTGAAAAAAAATATCAAAGATAAAACATTTCCTGATCATATTCATTTGCTTTTGTTCGGACAGAATCTATTTCCCTTAGACAATCCTAACTGACCGGTTAAACGTTATGCAAATTATTCCATTAAATTTAATCAAACGATGCAAAATATAACAGTTGCCTGCAGGTCATAGTCTCTAGAGCTAAAAAAAAACTTTTATATTCAATTTATTTCCTCTGTCTTTCGTTTGCAAACCAATATGTTGTCTTATCTGAACCCTAAACTCATCATTTGGCCACAGAAAACTGAGATAAACCCACTACCGCGGTTCTGCCAGTGGGGATTTTCTTTTCACCACTGTTGTAATAAAACATTCAGAGCCGAGGCTTCAGGAGCCAGTTAGACAATAAATTAGCTCATCTTGCAACATGTTTGCAATCACTTGGCTAAACACTTAAAGCTCAGCGCTTTGAGAAGGCAATCTGTTGTGGCTAATGGCTTATGTTAAGATTTCACTATCTTTACTAAGGCTTAGCCCCAAACTAGAAAAGCTGAAATAGTCTCTGAACTCCCTTTTTTATTCATGGACCTTTTAATCCTCCTAAAGGCTTGTAGCATTCAATGAAAGAAATGGGAGAAGGAGGAGGAGGAGGACTGGGGAGGGGTCGCTGCTGCAGATGAAAGCGACATGTGATGACCTGCTCCCATAGAAAAAGATATCTTGACTCCTTATCTAAGGCTAAGCACCACTGAGCAGTCTCATTTGAGCTATCAAATCAATGGTTTTCTGCACTGTGTGAGAAAGTGGCCCCCTCTTTTACCCTTGTGCAATTAGTGGCAGCTATCAGTTTCGAGGACAGTTTAATTGTACGCCTTCATTCAGACGTCAGGTTCAATCATTTGTCAGTAGCAGAATAAGTGCTTTTCTTAATTACATTGTTCATTCAAGGCAAAAAAAGAAAAGTGGTCCACACTCAATGAGTCTCTTTGTAACAATACTTCACAGAATACTATCCAACTCTTGAACTCGCTCAGACACTGTGTTGAAGCAGAATACCCATAATCACCCATTAAAGCCCATTTAAATGTGATTTAAAGTTTTGTTTCAGTTTCGGGCCTTTTCACTGTTTCATTATCTCCACCTCCATCACCGCTGGCATCTTCATTATCATCATCATCATCATCATCATTAGCTCCACCCACCTTGCCAGCAGGCGCCAACCGTGAGCTGCACATCGATCTGTGAGGGGTGGATCGGCCAGTCGTCGGTCACCAGGTAGGGGTCGTAGGTCACGCCGTCCACGTAGAGCGTCACCACTGGGAACTCCACGTTGATGACGTAGTAATGCCACTCCTTGTCACAGATCTGTCAGAGAGGAAAAAAAAAAAGAGAGTCTTTGATGGATATTTTAAAAGGGATGCATCAGAATTTTTTTTTGTAATCCTTGAAACGTTTTTTATTTTGAAAAATTTCGGCCTTTTGTCTGCATTTTTTGCAACAACACTTTGCTTTTGTGAAGTTTCAGGGCAGAAAGGTTCCTCCTGTGCTTCACACTCACCGAAATGCATTAGTACATTACCTGTTTAACCTCTTCTGAAAAGTGCTCGACAGAGCCACTCTCCAGCATGCTTGACCATTTCCCCTTGCCTTGCTGTGAAATTTAATTGATTGCACAAGCCCACTCATGCCTGTGTGTGTGTGTGTGTGTCTGTCTCTAAGCACATCCATCTCTCCTTCCTCTTCCTCTGCTTCGCCTCGGCGTTGGCAGCGTTCACTGGGCTGTGTTTCACCTCTTCCTCTCAGCTCCTCTGATATAACCTGGGACAGCCTTTGAACACTTAGCCTTGGGTAACCTCCATCTCTAATGAAGAGCGCTCCGCAGCCTGCTTATTAACACTGCTCTTGCACAGCAGATGGGAGTACTAATCAATCCGGTTCAGTTTCCCTGCTATTGAAGTGCGAGATGCAAACATCTGGTCTATTGGTGATCATTCTGCGCAGCTGCTTAACACATATGCAGCATGTCGATGTGCTGAATCAGTGCTCGAAATCAATGGAGGGATAATCTCATTGTGGGTTTGATACTGCTGCAGATGCGACTGATACTGATGGGATTGTCTTTTATAAGTAAGTTAAGATGTTGGGATCAAAACATAAACAATGTGCAATTCCTTGGCATTGCACGTACAAGTTATATAAATATGACTTCAGCGTGTGGGATCATACTGAATATATTTTTGACTTTGGAGCTTGAGCTCTTAATCTTCAATTTGGCTGTTGTTTTATCAGCTGGATCTCATCATCTTTTATCTTTTATTGTGGTTATAACTCATGTAGCAAGTCCAAAACAAGTCATATATACTCAACTTGCACAAACACTAATCCCTCTGACATTTACACATGCAGACAAACCCCTTTTTATGCTCTATCACTTCTTCCCTGTTTTTGCTGTTCAGTATTTCAAACAGAGCTCAGGCCCATATGGGATCTAAGTGGATGACTTCCTCTTGCTGTCTTCAAAGGGGGAGATGTCCAGACGCTCTTGACCAAGACGAGTTTACTTGAGCCGGGTTAGGACATCAGTTAAAAATCCCTCCCAGGGACAGAGGAAGTGAGTGAGTTAAGTAGCCACACATATCAATACTACTTTACAAAGCAGAAGGAGAGTTTGTGACTCGGGTTGGACTTGCAGGGTATCTAACAAGCGAGAAACAAAAACAGAACATATTGACATATCCTGGCTGATTGTGCAGTTTGAAAATTTCATCTCTGACATAAATTAAAGCTGACAATAGCTTCAGTTTTCTGACGGATGAAACTATTTTTAAATAAAAGCAGTCGTACAGGATGGAAATCCATGCTGCAAGTGTTTTTCAAAGCACCTCAGCGAGTTTTTGATGTGTGCCGGTCCGTCTTAAAGAGGAGATGTGCTTCCCCTCTGAATTACTGATAAACATAAAGTAGCTGATGCAATGTTTTTTTTAGCTAGTTAGCGTAGCTGGAGACAAGGGCTGCTGCATGGAGGTCAAAGTTGGTATAAATGAAATAAATTGACAGTCGTATTATGTGCTCCTGATTTAAAGGATATATTTTGTGTTAAGTCTTGGTCTAGGCTATTAAAAATATGAGTTACATTGCTAACACACACACACACTCAATGAGCCCTTAATACAGTTAATATAGTTGTGAAATATTTATCTAAAGGCAGTCTCAACAATAACTAACTGGCAATGTTTTATGTTATTGGAGATGTATTGTTTTTCTTATAGGGGACTAATTACACTTTCTACTTTTTTCTGTCATAATTTTACAATGTGGGCTGTTATATCGAAACTGGCAAAAATTTTCAATGTATTTTTTTCAACTTTCATGACTTTCTGTCAGCAATTCACCTTCTTTGCAGGTTCACCAAGATGCTCTAGTAGCTGTACCTTAACTCTGTGATTTATGGGCTTCAATGATTGACTAATAGCTTGACTTGCTGCAGAAGTAACCACCATGTGCTAAATGTAACTTTAGCGGCTGTTAGCTAGTTAGCTTAATTAGCTGTAAAGTCTCATTAGCTGACTTTCCCATTAGCTGACTGAATCCACCTGCCCCAGGCATTAAAAAAATAGAAACACTTCCTACTGGATGTCAAAAACTTCACACAGAACATAAAATGACAGACAGGTTGCTACGAATGGTTAACTTTCAGATGCTATCACATGTAGCTCAGCTCACGAGCTCATGGAGATGGCCTCAAAGTTCAGCATCTTGTCATGAAAACGATTAAAGTCTGAGAGAGCAGGTGCACTGTTATGCATGGGAAGATACCAGCTGGACGACAGAGAAACTTTGTTGTGTGAGTGTGTGTGTGTGTGTGTAGGTGGTGGAATCAATATCCTTTACAGAAGCTCAGACCTGGAAATTACACAAAGAACCACCATGTGAGAACAAGTTCAAATCTATACAATACCAAAATAAAAAAACGGCCACTGTAAGTGTGTGTACATGTGTGTGCGTGGGCGTGTGTTTGTGTGTTTGTGTAAGACAGCAGTTCCACAAGGACGCGCTGCTTGTAGTAACACCTACCCACAAAGAATCACACGTACATGAATGCGGAGACATCAGTCGAACACCATTAAGTGTCAACTTCAAAAAGTCTTCAAAGCCAGAGTGAAAGTTTTTTGGAAGAGCAGCTCTGTCTTGCTTTTGCTTATGAAAGCACAGCAAAAAGTTTTGTATTCCCCAAACCCTCCACTTTCCTGTGTCTGCGCCTGATGCAAATTGACAGACGGAAGGAACGAATGAAATAAATAACCACACAAACAAAGGAGAGGGAGGACGTGAAACAACCACAGGACAAAGAAAAGGAAAAGAAAGAGAGAGAGAGAGAGAGATCGGAAGCATCACACATCAAAGATCCTTCATCATCTCTTGGGGCACTCGATGGCGAGAAGAAAAACAAAATTGCTATCAGCCCCCCTCTATCTCAGTATCTTTCTCTCTGCAGTTTATTTGGTCTCATTTCTTCTTTTTGCCTTTCTCTCCATTAGAACATGACTGTGGGAGTTGTTGCCTCAAGACCTTTGGAGTTGAAAGTCTTTATGAGATCTGTCACCAAACCCAACCCTCTAACTTCAAACAAGAGATGGAGGAACGAGATAGAGAGAGGTAGAAGAATGAGGAGATATGAGATCAGGTGGTGGCAAAGCAGGGAGATGACAAAGAGGGAATGAAGGAGGGTGGAGATGAAAGGAAGAGAGGGAGGAAAAGAGGGTGTGGAGAGGAAAATAAATGATATAAGAAAAGACTTTTAGAAGAAAGTGGGAGTGAAAAAGAAGGAAAAGCTATTAAAACTTGAAGCTATTAACTTTTACTATTACGTATACATACAACTCAGGAAACCTCAACAGGGGAAGTAGTTAATTGGAAATACGCTTATATGCTTTTCTAGTAGGCAGGCAAAAGGGATCAAACACAGTCTCCAGTGTTAAAGTTGGACTCTGTTTTCATCCAATAATCCAGCTTGAGCAACACCCAGAATGCTTTGCGGGATGATAATGACATCTCGACTTAACTTTTGAGAAAGAATGATGTGGTGCTTTGTAATAGAAGTCATTTGCCAGGAAATAAAAGTGAACACAGGTAATGTTAAGCATCTAAATAAATTACCTGTGACCTTGTCGAACTGGTAAGGACAGACTCTCTTTAGTGTGGTTTAAAGGTCATATAGACAACAATTGCATTTAAACAAATAAGTTAAAAAAAATAATACATCCAGAGAATTTTTAGAAATGTGCAGAATGAAAGTGTATATTTTCCTGAAAAAAATACATAGAAGTGAAATAATGATTTAAAAAATTTGAAATAAGATCATAATATTTATATTGTAGCGAGTTTACTGACAAGATTGGCCAAAGGATCTCTGAGCCAATAGCAAAACTACTTTGCTGTCATGTATCATCGACCTCTGAGGTTTTGGAGTTACTGTAGTGTTAGCACAAAGGTTTCAAAGCTAAAGCGTCTGATCATAAAGTATAAAAGTGTGATTCAGCATATCTAAACCAACTACGAGTGAGAGCATTCAAAGTCCTTACAGTCTAAACTAAAGTGTCGTTACCGGTTAGATTGTTAAAATCAGAGAATTATCACATTCAATCCCTGAATGGCTGCGTTAGCATTAGTGTCGATATGTTGAATTTTGAACAATCCAACAATCCAGGCCACTTAATCCATTTTGTATTCTTTCCAATCATCACATCTTCCCACCACAACAATTTTCAGGCTTTACACTCTTTGAGGCGTTAAACTTAACAATAAATATGACTACAGTACGCCTTAAAAGTCACAGGTGTACCCAGAGAATTTGTAATACCTGTGCAGAAATAACCAGACAAAGACGGCAAAGAAGCACACAAGACATAAGGTTATTCTTGGCTCGTGGTGTAAGAAACAGGACTGATGATAGAAAGGAAAAAAATGGAAGAAAAAGGAAGCAGAAAGAGGTGGAGGAATGGGATAAAGGCAGGAAGGCAGCGTGCTGGGCCTGCTGGAGGAAGGATCCTCAACAGAGATTGATGAGCAGTGAGAAGAAGGTGACTCTAAGGAGGGGCAGGGAGGAGGAGGAGGAGTTGGGGAAGGAATGAGAAAGTTACTGTGGAGGCAAAGTGAAAGGTGGTAAGAGGTAAAACGAAGGGGCTGGACCAACCGGGGTGATCTGATGGTAAGGTACCAAATGAAGCTGGAAATGAACACATGAGGACAAATGAGAGGCAGAGGGACATCACTGTCTGCGCAAGTTTAAATTTTGAGGAATTTAAGTCAATAACTTTGATGTTACAGTCGCTTGTTTGGAGAATCTGTGCATTTATATCAAAAAAAGCTGTAGCATTGTGCAACATATACGATCAAAAAATTTCCAATTTATGGGAAAATCTAATAATGTGCGTGTTTGTGAATGAACTGCAGCATCTCAGCAGTTAGTTGTCACCTCAGATAAAAGATGTCCTGTTTGCTGTTGTGTGTTCTTCCTTCTTCAGTGTGAGTTTTCTCTAGGTGCTCTACTTTCACTGCCTCCCAAAAGAAATGAATGCAGGGAGGCAATTTGTACAATGTTCCCTCCATCGTCCTTGACTCAAGGCACTGGCCATGAACCAGATTTAAATCACTCTGATGATCAATGATCTGTATATAAAACACAAGTATTAAAAAAATATCCCACAAGTTTTTGTTCAGAGCTGCATATTTCCAGTTGTAATGAACCTTAGCCTAATAATTGTGTCTCAAATTGGATGATAAGTAATTTGAAAACACCTAATTCCATCTTAAATGAATGTTTCTACACTTGGTTTCCTTGCTCTCTGTTTTGTGTCAATTTCTGTTCCTTTGCCTCCTTCACTAAGTTTTTTATTATGCAAATTAAATGTTTATCCATCACTTGCTAGGTCTAGAAACAGTAGCACCCGCTGCAATGTTGTTCTGCTATTATTCTATAATTGTTTGAGTAAAATACTCTGATTAATTACCTAGCGCTTAATGTGCTTCTTTCACATGTGTGGGCAGTGAGGTTGGCTCACTGATTTTAATGACTGACATCAGTTTTCATGTGCGTTAACCTGAGAAGTATGCAAAAAGTCATCAGTCTAAATTTATTAATTAGCTGTATGTTAGCGACCATAAGCCTCATGTGAGGCTGCGGCAACAAAAGTCAGCAACAGACTCTTGTTGTTGTGGTGAATGAGAAACTCAAAAAGGTTGGGAAAGCATGGCTTAAAAATAACAAAAATAAACTTAAGTAGACTACTCAAGAAATCCTGAGGCCTCAAAATTAAGGTGTTTTGTCTCACTTAGCATCAACAGACTCTTCATATGCTAATGTAGCTCCACAAATCGTAAATCAGACATAATGTTGCAAATTGTTGTCTAACAGCTCAGTGAACGCTGGTATCATTAAAACCAAGGCTCTCATCCAGTCCTGTTTGTCTGGCTTCAGAAATACTTAGCCTCCACATTCATTAGCAAAAGTGCTCTTTGCTAGCACATAATTGCCATAAATCATCGTCAGCTCAGTGTCAACATGGAAACCATTATCATGTCAATTGTTTTAAGCTTCCAAAATTGAGTGTCTGACAGCCTGTAATTACAAAAATAGACAAAAAACAATTAAAAGAAAGTGATAGCCAAGAAACAGTTTGTGCTTGATGTGCCTGTGTATACATGTACTATATCCATGCCTGTGTATATGTGTGTGTGTGTGTGTGTGTGTGTGTGTGTGTGTGTGTGTGGACAGGAAAGCACTTGAAGGTGACTATGAAGTACCGGCTGGCAAAAGAGACTAATTAGAGTAGCAATTATACATCCGCTCCCGGCAGAGACTGAGAGTCAACAGCCAAATGACCTCTCCACGAGCTCATAATGGGCCACGTTCACATATACACGCAAAAACACATACATACATATGCACACACTCAAACACACACACACGCATGCACAAACACAAACACGCTAATATCCACGGGGTTTTGAGGCTGTGTGGCAATTTTAGTGAGACTGATCACATTGACTTTCTCACCCTGGTGGGTTTATATAGAGCAACAGAGTACAGAAAAGACTGCGGTATTAAAAATCTAGGTGCTTCTTGTGGTTTCAGTGCTATAAATAAATGATTCCACATATTTTTGGTTTGAAAATGGGCCCCGGTTTGATGCTGCAGGTCATCAGCATCTTAAATTGTGTTCAAATGTTCAGTTTGGTTTTGTTTGCTTCATCTCAAAAGGACAAAAAACAAAACATCCACTGCTTTTAATTGGTTCTAGTTCATCTAATGCTCAGACTAATTTACTGCAAATGAACATAAAGTTGAAAATGTGAAACCACCTGAACAGACAGGTAACTACAAGTCTTTAATCAACAACATCAGAGTTTATTTTAACAGCAAATTATTAACTTTTTTACTCTCTTTGGTTTTTCTTGTTCTGTGTGTCTGATATTTAAATCTCTCTTATGTATTTAGTTGTTAAATTGTCATTTTAAATTGATAATATATTTTAAAATGATGCAAGAACAAAAACTTTACATTTCTGTTTCTCTTGTGTTTCCTTGCAAAACAACCCCCTAGATTTTAACAACGCAGCCATCAAGTGTAGTGGAAAGAGAGTAGAGCTGAAATTAAAGACTAAAATTATTATGTTCTTGCCTATTTCTATCCTTTGTGCTTTAATTAACACTGAGTCAGCCACTCTGAATACACTGCATGTCTGACAGGACACAATTTTCACAGTGGTGTAATTTCTTTTAGATTAGATGAGATATATTATAGCAGCAGTATTCCTGACATTCAATTACCTAAGAACTAAAATCCTTGTCTTATTTTTTAGATTTTATGCAAAATGTACTTTTTTTTTAACACATAAAACTAACTGGAAGTTTTAATATCTCTGCCTCCAAAATGTGGTCAAGCTACCTATCGATGTCGTGTGCTTGCACTGAAATTATTTTTGTGCAGCTAATTATCCATAAGAATAGAAAAATTATACACTTAGTACCTTGAATGATTCCTTTCTAATTTCTCATGAAAAGAACTTGTCTCTCATGTACCAATTACAAGAGGAGGGAACAAAAAGAAGTGCCATTCAGATCAAAGAGTTAAGAGAAGGTAGACTGAGAACGTTGAATGGAGAACATTTTTCAGACTGACTTAATTCTTATGGAAAACAAAAAGATATTTAATGCTCTTTCTGCAAAAAAACAGACTTTATTTACTTTCAGATAAGAGAAAATGTGAATGTGGCGCATGTTAAACAAAAAGCATAATATAAAAAAACGGTTACTTCACTTTTTAAACTGCTGCCAAACTAAACTCTTCACCATCAGTCAGTCAGTCAGACAGTCAGCACATCTGCAGTCTTTCTCCTTTTAATTTCTAAAAGCTCTAACTTGCATAAGCACGTCTTCCTCTGTTATTTCTAAGGATTACTTTTGGGAACATTTTGGTCCTATAAAGATTTTTTGGATCCAAAGGTCCCCAAAGTATTTTCCTTTTGGCTGTCAGCAAACAGAACATTCAGTTACAGAAGCTGGGATTTACCTTATTTCACCCTTGCTGATCAATAGGAAAGGCAGCTGAGCGTGGCATCTGAGCAGCTGCACCACAGAACCTGGCTGTGCTTTAAGCTTTAACTGTGCTTTACCACTTTCTGCATTGTGGTTCTGTGTTTAAGGACTGATAGTAAGTGTTTCTGGCAGTATTTTTAGATTCTAACTGCAGCTTAATATGTGAGGTAAAGCGAATCTTCACTCATATCAAATGTATATATGATTCATATGATATGCGGGCAATAATTAATGTTTTTTATGACTCAGCAGATGCAGATTGTGGATACATTTCTACCACTGAGACACTATTTCATCCAGTATTCTGCTCACTCTCTACCTGTGTAGTACTCTTTTCAAAACCCCCATCGCTGCATCCTGGCCTTAGTGCTGCCCAAGACAATTACGCCTGGTTTAAAGAAATACAAACAAGCCAGAGCTATTTTTCCCCCTGCAGCAGAGTGATCATGGGTGGCAGCAGGACTTTTCTCCGGTGCAGCACAGATAAGACTGGCTACGTGAGAGTCGATAAACGTTTGTCTGTCCTTACAGTATCACCCTCTCTGTTTCATCATCTCCCACTTTTTCTCTCCAATCTGGTCTGATATGATACACAAATGCAAACAGGGTGAAACACTCGGCCTGTTGCTACAGTGCTTTAAATTCAAGTCAGACGGAAACCCTCTGATCTAAGTGTCCAGTGCAACTGGTTTGAAATAAGGCCAAATAGGAGAGCGCTAAAGTCTAACACTGGCACTTTGGGATTCTACTATGTGTACAGCATAGGTAAGGTTTGAATGGGATTAGTGGGAGGAGAGAATCTTAAAGGTGGGCTAAATAATCACGCCTTTTAGGCCACATTTAGGGCAAAACAATCAAAGCCACAGTCATGTTTAGGTTAAATCATAGTGATAAACTCTCAAGGATGCTGCTTGGTGAGAAAAGTCTTGCATTTCTTACTTATTATCCTATATAACTTTTATAAATCACATTCCTAACTGCCCTAAAAGTGATATTCAGATGATGCTTTAAGGAATTGATGTCATACAGTTTTTCCTTTTGTCCCAGGTGTCGTAGTCCTGCTTTGGCTGGTTGTAATTCGCTCTAAAAGGTGAATATATGTGGTCAGAATTCAGTCATAAGAACGACAGGTAGTTTTAGTATGATATTGTATAAGTTTTGCATGTATAGTCTCCACTTTGAGTGCTGATAATAATTGCACTTCACCTGCGACACTTATATTTTCATTTTTATTTTTTTTGCATGTGTCCTCACATTTCCCTATCGACATTTCTGAGAACATGTTATCCACTTAAATACCTTAATCTCTAACAGTCTAATCCTGGGCTTATATCCATTAATGATTCAATAATCTCATCAAGGTCCATAGGAGAGTTTCTGTTGTCTGGCGATTAAGGTATTGATACAGTACTGTCTCTACTGTTTAATCATGGCAGTGGGAGGTAAAAAGTGCTGATTCATTTATTAAAGCATTGGATGATGCTGGACTTGTTTGGTGCATCAATCTGGCAGATGCAAGGAGGACTCACTCTCCTGGAGCCTTTTTTGGACTACAGTATATCTGTATATCCTGCAGCAGTGAGTATCTCACCAGAGAGAAAGACTGTGACAGTGAGGGAAGGTGGATGTCCAGATGAGGGAGGGGAGGAAGGTAACAGAGAGAGAACGAGGTGAGATTGTGAAACAACAGTGGCCTCAGTGAGAGAAATAAAAAAAAAAAAGGTGAAACATGGTCCCAGAGGTTTAAACTGTCGGTACAAACCAAGAAGTGGCGAAAGCTGCCTGAGACCTACAGACCTTTAGCAGAGCAGGAAGAGGAGACGGACTGGGGGTGAGGATGACATCACGCCATCTCGCTGATGTCACACTACATCCATCACACGCCTCATCTTGATTACCCGAGCCCTGACAACGTTTGTATCGCCGATGCTCCGACGCTACATTTACCAGCCCTCATCTACCAGGCTCACTTATACCTCTGCTGCCTCTCCACGTCCATCTCTCCTTCAATTCATCTCTCTCTCTCTCTCATCCTTTTCTCTTACAAACACTTAAGGTCAGGGTGGGATGTGCACAATAAATCTTCGCCGCAGATTCTGACAGCAACCCTCAATCCAGGAAGTGCTTCGGCCAGTCGCAGAGAAGAGCTGCACTGCACGTAAACTTTCTCTTTTAAAAACTATTTGGGTAAGCACAAAGTCTGGGTGGAAGGTTTGGGAGTGCTGTTTGGCCAGAAAGTAAGACAAATTGACAAGGGGGGGGGGGTAAAAACAAAGCAAGAGAAAGGAAGGAAAGGGCGAAGGGTAAAGTGGGAGATTTGTAGGAAGAAGAGGGGATTCAATGGACCCATTTGGTCCAGATTAATATGATGAATGACACAGAACAGCAGCTTTTACTGTGCCATTACTTTCTCCTCCGTGGCTCCTTCGTACCACGATGTGATACCGAAGATCTTCAGCTTCTCACAAACACCCACACACACAACCTGCAGGCATCACATGTGTGAATATGGGAATAACTGCTGCACAACACACACACGTGTCCAAACTATACATTATAAACATAAAAAGACCTTGAATACAAGGACGTGTGCAAGGATTGTTTCATACACATTATTTTCATCCTTACATTCACTAACACAGACACACTGTTTCCTCACTGAGAATTACTAAACATCAAATATTTAACTTGAGACTTTGACTTTAGACACTCAAAGGAGGATTCAAGGCTTGAATGAAAAAGCTTCCACCTGACTTGATTATTGTATTAAGTTTTGTACATCCTGGAACAACACAAGATGAGTGTTATTGGTCTGCTTTCAAAAGATCTGAAAGAACTATAACTTAACTTGTTTTTGTCTTTGGAGACATAATAACTTGGACATGACATGCATGACTCTGGACACATAAGAGAGACCTTGAAATTAGATGTGGATTAGTTACAAACAATATCAGACTTTACTTGAACTTTTCACAATGGACAGGTAACTTGACTCAAAGTTACCGTACCGGACTTGTCAGGAAGTACCAAAAAACTTGATGTGGAGTCTCTCAAATGTATTAAAACTTGACCTTTGCAAAAATGACTTGAGAATTGATTTAAATTTGTAACTACAAAAGTCAGACATGATTTAAATTTGTCTAAAATGTCTTTAGACTATCCTTGATGTCATGTTGATTCAATAACTTGAGACTCCACTTTAAACCGGTCACAAAAGACTTGAGACCTGAAAACTGACACAAAGAACTTGAGTTAAAAACTTGTCACTAATGACTGAATGCTTAATTTAAACTCATCTGAAATGACTTGAGACTTGAGTCTAACTTTTTAGGAATTACTTAAGACTATTTTGAACAACTTTAGATTCGACCTGGACTCATCAATAAACGTCTTGACTTGAACTAAACCATCTCTACCACCTACATAGCATACACACACCACATATGTAGTCTCACACACACACATTAAGACCCTCATCCTCAGCTCACTGACACATGGATAAAAAAAAATGCTACACACAACTTTGCACAGTGACACAAACACAAGCATAACTTTCCGTACCACTCTGCATGTTACTCACCCCCTCACTCTCTCACACACACACAGAGCCAGAGTCAGCGGGGTAATAAAAGCCATCGCTTCTCCACCCCGTCATTTAGTGGCCTCTCCAGCACGATTTCCACCTAAGACCTACAGTACTTCCCACCCTCATAAAGAGGAGGTAATATTATCTGGGGATGGTGAGATGTGAAAGGAATAAAAATGATGGAAAACTGCTTGGAATGGGGTTTTGGAAAGAGTGTTTGTAATAAAGGCTGATTTCATTTGCGATGCAGACTGTGATGGCAGAGGTTGAGAGACAGGCAGAATATAAGAGAAGATAATGTTGTCTACGACGAAGGAGTGCTATTATACCGAGAGGAGTGTGTCTGCATGCTCCCATTAGATTTATTTAAATTAAATTATTATTTTGCATATTACTTTTGGCTCCTTACCCCCCCTGTGTGTGTGCGTGTTGATCTCATGTCTCCGTCATCCTGTGTGTCTCGCTCGCTAAATGAAGCAGACAGATTATGTTTTAAATGATATCAGCAGTCAGTCAGTAAGAAAGTACGATCAGGATTGTTTATTGTCTGGTTTTTTATCCCTATGAGCTACTCGCCCCAGTATGTTATGTATTGACATGTGTCTGCCCTAGCGGGGGGTAATTTCTGATATTTCTTTCTCTAGTTGCCTCATCTCCATCCGCTCTCCACCTATTTTTTCTCTTTCGATTTCTGTCCCCTGAGGTTTCTCTCTCTTTTAGCTACCTTTTCTCTCTTTTTAAGTTATTTTACCTCCTCTCCCCTCTGTCTCTACCCTTTCATCTTTCTGTGCTTATTGATCCCTACTGTCAATAAGATGCTCCACCTGAATACCAACGAGGCTATTTGCATGACTGCCAATCAATATAAAAAAAAAAAATCCAGGGACGTCTAGTGTTGTTTGCAATAAATCCACTGTTTTAATCTGAATATTTGCTGTGCGAGCACCAGAGAGGAGGGCAGACACCGGAGACCACTGCATGTCAAAGAGGATTTTTTTTGCTCCACTTGGTGCAATTTTACAGGTAGAGTGGCATGGATGATCACCTATAAACACCCGTGTAGGTCTCAAAGGGTGCAGCTGGACAGCAGTAACAGTATTTGTGAATTAAGCTGCGAGGTGTCAGCCCTGAGCTGTGTAAACACCAAGATCTTGGCTTTGACTCACAGCTAGATGTTGGCTCTGCACACACATACACAAACACATTTTTTTTTATTATTTCAAAGAGAGAGAGAAAAAAAGGGCAGGGAAATATGTGCATGTAGGCAGGAGGCTCAGGTGGACAGGGAAAAAAAAAACAAAAACTGATGTTGAAACTAGTCTCTCATGAATCCAAGTCTTCTTGTAGATCAAACAGTCAGGAGGATCCTTCGATGTAAGTGTATGTGTGTGCCCATAATGCTCTTAGGAGCCGGTTGATGCAGCAGAGCTCTAAATTTAGCAAGCTCTTTAGTGGGAGTCATCTATCATTCAACAGAAACCCTCCCATGAGGAGAGAGAGAGAGGCAGAGTGTGAGTGTGTGTGTGTGTGTGTTACAGAAAGATGGAAAACAGCAACACATATAAGATAAGAAATGCTGGACATAAAAACTATAGGATTTGTCTAGTATCTGGAAATATAAAACATATAGCAGCTATAAAGCTCAAAAATGGAGGAAATGATGAAATTTTAAAATTTTAAATTAAAGGTATAATATGTAGGATTTTCTTTAAAAAACAATGTATAGACTCACAAATAAGTAATCTCTATCAATAACCTCGCTGGTGCAGCTCCTGCAGCCAATGGCAGCGCAGGCAGTGTTGTATAAAGTACCCAAAAGCCATACTTGAGTAAAAGTAAAAGTACCTTACTGGAAAATTACTCAAGTAAAA
>JAPZDV010000024.1:4895799-4931006 GCA_029814665.1 Acanthurus lineatus
AATTTTAAAGGTTTAATATGTAGGATTTTCAATTTTTTTCAACAATGTATGGACTCACAAATAAGTAATCTCTATCAATAACCTTTAATGACCCACTAGAAGTGTGTGGCGCTGTGTTTTTCTGCAGAGACATTATCCTTTGCCTGTATTTTTCATTTTCTTGTTGTTTTGCTTTGTTGCGTATGTTTTTGGGTAGCTACCTTTGGTGAAATGGTGCAGCTCCTGCAGCCAATGGCAGCACAGGACATAAACTTGTTGCAGAAAATACGATAACGTGTAAGACAAAATGGGAAGGGGACCAAAGTCGTTCACAAACCAGAGTGAATCTGGAGTTGGCCTGTTTTCTGTTGGGCAGATAAGTGCTGGTGATTAGCCTAATTAGCCTGCTAACATATTGGTGCTTCTATTGCAACAAATGTAATGTTCCTACGTAGCTTACGTAGTGTACGTATTGCACACACCAGGTTCTGCTTTCATAACAATGCTAATAATCTTACGTTTTCACAAAATAACTCTGGAGATCTGTAGTGCTGACTAGCTTTGAATCATTTTCAAACACATGAGCCACTCAGGTTAACACTCCACTCGTCCCTCGGCAGGACGCAGCAGGCGTGTGGTTCTGCTGTTTTTGGGGCAAATTTTGAATTCTCTATTGAAAAACTCCGACTGGAAAATGCTGCATATTCTGTCTTCAAATAGGAGATGATCATTCCCTCATCATCACCTCATATTTTGTTGTTTTAGCTGTGAAAACAAAAGTCTCCACACCTCAACTAACAGTTTTATGTTGCCTTACTTTAGGCATGTAGCCTTCTTTACAGAAACCGAGATGTCTTCCTGAACCCAATCAAGTTTTCACAGTGTATCACATCATACAATTTGACAACTGAATGGTTTTTCAGCAGTGATTTGAGACAGTTTTGAACGCTGCAGACAGAAATTGTCCCACTGTTTCGAGAATTAGATCAGAAATCTCTTCTTTGTGTAGTTCAAAAGAGTAGATACAAACGCTGTATTCTTTCATTTAAGTTGGAGTTTTTTGGCACTAATGTTTCTCAGTGTTAACAGGATAAAGACTGCGGAAAACCGTTTCAATGAGAAGAAAAAGGAAACCCCAATTTTTGTTGATCCCAGTCTTTTTCTGCTGTTGCAGTAATAATAAATCACTGTCAGCTAAATGACTGCAATTTCAAATGTTTAATGCCATGCCTCTTATTTCAGTAATCTGTGTGATGTCGTGCTTGTGCATCAAAATTGCACCATTCTCATTTGCACATTAATTTGGTGCAAAATGGGAGGCAGCTGCACAGGCTATTATTTGAGCCTGTGGTAATGGTTTGTGCTTCTCATAGCAGGTTTGGGCCTCGGAGACAGCCTGTGTGTGTGTGTATGTGGAGGCTGATGCCTTTTCTCAGTCAGGATCTCCTTCGTTGCTGACGAGACAGATGTCGTGCAGATATCCGCTGTTTTCCTGCAAACAGCATCTTTTTTTCTCCTCCGCTTCATTACAAAATCAACATAATTTCATAACCTCGTCAGGTAGTTTGGTCCCTAAACATTCCATAGTTTACTAACAAGGAGTTTCTCGTGACAGCTGTCAACAGCAGCACATCAACATTTTGAAAAAAGCCAGATGCTCAGCGTGAGATGTTTGTTTTGACAATTACGCTGAACCAGTTCGGAGGCAATTGTGTGAGAAGATTATGTCAAGCGCTTAGCAAGACAATGTGCTGCTCTCCATCTTTTTTGGTTCTGTGAATACATTCAGCCATTGTTGATTTGCACAATGGATGGTGAGCTAACACTTTAAATGTGATTGCTAGCTTGTAGGGCCTCATGTAAAGATGGAGTGAAGAGCTTATAAACCAATAGTGACAAATAAAAGTGCTTAAATTAGTATCACAAACCTTTAATTAATTACACAGATGCTAATGTCCACAATCTTTAAGAATTTAACATATTGAACCTGGAGGAACAATTTAAAGGAGAATATAATGATAATTTAATAGTTAAGATTCTGAATGTGCCTTGTGAAAACTGGCTAGGCTAATTAGTACTTTATAAAGTACACTACAATATATTACACTTAACTTATATCCTGAGGTGAAAAAGATGTATTTTCTTAACTTTTAAAGCTGCTCTGGTCGATACTTTTATATTAAAAATGTGTCAAATGGCTGCGTGACTTGTGAAAAATGTCATTCAAAGCAAAGAATGAATTATTTTGGTTCAGTCGAAGCGGTGGAAAGGCTCTGATAAACCCACTGTTTGCTCACTTCTGAGCACTAAACACAAAACACATAAACATTCAGCACTGTAAGTATGAGACAACTGCAGATTATATAAAACAAACATTTACATACACTGCAATTGTTTATCTGTTTGACCCTCCTGACTTCACTGATGACTGTCTTGTGTACCCTGCTATGACAGTAACAGATTACATTTCAAATTCTCCACGTCCACCTATAAAATCAGAGAAAGTCACCCGAGTGTTTGCTTGATTGCTTTTCTTAAAAAAAACAACAAAAAAAAAGCTTTTTCCATGGGGTAGCCGAAGGTAATGATGTCACTTTCACATTCAATTTAGATTCCTGGTGGAAACATCATTTAGATCTCAATTATCCCGCTCGTTTTTCTCTTCCTTTTTTGCGGCTGAAAAGCATGAAGTGATTTCTCATTGATTTTCTCTCCTCGCCAAACTCTCTCTGCCGTGTCAGAGAAAAACAACGCAGGCTTTGTTCTAACTGTACACTGAACATTTCCATGCATCTCTCCACGTGGGGCTCATTATCAAACTCTGTGGCAATATGAACCCCACAGACAGCTAATATTTAGGCTACAAGCCTCCAACAGATATTATAACCTTTATGATTCAAACGGATCAGACATGAATCCCATCAGCATCTCATGAATTTCACACTGCATTGTCACTAAAAGTGTAAAACAAAACCCGGGAATGTTTATCAAAAGATTCACCAATGCTAATTATTAGTGTGGCATCTTTTGTTTGTACATTGAAACACATTGAAAGTGTTTTGGGGAAAATAACCAGACCTCAGCTGTGCTGGCAACCGCAAAAGGCTAATTAATAAAACTTAAAGGACTTCTAGTTCTATTAATTATTGTGGTCATTCAGATAATCATGCTAACTTTGCACTGAAAAGAGTCATAAAGTTGAAAAAGAAATTTGTTGTTGCTTTCTCGAATTTGCACCAAAAAGAAAAGTATTTACAAATCCTTTGATTACTAATTTTTTTCTGTCACACCAACATGCTGAAATAACAGCGAGGCAGCTTCACAATTGCAACTTTACTTTAGGAACGATGTACTAACTAACCCATCAGCTAACTGTTCACCTGCACATGTTGGTAGATTCCCATGTATTTAGCTACAACAGCTAATCCAAGGACTAGTTTATTTGTTAATCTATGGTCAGGCCTCAGAGAAGTGCTTGAGATGATTCAGGAAAAATCCTTAAGAAGAATCTTTAGGAGGCTTTTCTAATGCCCTGATATGCCTTGTTCATTTAGATTTGGGTCTAAAATAAAGAAGCTGGTAAAGAAAAAAAAGAATTACTTAACTTTAAAATAACAACACATGATGTGATTTAAATGGAAAGTTAAAACATCCAAAAAGATTCATTTTATCAGTCTGACGTGCATGAAATGTAGATAATTCACTTCAAATGTGTTTTCTAAATTAGTAAAAGCTTCTTTTGCTGTTGATTCACCTCTAAAGAACTAAAGTCTGGGTGTGATGGTGCGAATCATTTTTTCCAGCTTGTGAATTTTCTGCAAATCTGTGTATGTGAAAGGCATCTTGGACCCAATAGACTCCATCCATTTTTTCTACATAGCTAAAAAAAAAAAAAGCAGTGTTTCTATCGGTTCAGACTCGCACAGAAAACAGCTTGAAAGATTGACGTCTCCATTTTGAGAAGCTTGAATGTAAGTCAGTGTTTAAAAAAAAAAAAAAAGAAACCGTGCACAAAAGACATGTTCGATACAAGCTGGACGCAAATCTCCTCGAGTCAATAAAAAAAAAAACCCTGAGCCCATCTCTCTCAACAATGCAAAACAGCAGCAAAGCTTCAAATACTAAATCACACCAAACACAATGGGCCTGCACACATAAAGACATGCTGCCTTAAATACCTCGTGTCTGCTAATAACAGATAGCCTAAAACACTTTTTTTTCCCCCTGCAGGTAAAACTAATATCTGCAGCCATCTTCCACTCCCCCGCTCCAGTCATTATGTAGCGACTTGCAGCGCCTGATTGGATTGTATGAGAAATTAATTGCACTTCTGTGATAAACCAATGAAAGAAGGGGAGGAGATTCTTCCGTGGAAGGGTTTTCTGGGTTGGAGGTATTCAGAAGTTCATTTTGTTTAAAAAGACATTAGCAGATGAGGAGAAAGTGGCGAGAAGGCGAAGGGGAAAGATAGCAACTTAATGAAAGTTTCCTTTCATGCCCTGGGGTTTCACAGACAACTAATAACAAAAGGGAGGGAAATGAGAGAGGGAACGTACCAAAGGAAAGGAGAATAAAATAGTGCTTTACACTTTAACAAGCATTCTGCAGATGGTTTCAAAGATGTATGCGGTGCCAGCGTAGTCTGTGGAAACTTTTAATACCTCGAGGTGTTAAAAAAAGGTTAGATCAACTTGGCCGAGGCCTCAGAATTAACTAACCGTCTAAATCATTTTATTAACTACAGAAAAAAAACATAATAAGCTGTAATATATCTAATGAATTAATGTAACCTTTCAGCCAATGTTGCATGTAAGGAAACCGTCTTAAATGTATATTATTACGCCTTTTATTGTTGGTTAATTACACTTTATGACACGCTCATCATACAGAAAACTTTCTTTTCTTAACAGCTTTCTTCTCTGTTTGCAGGTCGCATTAGCTTGATTGCTAAACATAGCAGAGGGTGCTGTGACATCAGTGCAATCACAGCTAGGTGTCTTTTTGTACAAAAAGGAAAAGGCTGATGATTAAAACACCTCTAAAACACTTTTTTTTTCTTCAGGAAAGAAGAAAACACCTGCTGTTTTGACGAAGGATCTTTCCTGTGATGGCAAATGGTGGCATTTACGAGAAATGTGGTTTAGGAAGTTGATGTTTAAACAAGATAAAGAGCTCACAGCTGCTCTGATGGCGCTGTATTTTCAAAACAGACATGCTTCAAACTTTGTGCTAATGCCACCAGGCTAACATGCTAATGTTTTTTCCCAAAACAGACTCCTGACCCTCCCCTCTAAAAACCTCTCAATCTCTCAAAAGAGCAAACACCAAAATTAAGGCTTTCAGACTTGTTGAAATTTTATATTTTAAATTATTTGGTCAATTCAATTACTCACTTCTTCCATAATACCAGAACTAATGTTTATATTTATTGTTAGCTCAATTAAATGAAATTTAACTCAATGCAACTTTATTTTCTCCTCCTCAGGGCAGCTCACAAACCAGTTAAACAAATATGCCCAACATAAATATGTAATTATTGGCTCAGAAGAAGTCAGATTTAAATCAGTGGCTAAAATTTGCACCAAATATCTCTGTTGGTAAAAACCTTATAATTTGCCTGATAAAAACAGAGAATGTGATCACTTTGGTATCAAGAGTAGCTTTGCCTCTGAATGCTTATTTTGCATATCAATACTTAAGGACAAAGACAAAGAGAGAGGCAAAGCCTTTGTTTGTAACAGGAAGCAGTGACTCATGAGAGTTGTGGATTCTCTTCAAAAGGTTGAAGATATTCAAAAAGTAACACATAACACTTCTTAAACACCAGAAAAAAAGGAGAACCTACGAGAAAACAGACTAGTGATTGATACTCTGTGGGAACCGTGTTCCCAAATTCCTCCAGATGATGCCTCACACGCGTCATGTGCCATCAGGAGACTGACGGATGACCTCTCTCATGCTCTCCTCCCCCAATCAAGACCAGCGATCTGTCTGATCAAATTAGCCCTGGATGCTGCATCTGGATGTCCAGGCTCAGCTGTGCGTCTCTCCCTCAAATCAAATGTCCTCGCTGGGTGAACGCGGGGTCTTTTCGAGTCGAGGTGACCTGTTTGACTTTACGACTGCGTCCTTGTTCAAAAGACAGCTGCTGTGCACCGTCAGAGAAGCAAGGAACCATCTCTTAAAAATAGTTTGGTGCACGATATGAGGACGGACTGTTTTTAAAATATGAAAATTGCTTTTACCCTTAATGGAAGTTCGATTAAATATTAAATGAGAATCTTCCAAATTGATGACAAAATGGCACATTTTAAGATGCAGATCACCGAGTGAAAGTGGTGATATTTTTGACAGTTTCTCAAAACATTGCTAGTTTTGCCCTACTTGTACTAATATATGTTTAAAAATACTTCTTTTCAAAATCATGTTTTCAGTTATTTCCAGATATAATCCCATGACAGGTAACACTGTTTTATTCGGCTAAATATTTGATCCTTAGAGAAATCTCTGAGTGACATGTCAGCCAATCAAATGACAGAGGAGAGACAGTAAAAACCCAGCTCTCACTATAATAAAATAACAACAAAGAGGTCTTCGTATCCGTGGCAAATTATTTATTGAGGAGTCACTAAATCCATTAAAATACTGCACGGTTATTAAGTCGAGTGGTATGAGAGTTCTCCAAATTAATTGGGGTTAATTAAAGGTTAGGCTTCTTTTATTTTCTCCAAACTGTAGGAGGATTTCAAGTGCAGCCAAGCACTAAATAGAAGTGCATGCAAGTTCTTGTATGTATAAACCAACACACACACGCACACAGCTACAGATGTGTGTAAAGCATTTTATGAGTCTGATGAGTGAACAGTTAGTGAGGTCATGTGACCGGCAGTACTAATTACCTCAGAAAAACCTCGTATCACAAGTTTAACCAGGAGTTTTCTGTCATTAGTGAAAGATAAAGATCATCATGGATTAATTTAAGAAAAAAATCCCAGTGGATTTTTAATGCAGGTTTAATCTGTGCTGAAGCCGTTATCTCTGTCTTTGCATGAGATTGGCCAACGACCAACTTATCAAATCTGCAAAGGTGAATTGAGCTGTAAAGTGAGGTCACTTGTGTTATAAGTCACACAAGTTCACCTGTCTGTTGTGCACACACACACAGACACACACACACACAGACACACACACACACACGGTTTCCTACCTGCTCCAGTTTCCAGTGGAACTCAGCCGGTCTGAAGGTGTCCACCTGGGTGAAGTCCCTCCTCAGCAGGAACACCAGGCGACAATTATGCACATACAATGAGTAGTGATGACGGTTCATCTCTGTGGGAGCGAGGTTAGCAAAGATGAGCGGGCACCAGGGATTACATCATCACGCCTACACAGTGTCAGGTGAACCAGACATGCAGTTTTGTGAAAACCTCAAAAAAGTAGAACAGCAGCGCTGATTAAAAGGATACCAACTTTTTAAAGGTCATGTAATTTTTCACTAGAATTCTTAAAAAAAAATTTGTCCCTTTGGGCAAGGCAAAATATGATGTTATGTATTTGTTTATGCATTACAGAGCTCCAGACTTTGTTCAGTGTGACAGTACAACAGTATGTGAACAGACTTTTGCTCTAAATGCACCTGAGGATTGTTAACATAATGTATCATGTCCACAATGAGCATAAACCATAATATTAAGGTAAATTCCACCTAAAGAGAGAATATATGCATGTATATATACATATATAAATACATGTTCTTGGAGCAATAGTGTTTAGTATCTCTTGTTAGCCTTTGCTGCTTTACTTTTCATTGGCCTGCCATTATGTGGGGTTGTAACTAAGATCTTATCATGTGGAGACGGCTGCCAATTGACCTCCAGAAACATTTTACCAAACTGTGAGTTAAAAGGTTTATTTGGGATTGAAATTCCACTCAGTTGATTTATCATCTGTAGTGTTTATTTGTTCATTGACAAGTTAGATACAAAGAGAGAATCATAATCTCAAAGAATAAAAAGAGGTGTTAATTTATGTTTTTTTGTTTTCAGGAAATTACACTAAAAGTGAAATTAACAAGGTGATAGTCAGTCTCTCAATCCTTTTTTTAATCCTCTAATCTGTCTTCAGAATTTGTTTGTTTCTACTGAAGATTTAAATCCAAGCGGGACACAACTATACAGTTTCATTTAACTAAAGTAAAAGTCAACAAGGAACTGAATTTTGGAACAAATGTCATTCAAGCAGGAGTGATCTGCACATTTGTGTCGGACTATTTTTAGCTGTGGATTAATATTTTAGAGAAACAACATGTCACACGGTGCAACTGCATGTCTGGTTGACGTGTTTTTGGCCAACACTGGAGCTCTTTGGCACAGAGGAATGATGTGTAAGTATGTAGGCTTTGGCTACACGGATAATACATGTTTGTAGAATCAGTTGTTTTTTTGGTTATTAATGAGATGCGTCAGTCAGTCCTTACTACCTCTTGGTGAAAAAACATAATCATATTTTTTCAACAAAGTCCCTTAAAGTCATTCGTGTCCTTCCACACTCACCAGTCTTGTCAGAGTTGCAGAGCAGAGTCTCCTTCTCAGCTCGTAGCCCGGGACTGGGTCCATGCTTCATCCAGGTTGCTATGGTGAACTGATCCGTCAGATTCTGAGGTACGACCCAGTCTGGGATTTTCGCCGCCTGACGACCGTCAAACCTGAAGATCAAGTCGCTGTCTCTGCCGCTGTCCGTCACCAGTGAAGCTGTCCAGTTGGTGGCGGCGCTGGGAGCCGGGAGAAGGTCAGTGCTGCCTGATGAGGCCCCTGGGGTCATCGCCGTGGGAACAAAAATAAGAGGTGCGACAGGAGTGATGTCAATAACAATCACGGCAGATATGCGGTGTACATTGGCCTAACCTTGGCTATGATTACTTATGAGTAAGGCAGATGGCAGGGCTTAATATGTAATCAATGGGCCGAGATGGATGGAGGATGTGGGTATTGATTCATTGCAAATGAAACTGACTTTCAATAGGAGAGAGAGGTGTGAGTCACCGTTCACAAATTCACAACATAGCTCACCGCTAAAAATGCGCCTCTATGGAAACAGAGAGGACATATTGACCGAGCGCTATGGTAACACAAAGAGAAAAGACACACAGCGAGGATTTGGTGAGAAGAACAGCGTGTTTTTTGTGAATCAGCCAGTCACTTGAAGTGCTTACAGCTGACACTTTTGTTAAATGGTTTCTATACATCCTGATAGGACGCACAAGTGCATCGCATTGAGTCATCCTTTTTTTTTCTGTGTCTCCTCTTCCCTTCAAAGGCAGCTTCATCATTCCTTTGACACAATAACCTCAAGATGCTGAGTCCTGAACCGTCTTTGTTTTTTAAGCTGTCACCTCGACGATGTGACGCCTCGCCCGCCCCTCAGCGTATTTGACATGCCCCTACCGATCAATCTTTGCCCCTCTGGTGACACTGAAAAATGCCTTTCATGCGTTTAAACCACATTTATGAATCATTTGTACCAAGTTATAAATGGAAATAAATCAAAGTAACAAGGGAACCGTGCTGTTACAAGAAAAGCTGGCAATCACAGGATTCACCATGTCTGCCTTGTCCAGAAAAACAATTACAACATACATCAGTTCATGTCTGCTAATAACACAACATTAGCGCATTAATTGATGTTTTTCCTCGTCTGTAAAGCTCGGTTTTTCTCTTCCTCGTGCCAGTGTCGGCGTTCTTACTCCAGTAATTAGATTCCCTCAGTAAATAAATACGCATCGACTTCTCCAGCACCCAACTGCAGCCTTCTCTTTGCCCGATGTCTTTGTACATTATCTCAAATTGATTGTGCTTTAAAAAAGCAATTACAATTTATTCTATTCGCTATCAGATAATGATTATGAGGTGCCTGAAAAGGACTCTTTAGTGGTAAACCATGCATGGACCGGGAGCCAGGGGAGGCAGGGAGGGGACGTTATGCATTCAGATGAGCTGGAATGGGGCTTGTGAAGGCCGTTAGTCAAAGATGATGACTCCAGCCCCCCTGCTGGCGGTGCAGTGTGGGCGGGGAGGTGGAGGAGGGGGGTACGGAAAGGCTCGACTGCTTTGTTGGTGCTCTGGGCACCAACACGGCAGCTCAGCTGCTCATCAGTCACCGAGGAGAGAGCGTGGCTGCGACTGAGGCAGCTAATGCCCTCGCTCTGTCACATCATTAGTGACACAGCTTTAAGTTGCTATTCTGGTACCTTCATTTAGCACAGGGGTTTACCAGGGACACAAGTGGAGATAAGAAAGCAACATGGACCGGGAGCTTTCAGATGTTGGTTTAAAAAGGGCAGAGTAAGGTGCCTCGGGCCCCGTCTGACCCTGGTACTCAGACCATGGATCCCACTGATGCTTTGAGCAGCAGCTTATTCTAATTCACTGCACTGACTTTCAGTTTGCTGCCTCAGTCAGAGACTATCTTTGATCAGCCGTCCACTGTATATTCTACTTATCCAGCACCGTCCTAATAGCCACAGGTCCAACTCTCATGTGATTTGCTGCTACATGCCAGAAATAAACACTCAATCTAAGCTGCTCGTTATTCCCGTCACACCAGCGTGATCATTGAGTTAAAAACAAAAATGGAAAAGTCTTATCATGTGGCACTGACCGCAGAGTTTCTGTAGAGACTTCTCAGAGTACGTCTCACGGTCGCAGCCTTTCCCGATGTGGCTCGTCTGCAGCTCCACCGTGGTCCTCACCGACGACAGCGGCCCGCCACAGGTCTCCAAGTGCATCTTGGGAAAAAGCTGCTTACTTCCTGTTCCTGGCTCATAGTCCACTCGTTTATTCCACCCTGAAATGAGAAGAAGACCAAGTGACAGTGTAAGAGACTGCAGCTGGAGAGGTTTTAACTAATTTTGTCCTCATGAGTGCAAACACACAACTCTGCCGCAGATTATTAACTAAAATTTGATATCTGAGTTTCACAAGTTGATTGTGTCACTGCATGTTTTTCCCCTCATTTTGTCCATTAAGACTACAATCAAAACAAGAAGTCCAATTTTTCCACTGTTGCTGAACATCTCTGGCATCACAAGTTAATATCCTTCTGGCAGAATGTGCCCACCTAATGAAACTGCTGCATCGTTGCTGAAGTGCTGTGCAGTAGCTGCATTAGTGGCAGCACTCATTACTCCGTCACTCTCTGTCGTGTTAGCTGTGAATTGAGTTTTCTGTCTTGGAAAGCTATTATTCTGCTTTTCCCTTCATGTTTTCCAGCCTCTGTTTGAAACTGAGTGTGTCTGCGGTCTCTTTTAAAAGAGCCGATAAGAAACTGCAAAACGTTTTCTGTTGAGTGTTCACATGAGTTTTGTTAAAGGTGAGACGATCTCACTCGTTATATCACTTTCAAACAGCACACTGCTCATCCCTCCTTATCCATAAATGCTGTCGACACAGATATCCAACATTTGCCCAGAAGCCAATCAGTCTGGTTATCCTCTCTGCCGTCCAGCATCATCACTGCACCATCGCTACAGGAAATTAGTGCTTTAAAAGCAAACTACAGCCTCTAAAAATTAATTAGGCATCAAAATTTCAACCATCCTATCCAACCCAGGGTGTTTGCCAGCACAAAAAAATAAATTCCAACCATCCCTCCATCCATCCATCCATCCATCCATCCATCCATCTATCTGTCTGACTATATATCAAGCGTTGGGAGCTGGAGGCAAAAGCATGAAACCGAGCTGAGTGAAGAAGAAAAAAGGGAGCAGCTCTTTGTTGCTCACCAGCCTGTTAAATCTGCCATGTTCGCTTCCTCACACAATCACCAGCTCATGTTCAAACACATACACACACACTGCATCTGTTTTGGAGTTGATTTACCTCCTCCAGACTGCGAGTGCTGTGGGCTGCTGCAGCACTGTTACTATGGGATTGTCAGAGGCTGTGATGAGCACAGGCACAAACAATGGTGTGCGCTAAATGAGAACAAAGACACAAGCGTGAGCGCAAAAAAAAAAAAAAAAAGGGACGGAAACACAAGAGGCTGTGCTGATTTATGCGTTTCTCTATCTTTCTCTCACACACCTCCTTTGCATGTAATTACTGTATATACCCTGTATAAGGCTGTGTCCTCCCACCTGTTCATTATCCCTTAATTCATCATCTTATTCTGTAGCCCCCTTTGTAGGTTTAAAGCTCAGCCTGTAAAGTATCACTGGCTGACGGTTCAAACTATCGGCTCAAGTTATTACAAGCAACAGAAAAAGAGACTTGCACTTAAAGTTGGAAACTACAGCAGACCGACAGTGTTTAGCTCTGCATGATGGCAAAGTAAACAGCTAACCTTGGTGATGTGGAGAGTGATTTTTTTTTATAAATTACAGCAAAGGCTCAGTAGTTTCTCTTCCATCTGCTTTTTTCTCTTTTCACCATGAGCCACTGCAAGATACCTACGAAAATTGTATCTCCTATTTAGTAGAAAACAGGATCTTTTTTGCCTGTTTTTATACCATTTAAAGAATAGTTTCACACATTTGAAAATGCTGCCAATCTCTTGCTGAGTGTTAGACGAGAAGATTGACTCCCATGTTTGTTCAATGTACTGATGAAGCCAGGAGACAGCTAGCTTAGCTTAGCACAAAAATTTTAAAAAAGTGCACAAAAGTTCATCCAGACTACCAGATATAAGCCGGAAACGTTGCTTGTTGCCGGGCAACTTCGTGGTGACAACAATCCTCCAGGAGATAACTGCCCCCCTGGCAAGAAATAGTCTGACACGTAACCCCTACAAAACTGCAACTCTTCCTTTTATATCAGTTTCTTTATGGATCAAACAAATGAGATTAAACTGTTTCGTTGGGAAGTTTTAGAGTTGCTGGTGAACTTTGGACAGAGCCATGCTAACTGTGTCGTCCTGTTTCCAGGCCTCATTATTGTTATAATAGACATTAAGTGGCCCCCCTCCTGGCTCCAGCTTCATAATGTACATATAGATATGAATATCTATTGATTTCCTAATGTAACTCTCAACAAAAAGATAAATTTATGCCAACTTTTCCATCAAGAAATATCTAATTTTCCCTGTAAAACTGCATAAATTGCATTTACTGTAAAATGCAGTGTAGCTGTTAGAATACACCGTCAGCATTCTCACTAAAAATCCCCAGTTACAGTGATCGATTTCAAAATGGACTCAGCAATGAACTGAAACAAAAAAGACTAAAATAACATTCAAATCCAGTTGGCAATGTGTTTGCTGATTCTGTATTACAGTCTCTTTTTTTTTTGTCTTGCAGTGCCGAGTAAACGAATGACACTGCAACTTTCAGATCCAGGTTGCATAGAAGGTCCAGCAGGTGCTCCGTTAATAACGAACTCCATCTGTTAATAACGAACTCCATCGACAACTGCAAGTCAAATGACCGAGTCAAGGAGTTGTCTTTAAGCCGGCTCCACATTCAGAGAAGGAGGGGAGAACAAGTTAAGCTAAGAATGCATGGAGAGGAGCGAGGAAATGTGTGAGAATAAATGAGGGGTAACGGGTTGAGAACATGATGTGCATGTGGATGTGTGAGGAAGAGTTGGGTGGAGTTTTGAGGTGAGTAACTGAGGTTTATGAGTTAGAGAGTGCTGAACAAACAGGGGGCAGTGAAAGATGCACTGAGGTGTTTTCACTCTATTAGTTTTTGTTCTTACTGAGATAACACTTTTGCTCTGTTTTTCCAGAAGGGGCATTGACCAGCATCCTTTCATTAATCCTGGTACCTTGAGAGATTTGGACTCTGGGGTGACCAGACAGTCTCAAATTACGTGCAGTTTTTCCAGGAATCAAGAATCATGTCCTTTTTGTCCTGAAAATTAGAGTTTAAATTAGTTATGGCCTCATTAAACATTAAACACAGATTGTTGTGTAACACTCTTTTGGTCTCACTCTTGCTCCGGCTCTCCACTTGCTACAATGCAGCAAGGACAGCAGGGGCACAGCTTTTTAAAATATTAAAGTCCATCGCCTACATGAACTATGGCTGCACCTTTTTTTTGTGTGTGTGCACATAAGAGTGACTCATAGCAATGACTTTTTAAATAAAAAAAAATTAAGGATAGGGACAGCTGCTGCAGTGGCTGCTACTCCTGCAGTCGGAGGCCACAATGCATAGATTTTAAACTTCCCATGTGTGAATAATTGTGCCTTTGCCCGAGTGTTGACCATTCTTCTTATATCTCTGCATCTACAGGTCTGAATCAATTAGAAAAAAAGCTCAACTAATGCAGCTTTTATTAATACTTGTGTTAGTGCAGTTCCTTTTCTGACCTTAAATGACCTGTTTGCATCAACGTGTGGTGCAAAAGGTCAAAGTATTGATCAGCACATTGATGCCGAGTACAAATAAAGGCTGAGTGTAAAGCACTCGGTGAAAGACACATGACTGACCGCAGTGTGACAGAAGCTGAGGATGAATGCAAGCAGTGGGTGTAAAGTGCACTTCCCTTAAATGTAATGAAAAATGGGCTCCCTTGCAGGGTGGGGGGGTTACGAAGAGCGTGGGAGCAGACTATTATGAGAAAAAAAAACACGAGATCCAGTGCAGTGGCACATGTTCTTTTTTACACCAAAGACTTTTATTTTTGCGACACGACATCCGCTCATGGTAAGACGTGAGGTGGGGTGTTGAAACAGTGTGGAAGCACTGAAGCAAAAATATGAGCTGTTAAGGGAAAAAAAAAAGAGAGAATGAACTTGTGATACATGCTCACCTCAAAGCGAAAACAGTTCACTCCTCATTTCATAGCTTTTGTTTAGATGAGACCTACACAAACATCTGACGGTGGCGTTTGCCTTTAGTTATGGCAAACACAGCAGCAAACGGACTGAAAAAACCCACTCGACTGTGCTGAAGTGTGCTCTCAGAAATTAAGACAAAGAAACACATCTCACATCTCTCCTCTTTTTAATTCTTTTATAATAGCACCTTTGTTTTGTATCCTGGAAGATAAAAAACAATAGAAAATCTTGTTTACACCCTGAACCCCGCTTTAATTTTTAAGCTTCCCTCTCAGGTTTTTTTTCCCACAAATTGATTTAATCCCAAATTCTTCTGACAGAAACATTGTTTTAATCAAACAACATTTTCTCTCACTGCACAACGCCGATACTCTGACATCCATTCTCGTTAGTGAGGAAGATGTATTTACATATAAAGAGAAATGTTTTGCTCTCTGGCACTTCAGCCTTTTGCCAGTTTAAAGCTGTTTGACCTCGAAACAGTTGCACAGTGCTCAAGTTGTTCAGTGTGTGTTAAAAAGGCCCAAAGTACACCGAATTGATTGAATGGAGTGTTTTATTTAAGCTCTCTCAAACTCTGAATCAAAAGGATTTTCATTACGCAGTGAATTAACGCAGTTTTAGGTTAATTCTTGCGGCGCCAGAATAGAATTAAGCACATTTGCTTAAGTACTTCACTTATTAAAACTCTGAAGTACTTGTACTTTATTTAAGTAGCTCGATCTAATGGACATTCTACTTTTCCGTATCTATGTCAAAATCAGAGCTGTTAGATATTCTGCAGGTGCATATTTTTCATAGTAATCATGTAATCGCGTTATTAAACATGACTCAAGATCTTGA
Organism: Acanthurus lineatus; assembly: GCA_029814665.1. Lineage (NCBI taxonomy): Eukaryota > Metazoa > Chordata > Actinopteri > Acanthuriformes > Acanthuridae > Acanthurus > Acanthurus lineatus. Next base: position 4,911,400 of record JAPZDV010000024.1, read on the forward strand.
ACGCAGGCTGTTAACTTGTTTTAGACAGTTTTTATAGTGTAGAATTCCTCATTTTACTGAGGTGAAAGATGTGCCTATAAATTGTCATTTCAAAGGGTTCAATTTCTTTTACAGTGGTAAAAATCATTTGTCATATATCATGATAGTATGCAAAACTCAGAATCTTTAAACCAGGTTTGTAGCTCTATATTTCAGCCGACTGAGAGCATCTCATATGTTTTATATCACCATTTTTTTTTTGCGAGTATCTGTACTCAGCCATCATAAAAGGGTCTATTTCGAGGGCAGCTATCATGTATGAATCAGTGGTTCCTGTAATCTTGCAGAGCCACTACCGAGCTGCATTTGAGTCGCTGCTAAATAATTTAGTCCTGCTTAAGAGTCTCTGTAGGACACTGATGCTGCTGATGCTTTCACTGACAGGTGCAGCACGAGCACCAAAATACACCCAGATTACAACCAGGGCAACCGCATCCACACATACAGATACAAAGTTAAGTCCGAAAATCACACAGAAACTACTCGCACAATGTGATTCAGATGCCTACATAAAGACAGACAGACTCACAAATATGTTCAGTGCACACACACACTCACACACTGCCGATTCACAGGCACAGTAACACACAGACTCGCACTGAAGCTCCGCTATCTTAAAAGCAGTGTGGGTTTAATAGGAATGTATTTGGTCTCTGCTGAGTTGTGTGCTTGCCTGCAGTACGCTGAGCAGAACTCACACAGTGGACCCAAGAGTTTCTCTTTTTGTGAATACGAGAGGAAGACGAGAGGCAGAGGAAGCGCGGCAGACATGAAAACAACCGTGTGGAGCTGGTTCACCAGTGTCGAAGCACATAAAACTCACTGGGGCTGTGATCATCAAAAAAAAAAATATGAAAAAAAAAAGCTTGTTTTTGTGACATGTGTGCAAGTTTTTTTATGTATTGTCATAACCTGTTGGTGCTATTGTCAACATGATCATAATCTGGAGGATCTGTAGTTTTCCTTACAGTATATTTTATAGACATGGTACTACACCATCACTAGGAGGTGATTGTGTACGTACGTTACATCAGCTGCCAGCCTGTAAAAGAGATTATTTATGAACACACAGCACTGTGTTTTTAATAAGTCTGATTTGACTCTGTGCTTTTATTATGGTAATAATAGTTGTAATAAAACTGCAGAAGGAACCTCTGCACTTTTTTGGCAGCAGTGTGATTGTATGTAGCAGTCTGAAGGATCTCAAAACAGCAGGTTTTTTTTCAGTTTTTTTCATGAACTTACATGTTTCATACACTTTGACATATTACAGAAGAAAAACCTCAGATATATTAATTTTTTAACTTGACTGTCGTCTGATTTCAGCCCAGTTTTATCATTTTTCTGACGTTACGCTCTTCGGCAGCAGAACAAGTTTATGCCTCAACACCATTTTTTAAATTGATTTACAATAATAAAGGAAGCAACTAATAAAAAACTGATCTAAATTGAATTTTTGCATACTAAAGGTTGGCATTATAGTTTCAACAAACTCTTTTTTGCTTGTTTTCTTAATTTAAAATGTTTTTTCACTTGACCCAGTTTCACTGGTTGACCACGTCCAACCGCTGCTGCACAACGATTTATAAAGGATTTCATCATTCTCTGCTGTTTGCAGTGAGACAGGCGACACGCTGTCGTCCTGCTGGACAAAGACAGATTCCCAGACACATGCGGATGTAACACTGACACGGGGAATAATCTCTCAGGAGTTGGGTGTTTGTTTGCAGAAACTCAGTCACATATTCAGGTTATGTTTGTACAAACACTGCTGACATGGAACCGAGGCTGGTTTCCACCATCCTTCCCTGGAAAAAACGAAGAGTGTGAAAAAAGCAGAGAGTGAGAGATGGTGAGGAAGATGGATCGAGGTGCTTAAGAAAATGATGCATCATCACACTTTTACACTGTTCCCTGTCTCTGGAGGCTGTGTGTGTGCGTGTGTGTGTGTGTGTGTGTATGTGTGTGCATGTGTATGTCATCAGTGGTTCTTGCATGAACGTGTGCGATGATGGTTATATGAATATTTTGTGTGTGTGTCTGTGTGTGTGTGTGTAAAAATGCTGACACCAGGCTCAAATCGTTGGGGGGATGGTGGGGGGGAGTCATTACTCGTCCCAGCCATCAGTGAGAGAGCCAATTTCCATTTAAAAGAGCCCGCTGCTCCTCTTTTCCTCCCTTTTCCTCCCTTTCCACTCCACCTCTGTCCGCCTCCATTTCCCTCCTCTTCAGGGACTCCCATCTTTCTCTCATCTCTGATTTCTCGTCCTCTCTCTTTCACTCTCTTTCCCCACAATACCCCAAAAGCGTTTATTCGAATGCTTCTGTGGATGCTCTCTCCGTGTGCAATACGAGAGACTCTACTCTTATTTCTTTCTTGAGTGCGTGAAAAGCTCTCACTTGTTTTGTTGGAACACAAGGCCTGCAGCAGAAAAAATGTAGGGCTGGTAAAGGTGGTAGCAAAAAAAAAAGTTAAAACAAGACAAAAGGTTGAACGGCAAAATAGATGGGAGACAAATCGGTTTTCTCTTCCGAATGTTCCATTACAATGCAATTTTATGCATCTAGACAGAAGAGGGGTTTCTCACATTATCTCTCTGTGTCGTTCAAGCGCCGGCTCTTTAAGGCAGATTCTGACTTAAGTATTTTGTTTCACTCTCGCTGCTCTCATAGTGTAATTTTAAGACACAGCAGGAAGTTGTTTTCAGTTACAATGTTTAAAAACCTGCTGCACGCTACCTGCTCAGCACCAAGCAGCGGGGAAACTGAGTCAGCAATGAGCTGTGGTGAGATATAATGGAGCTTTAAGCTGCTAAAAGGGCAAATGTTTCCCTCAGGAGTGTGAGTGCTGGGACTAACATTCAGAAGGTGACCAGAAACACCTAATGAATGCTACTGTTGCTTCATGCTACGTTCAAAAAAGTCTCATTGTTGTGTTTGAATCTTATTTCCGCTGACCTTAACTGACCGAAAGAAAAAAAAATGATCAGCAATAGTTTAAGAGTTTTTGCATGAGTGGAAGAAGAAATCAAAGCCATTAGAAGTTTCCCCTGACATCATTATAAGTCAGAAAAGAGAGATTTCAGTTTCAGTGCGTTTCCACCTTTGCTCCTCTTTTAATTAGATTTTTTTTAAATTAGCAAATAGACCTAAAAACCTGCAAATTTGAAAGTTTGATTTAAAAAGTTGAAATCAAAACACTGCAGAAGAAGTTTAGCACTAGGTTGAATGGACAGGTTGATGTATTTGTAGAAATGAAATAAAACAAATCTGACAGAAAAAGATCCAGTAAATAAACCCTGACGTCTATCAGGCATGCAACTTAAACATCCACTGAAGATTTACATAAAGCTGAAAACATCAGGTTTGTGGGGTGTGATGGGGGAGACTGTAACCTTCCTCACATTGACCTGGTTTGACTCGGCGAGTCGGCCCATTACGACAGGGATTTGCATCTTCACAGGGCAGATCTGCCCCCGTCGCCGTGTGCCCTGAACTGATAATGCGTTTGTCATGAATCGATGACGTTTAAAAGCAGCCAGCTGATCCATGCCTGTGAGGTCAAAGAAACAGCCGTAAAATGGTGGATAAACATGTTTTATTTACTATGAACTCTTGACAATAAAAGTCCACTGTTGTTTTTGCTGCTGGTGTTTTTCCATCAACACAACACGGCAGCTGAAAGACCATGTTTACCTGTGTGAGGTGAGCTGTTTGCAGAGGTGATGTAGCACTTCATCGCTTCATCTAATGTCTTTCTGCCATCGTTTCTGCTCCTTCTCCCCCTTATTTCAGAGCCAGACATAAATTTTCCACAATAAGAGTCCCTCGTTATGTTATTAATTGAAAGCCTTTTGATGAAGCAGCAAAATAATGAAAAGTCTGTTTTTCAAATGCAGTAACACAACTCTTAAGAGAGGATAATAAAACAGTAGAACAATTCAGATATCTGAGGTACAAACAGGGGAGAAGCAGAAGAACGAACTTCAAACTACAGAAATTCACTTAGAAGCTTTAAAAGTACTGAAAGCTTATAACAAAGAGACTTTAAGTACATTTTTCTCTCTGCTCTGCTGCACAGACACGAGTTGACTTTGCAGCTCGAGTTGTTGCTTGTTTGCAGGAGAGAAGGAGGTCGTCACAGATTAAACACACTTGGAAGCAGGTCTGGCACACTTTGGCCCTGCTCCACAGTGGATCCATCTCAGGTTCAACTCTGAGTATTTAAAATACTAATAGAAATCAGCATGTTAAGGTTTGACTCAGCACAGTTCAAAGTACCTATGGGAAAAAAGATCATTCGTCTCATGCAAAAGTTCAGAAGCGCTGATAGAAGAACTAGCTTCACACACTTCTGATCCAACTTCTCACATTTGTCCAACAGAAATGAACAAAAACTCCCACTTTCCCCACCACTTTACTACTGATAACTTACATTTTGAATGTTCACTCCATTCCTACTTAAACGCACAGAGAAAATGAAAGCTCTACGCAAAGCTGCGCATTTAATTGTAGGTTAAGGCTAGAAATCTCCAGGTATATAAAAAAAGTAAGCAATTAAATCAGTACAAGGAGATTTTGCTCTCTCTTTGTGAAGTTTGAGTGGCAGTGGAATTCAAACAACACAGTCGGAAATCACAGGTCTGCTATGTTCAGCAACTGAGTTGGAAGAAACATATTTCGGTTACAATAGTCTTTAAAGTCTCTAATGGGATCGTTTGCAACAAAATTAGACTGTCTCATTCTGCTGGATTCTGTGGGAAGTCTCCTATAAAATTCCCTGGTTTCATGACTAGCATACCTCTAATGCTTTCGCCCCCCTCGAAGACCTTCCAAGATTGAATTAAAATGGCATTACAATCCCTGGTGTTTAGAGCAGAGACTGAGTCGGTGAGAATGAGTGAAAAAAGTTCTCTTTGAGGCTTCCCTCCTCCTCTTTTCTAAACCTTTATTTTCATCCTGCTCGTGATGGCACCAAACTACGCAGAGAGACTGAGACATCCCACATCCACATCCCTGTCTCAGCACAGGGGGATCCTGAGGGAATCCGAGGCTAGTTGGGATCTCCGCTGTAATCCCTGCAGCATGTCTGCCGCAGGGTCTGCTTTTCCCCACAGGAAGAGTTTCAAGCGTGCCGCTCTTTTAGTCACTATCCAAAGCTCACAGCCGGAGGTGAGGGTCAGAAATGTGACTGTAGTTCGGCTGGGAACTGACATCACAGCCCTGAGCGACGTCTCCATGTTTGTGGCACTAGCCTGACGAAACCCCCGATGCTTAAAGTCCCCCCTTAGGCAAAACCTTTACCCCAAATAATAATAAAAAAAAAAGACTTATCCTTCATCTTTTCCCTTAACTCTTCAGATTTTCTCTCCTCTCCTGTTCAGTCGCTCCCTGCTGTTTTATCCCTCTTACATCTCCCTCTCCTGCTCCCCCTCTCCCTCTCTTTGTCTTTGTTATCGAGATCGCTCAATGTCGCCTTGACACTGAAGTGGCACTATAAAGGAAACTCCAATCTCTACAGGCAGCAAGACAAGGACTGAGCGAGCGTAATCATTCTTACATATACAGGTGTGTGAGTGTGTCGGTGTAGCTGATGTCTATTTCCTGTTTTTTTCAAACGTGCTTTAGGAAAACATTCATGTGTGAACTGGATGGATCTGCGGTTTCTGAGGAGGTTTGTGTCTTTCTCTCAGCCTCTTCAACACTTTTACCCTGCAAATGTGAAGCAAACAGACAAGGCACGCACTCATATTTTATTTTTATCCAACCATCGCTCTTCTCTGACACAATAAAGAGAACCTGAGGTTTCAGGTCCACCTCCGTCTTTTTATCCATGCAACCATTCATCTATCCCTCCTGTCTGAAGCCACAGAGGAGGGCAGGGAGAGTTTATATGAGTTGATCCCTGTGAAAGTGTGTGTCTGTGTTATGCTGTGCTGCGATAACAGTGAAAGGTGGAGAATCTAGCGACTTTGATTTACGCTGGAGACGAGCCGATACCCACTTTCAAACCAGTGGTGGATCCAGGCAGACAAATGAGTGGAGGTAATGAAAGAAACATGAGCATGAAGGTTGACAGCTAAACAGCTCAAATGAGAGGAAAGACAAGGGAAAAGTTAGACATTATTACACCAACACTGAAGCAAAGAAAGAAAGAGAAATAAGTAATAAAAATGCAGGACAAAGAAACAGAGGCAAAAGGGGGAAAAAGCATGTAATAATAAGGAAAAACAAGGTAATACCAGAAAGGGGATGAGAAGTGCTAAAGCAGCAGGCAGACAGCCTGAGTGTGAAATCAGAGAGGAGGCAAGAAAGGAGTAGGAGGTTAGAGGAAATGGGAAAGGGAAGCGCAAAGCCATTTATTTTCCTTTTTTCCTCCCTTTAATTCATCCTCTTCCTACTTTTTGCAGAGAAATCGGAACTACTGGCTGCCACACACACACACACACACACACAGGCACACACACCTACACACACACAGAGACTTGAATAGCATGCTGGAGAGCAGAGCAGAAAAAGCAGCTCCCTGCCTCACAAGCTAGAAAATGCCTGAGAACCTTTGTTGATCTCAGATATTCAACCTCAGGTTAGCTTCAACTTTCCACCATTTTTAATGCTAATGCACTGTTTTCACTGTTTACTGTTCGCTGCCTAATGCACTGTCTCTGACACCCACTGAGCACCATATAATTAGATCATATTAAACTTTAATATAACTACGCTTATTTGGTGTGCGAGTGTTGTATCTATGTTTGCAATGTTTTGTTTTTCTCTAAACTAACATTATGTGGCATGTGGTATTTACGAATTTTGGTGCCCCATAATTTCTGAGTGCATCGCTTCTGTAAAAAACAATAATCCCTGCAATAATATGTAATGCACACGCTAGCTACAAACAAACTTGACTGTGTCACAACAAAGATTTTTCTGAAACTTGTGTCTTGAAGAAAAAAAATGCATTCTCAGATGTTTTTGTTGAGCACACATGACTCAGATCAGCTGCAGGCAGAGCTTCATACCCTGAACTTGAAACAATACACTGCTATGAGTTTGTTGGTTCAGTTATGATTCAAAGACCAGTGCTCTGAGATAGCAACTGTCTCTCTAAGGCAGCTAGCTCAAAGCTAACAAAGCTAACTAGGAGATACAGGGTTTTTTTCTCTACTGAAAAGCAAGTAATTTACTTTATGACAACTACACTGCCTTTTGTGTCTTAAAAAAGAGCCTAAAACTTTATAAGTCTCTGAAAGTTAGGGTATGAAGGTGTAAAGCCAGAAGAAAAATGTCTCTGATCTAATTGGTTGGTGCTTGATGGATATTAGACAGTTTTCTGACTTTATGTCTCTTCTATACTTGTGTTATTGATAAGGCGTTAAGACTGAATGTTAGGGGCACTTTGGCAGCAGTGTATGATGGTTCATAACAGACTGAGGAAAACTGTCAAGCTGAAAATGGAAAAAAAAAATTCAGCGGAAAGTTTGTGCGTATTAGGTCAGAAAAAAAAGCCAGAGGAGGAAAAGAATAGAAAGAACAGGAAGTCCTGGTAAAATATAAGTCCTTTAGCTGTCACATAAACTCACATTTTTGTCAGCTAGGTACAGATCGTACAAATGGCACTTTGGCTTCTACCTATGTTCCTCTCTTTGTCTTCTGCTGTTTTGCTAACATTTCAGTAAAAAAACATCTCCTCTCAGCTTTGAACAACAGTGTTATGAAATAATGTTTTGATGAGTGGATCACTATTTTTCTATCTTTTGTTCTACAGCTAGCCTTCACACAAAGATACCCCTGTATGCTGAAAAGTAGATTTAAAGTATGTGACATCACTCTAATTTAAAGCCTATTGGTTAACCAAGAATGTGTGGGCGGAGCCACAGAAGCACTAACAGGCTGTTGACCAATAACTGCATACATAACTTCATCAGACAGAGTACCTGTAGCTAAGCATAAACACCTTGTTTTGCTCTAATTACTTCTTTAAAGTTAAGAAATCTAAATGTTTGCACTAACCACACACACACACCGCACACACACATTCACACACACACACACACAGTATGTGCAGACTCATTAAGACAGCCAGCAACAAGCTTTGAGTGACAGATTGCCACACTGATGAAAAAAATAAATCTACATATTCATCTCCATCCCTGTGTTTTGAATATGGCTGTGAGTCGTGTGTGCGTGTGTGTGTGTGTGTGTGTGTGTGTGTGTGTGTCCATATGCTTTGCACGTTTGTGTGTGGGTGTGGGTGGATGTAAGCAGCTGTGTGTGACTCCACCACCTGTTGTAGAGGACATACATGACAGAAATGGACCTGGTGCATATTTTTAGGTGAGAACACATGGAGGTTTGATGGGACGTCGCGTTAATTTCTTACAGCAATGTAAGAAAAAAACTGAGGGATCATAAGCAACACATGAGTTGATGATTTGCTGATATTTCCAGTGTTTTAAAATATCCCCTTTTACAGCTATAAAGGGAAAATAATAATGTTTTTAGTTTTTGTTTTTCCTTTAAACCATTTCACTGAATGCTAGCTAACATATATTACATTATTTGCTTTTTAATAGGGAAGCAGTGCTGCACAAAAACGACTGATAATGCAAACATTTTTGCAGTTGAATTGCCAAACCGATTCTTAATTTTCTTGAATGGGGTCTCTTTCTCCATTTTGTGAGAATATACCCTTTTTTATGCTTCACCAGGTAAACAAGATCTGAAAGACAGCAACCAAAATGTGTGTAAATGACTAATGATTTATATATAACAAAAAAAAATCCAAAAACAAACTAAAAAACAAACACAAAAAACAAAAACAAACAACATTAACAACAAAAAACTGAATACAAATGTAATAATGCTCTGTTGTTTTCTGACCCCGGATTGCTTTTATATTTCATTTCAACGCGTGTTTAAGGTTTAGAGGTTAATAAAAATTCACAGTTCAAGGCAATGTCGTATTCTTTCGTTTAAACTCTCTCCAAGAAATTTGTAAAAATAGAAGGACGGAGCTGTTGTTGTTTTTCCAAGGCTGGCTCTCCTCTCACACTGCTGGTCTCGGGCATGTGGGCTGTGAGATTGACTGCTTACAGCTTTCTGTCGAACTGTCTGTTGTGGTGTTAGAAACAAACTGCATTACACCAAATAAAAACTGATAACCATCCAATCGAATGAGGCGAGGAGGCTGTACAGTGGCCTCTTTACCCTCTCACTTATCTTCCCTTCTGTCTACTCATTCCATTATTAGTTTTTTCTTGTTTGTGTGTGTGTTGGTGTGTATGCGTGTGTGTGTGTGTGTGTTTGTGTGCATGTATTTCTGTGTGGAGACCAGGAGGGAGGGAGATGAAGAGCCAATATAAGAGTTAGGCAATAATAGTTTGAAAAGTTTTTAATTATTTAGCACTCGCAGTATAAAAACTTTGAGAATATAAGTTTCTTTTTGTTTAACTTTCCACTTCTGTTTTGCTCCATTTTAGTGACCAACCCAAAGTCAGGGGGTAATTTCTTCATTTTCGAATGGAAATTACATCTGTTTGCCATTGAAACAGTGAAAAAATGCAGCCATGAAGACCACAGAGTGGAGCAGGGGAGGCAGTCTGTTACATTTTGAATGAATAGAGTTTAGGGCGTGTCGTGTAATTTCGAGAGGAGGCAACGACTGACTTTGCAGACAAGCTGTCAAACTTTGACGACTGTGAATTCAGAAAGATTTGTGAGATATTTTAACTTAAAGGAAAATTCTAGATTAAAGTTTGCTGTTGCATTTTTATACCATTTTTAGTCTTTTTTTGTTTTGTAAATGATGTTTAGTCCATAGATTGTGATGTTGCCGTTACTTGATAGTCAGGGTTTTGACCTTTGACCCCAGTATATTTAAAAAGGATTAGTGAAATGGTCTGACTAGAGGAAAAGCTGTATCAAATGCTTTTTTAAAATTTCACTAAATATGCTGTTTATTATCAAGGGTATTGGCGATGGTGAAAATTTAGCATTAGTTCCACTAAAAGCCTTAAAAAACGCCTCTGATAAGATGGATGACTCTTTTGAATGGATCTTCCATATCTGAAACATACAGAGTGCTGATGAAAGCATCTTGTGGATCTTTTTCAGATGAAACGTAATTCTACATCCATATGATTTATTGTGAATCTTCATCTGAGCTATTTACATCAAATGTTTCTCCATTTCAAACAGCCTTGATAATCTTAAAAAAATGGGATGCATTCATTGATTTTTGAAGCGAACAAGAGGATCTTGAAAGCTGTTAAATAGAAGTAGAGCAAAAATAAAGCTAATTTAAACTTGGACTGAGAGGGTTGGCATCATGTATGCAGACCAAGTAGGCAAGAAGGGATGGAATTTCTAATGTCTACTTATTGAAGACTGCTGCAGAGGATTTTCTCGACAGTTTTTCATAGAGAGTACTCAAGCTCTTCTGCACCACACGACACCAGAGGAAGAAAACCAAGAAAGACATTAATGATGCTGTCAAAGAGGCACCAACGTAGCTGTAGGATCTGGAGGGCTGACATGTGGACCACACATGCTATTTGGCCACAAGCTGGTGTCTAATTAACCCTGGTTGGGTCATCTAGGAGCGGCTGTCTGATGCTGAAGGAGCTGAAACACCTGATGATCTCAGGCTTCATCACTGACAATATGTCTATGTGCTTTGCAAGATGTCAGAAGGAAATGTTCGGCTGCAGCATATGAATGCAAACCATGTTTTTTTTGTCTGTAGTAACAAATTTTCTAGTCAACAGACAACAGACAACAGAATGTGAAGACTACATCTATAAATTGTCACCTTTTAAGCTGAAGCAGTGCACTTCTAAGCAAAAAAACGAATTGTTTGCACATTTAGCAGAACATTAGCGACATTATGAATCAGTTTGAATTGTGTTTCTGGCCACCAGATGAATGTTAATCCAATATTTACTCTGTTAAAGACGTGAATATGTTTCCTAATCTCCTCTAGATGTGAGCAATGTTCCCTATCTGAAGGGGTGTGTGTGTGTGGATAACTCAACGGCTTAGGCAGGTCACTGTTTTACTTCCTAATGAGCAGCTGTCTCTACAAGTGAAATCTGTCGGCTTTTCTCTGGAGCCACACGAGTCTGTTGGACAGCCAATGTTTCAGCGTTGTCATTCTTTGAAAAGGATCAATATACATCCCAAACTCAAACCTGGAAGTCCTTGTTTCCACCTTGTTTTCTTCCTCACGGGAACTCACCTGCTTGAATTAGAGCCATAACACAACAACGCCCCCTTGTGTAAGAGCCAGTTGGAAAATCACACCCAACAATTAAAAAAAAGACACTTATCAGAGCATCAGGAGAACAGCCAGACATTTGGCTGAGAAATCCTCCATTTTGCATTTCTGCTGTTTGGTGCCGAGCAGGTACTTCACAGCGGGTTTTTGGAGTAAACAGCAGACACTCCACAGCAGTGAGGGTTAAGTATCGTTAAAGTAGCAACTGGACGTCTAAGAAAGGGCTAAGAGTCACTTTACGGCTCAGTCAAGGTGAAGAGCAGCTGCAGGTTCAGGTGATTCAGAGCCTAAAGCAGCACCTTTCACATTACCATTTGATACATGTGTTAAAGCTGCTTTAAATAAAAGTGGAGAGGTGAGTAAATATCAAAAATTAAACAGCTCATTATTCAGCAGAATTGCCCCTGTCAGTGTTACAGCGCTCTTTATTAACGGTATGCTAGTACATGGCAGTGCATGAAAAAGCTCACTGCACAAGAGTGTGCATAGGTGTGTGGTGTATAGGCTCGTGTGTGTGTGTGTGTGTGTCTGATTCAGTGTGGATGAACGAGTACTATCTGTCAGTAAAGGAGTCTCCACAAGCGAGGACATGTGATTGGTCACGAGAGACACACAGCTGAGTCCTGCTGTCCAGAGCCAGGGACCATAGCTAATTTGAACAGACAGATTACTGTTTTTTACCGGAAGGAAGCACAGCTTTTGTGTTGGAATGTGTGTGTGTGTGTGCGTGTGTGCGTGCTTGACATTCCCACAGTGGCCTGCCTTTAATACAACAACCACTAGTCCTATTAAATACCCCCTAATCTGTGGCTATGGCATTTACTCGTCCCTCTCCATCCTTCCCTTCATCTCTGCTGCCAAACAACACTCACAGGGACAACTGCCCTTTCATCAAGGGAGTGTGTTTCTACGCTTGTGTCTACGTGTGTGTGTGTGTGTGTGTGTGTGTGTGTGTATCTTCTCGCCATAATCGAGTGCTGAAAATCCTAATTTGAAAAATGCACACACAAAAAAAATATTGCAAACAGGCTTCAAAGACAGGATTATAGCTGAGAGCCTTAGAGAGGAGTTAATGTCACTTTGTACACACTGTTGTGTGTGAACTCGTACACACTCCAAAAGTGTGTTTTTACCACATGTGTATCTCAAAAGTTGTCTGTTTTTGAGGTGAGAAAATGTGGTATTTGTATTAATGCGTCTGAGCAACGCAGAAATTACTTTAACATGCAGAAATTCTCTCATATTTCTGTAGTTTTACATGCTTTTTTCTGTTTCTTTTTTTTTTTTTTAATGAAATGTGTGATTTCACTTGCCGTTATTCTTGTTTGTAACTTTGCCCCTTGGCATTAAGCACAAAAAAAAAACAGCACACAGCGTGCTGCAAAGTGCTGACACACTCACTTTGTGCTCCTTTATGTGTTTTTAAAAAATTGAGAACAAAGGGTGAAACTTCTATCCTTTTTTTTTTCCTTTTATCATTTCTTATTCATTGTTTGATTTGTTGAACTTAACTCCTCTGAATCTTAAAATCAGACTCTGCCTGGTGGAGCCGTCGTTGCAATCCAAAAAAAAGTACTCGTCGTAAGAAGTGATTGAGATCAGAAAGAGCTGTTTCACGATGTTCCTTGAATTACTGATTTGTTTATTCTAGTTTTAAGACCCTGACCTTGTGCTTAAAAAAACCTCTCACTTAGATCAGAAACATGTAAATTTGTCTAAAAAGCACAGGCATGTGCCGCCACGGAGTAAAACAGATTGGGAAACTGAACAGGAGCCAAAAACAACTTGACAGTTTTTTTTTTTTCCGCAGGGTTCGGTGGCTGCCGTTGAACTGCTGCCAGGGTCCTCATTTACCGCTGGTTATCACCAGCTCGCTAACATCACATCCTGTGGGCCGATTAAGGGCCGGGCTCCAGGAAATCCCTGCACATGAATCACCAGTGTTAACGACAAAAAAAACAAAAAACACAGATCGCACATGTGCTGGATGCAGCTTCACATGTGTGTGATCATCCATGATCACATGTTTCTGCTGCCCTCTCTGACAGCTTTAAATTGCAACCTCAGTCATCCACGGCACTGTTTTTTCGTATCGTCGGTGTCGCGCTCGCCGCAGACACTTGTCTTCGCAACACTGTGGGCCTTGTTAAGGCTTCCATGACTGCTTTCTGATGTGCTAAGAGCCGTGCCGGCTGTGTCATGGTGCTCTGAGTAAAGTGTTGTTGATCACACCAGCTAAACTTGACAGGCCAATTCCCCGAGGAAGAAAGAAGAGAAAAAGAGGGTCAGGAAAAAAGAAAAGAGAGTGAGAGAGAAAGAGAAATATATATGGAAAGGTGGGTGAGGAGGGAGAGAGAGGGAGAGAGGAGAAAACCAGATAGGATGATAAGCACAAAAGGAGAAAAATGGAGTATGCAGACTACAGCAAGAATCGCACATAAGAGGGACACACACACACTGAAGTGATGACATACAAATAAACATATTTTTGCACGCATAAACACACACAGCTCCATCACTGTGCACATACTGTACGATGCAGCCAGCTGACACACATTTTCTACTAACTTTCGTGATCACAAACAAATGATTTCCTCTGCTTCTCTGGCTGCATAAACACTGCAAGGTCAGACCTGCCCGCACATATTTCTAAGACGAAGGCTCACCTTGCCAGCCAGGTTTGCAGACGGGCTTGACGTCGATGTGGACGGTGACGCTGTGCAGCGCTCTCTTCTGGCCGCAGTCCCACGCCGTCACCTGGATCTCGTACTGCTGCTGGCGGTCGAAGCTCAGCTTCTCTGTGTTTCGGATGTTTCCTTGTGTAAAAGAAGAAGAAGAAGAAAAAAAACCTTGATGTCAAGATAGAATTTATTATCATAAAGTGTGTTGAGTAAATTCAGCTGCTGTATTGTGTCTCATGATAAAGACTTTCTGGCTCAGCCTTTTGGTGCATTGACAACTTAAAATTGAAGCGTTTGAATTTCAAAAAGCTCAACTGACAAGATGTTAATTAACAGAGTATTAATGTGTGGTTCAGATATAAGTGGTGGAAAAGTGTGTGTGTGTGTGTCGAGCTGTCTCCAAACAATGCACTTCTGAGTTTAAGTATTAAGTTTACATCAGCAACAAATCCAACTCCTGGTATCAAACAAGGCAGTTCAGGTGAATGTGATTTGCTTCATCCAGAGTTGGAGTTCTTATTTGGTTCTCTAAGCCTTTTAGTTTTTATTCATTAACACTCAGGTTATCTGTCGACCTGATCTATTGATTTAATAAAGTTCTACATAAAGTTTCAATGTAGTTTTGAGTTTGAGATCGGCTTTCTTTCAGTCTGGAACAAGACTGAATGATTTTCTTCATGTAAATTAATGCGCGCTGGAAAAGGTAGAGTTGTTTGGAAGTTATATAAAACAGTGTGATGTTTTAGCGAATCGTTTTATCTCATAATAAATTCAACAAACCCAAATCCGAACCTGAGAAACAGTCTGGAGTTCCACGGTCAGAGATTTGTTGATGGACTTTATGGAGTCATAAAAATGCTGAGTGAGCTTTTACAGCTAAATAAGCTTTATTTCATCGCCGTTTATGTGCAGACAGATTCTGTATATTTCCATATTCAACGCTACTCTCAACTTTTAAATCCATTCTTAATGGAGCTCTACTTCAGTCTGATGACTGGAAAAAAAAGTACTTCTCTTCTGTTTACTGACTTATATGACTTTAGTTTAATATAAACCATAGAAAGTATATTTAAAAGTTGAGGATACAATTTAAACTGCCTTGAGGAAAGTGAGTACCAGCAGTCCCACTCAGCCGAACATCTCCTGCACAGCCCTACGTGTCTTTATGGCATTTATGACTTGCTAGATAACCCAGAATGCTTGTATGCTGCCGCCTGTCTACGAGTGTGTGTTTGCTTAAAGAAGTGATGGGTATTTAATTCTAATTTTAAAGCATCATTATATATCACTGTCAAATTAACCGTGATGCCTTAATATAATCATTCTAACTAATGAGATCATGGTCGGGGTGACAGGTATCCTCTCTCTGTCTCACAAGTGCTTTGATTAGTGCTAATGTTTCACAAAATAAAGACCACGTTTCCATTAAACTCCCGCTGCTTCCTGATGCAACAACAATCCTGGAACTTCCCCTCACTTCCCTGGGGATTTTTCTGAAGGAAACTTTTTTTAAAACTACCATCCACTTGCCTCCCATGTTGTGCCATAAAAAAATCAATTCAGCAGACTAACCCGCCACATTCAGCTTTGCAAGAGAAAGCTTATGCACATTTATGCACCAACATTAATGTGTTAAGCAGCCTGTAATGTTATTCTGCATGCTGCATCTCACAGAAAACAAATAACCCCCCCCCGACTCGTCTCTGTGGTACAATTAGCAACCAGACCGCATTCGGTGACTGAGAGTCTTCTGCCTTGTTGGTAACCGCGACCCATTTACCAAGCTGGCGTCTCTTTTTTCTCATGAGCAGAGTGCATGAAGGGAGTTCTCGTGCTCTTAATGTGTCTCTTAATATTTGATGAGTCCTCCGCTACAGATGGGAGACAATGCTGTACATGCATCAAAGCCTGAGCAGGAAGGGCGCACCCTGACTGAGAGCACTTGCTGGGTGTAAAGAGCATTGATAAGAGACACTATTTGTCGTGAGTTTAAATGACGCTGGAATGAGCAACAGCGAGTTACATTACAGCCCGGATGCTTCTTGAGGTTTTTTTGTGTTGTGGTGCAGAGGGAGCTGAATGTTGATAATGGTGGTATATTTAAATGCGAATGCATGAGTGGGAGGATTAGGTGTAATTCATACGAGGGCGGCATTGTTCGCCTTCCCGTCCTCCTCTCCGCTCGCTCTCTGCCTCCTCGTCAGCTTTTTTTTTTTTTTAGGATTCCTTCCCTCCTCGTTCTCCCCTTTTCAACCTTATTACTCTGTTTTAAATGCACATCATTGTCTCGCTGTTTTGCAGCCTCATCTCATTTCACTGTTTGTTGCCCTCTAGTTTTTTTTTTTTCTCCACCAAAGTATGCAAACACACTCGCTCACTCACTTCCTCACACTTTTCTGCATGACGGAGGTTCCTACTGCTGCTCCTTCAATTACCACATCAACTTATCCGTGTTAGCAGGCTGTGCGTGCAGCGACTGCCCGCTAGTTTATGACTGCTTTACCCGCCATCTTGCTCCCTCTGTTTGCCTCTCAATCAAATGCACGTAAACACACACACAAGCAAACAATCTTTGCAACTCACTGGTGAATTTCCTCTACTGTCCTTTTATAATCACTATCTAATTTTACCAAATGCTGCTTAGCTTTTTGGACAATAGTTTAAAAGATAAGTCCCAATGTTCTGTATCCTTATTGTCAATAAAAGACCGAAACCAAAACATTTTGACAGTCCTTCTAATAATACCTAATTATATAGTTCTATAGTTACTGTATCGTTAAAAAGGCTCAGTAATGTTATTCAATAGCATGGCACTGTAGTTATTAGCAAACATTGTGCAGCCAGGAGTGAGAAGTGTAATGTTTGGGACAATTTTAGGCTGCAAATTACAGATGCTACATAACATTTGTGGAGGACTGAGTAGAAAAAAACCTTGTGTTTTCATGTTGTTGAAGTGGCATGTCTTTCTATGCAACAGTGTGGCTCATTGATATGCATAAATAGTCTTCAGACAACAGTAGAGCTCTATGAATCACAAGAACCAGATACTCTGAAACACTTCTTTGTTTAATTAATAACTAATGCTTTTGGTTTTGTCATTATATGTTTTAGACGGCAGGAAAAATATAGAATTGTATCCAGTTTTGTCCTTCTTGTTTAGTTTCCTCCTGCTACGGCTTTTATCTACTTCTCTCCCTGATCCTCTCATAGCACTTAAACTGCTCTAACAGCCAACAGCTCCTCTCTTCCCTCCATCTTCTTCCTCTCTCCATCAGGTGCTCTTGAGTTCAAGGGCTCTCAAAGCCTTTTCCTCAGCGGTCAATGGCTGAGCGAGACCCCCTTCAAATGGAGAGAAAGAAGAGGCAGCACTCTTGCTCTAGTTTCCCATCTGTATCATTCACGGTGCAGTGTGGCCCTAACCTCATCCACTCAGACTTTTATTGCAAAATCTCAGCAGTGGGCATCACTTGGCAGGCGTCAGCAACAGACACCTAAACAGTAATGTCCCCTGCATCTACAGTCCGTCTCCTAAAAAAGGAAAAAATAAAAAGTGTGAGCAAAAAGTTTTTCGATGAGCTACTCGAGTTGATTGTGTTGAAATAGCCAAAGTGAGAGTGTTAAAAATCAGCATGTTTAAAATCTTGAGTTAGCATGTGCCTTCAAGGATCCTACTTGACTTTGTGAAAGTCATTCAAACATGAGTGCTTGAAAGAAAAAACTATGGACTACTTAGAAATGTGACTGTAATACTAAAGCCTTGATTTTATGTGACATTGCTCTTTGACACATTATCTCATAATACCTGCAATTTATCCTTCAAGTGGCAGCAAAGCCCTCTAAGTGCTGCTGAAACAGAGCTCTTTGCAAGTTGCAAGCTCAAATTTTGCCAACTTTTGTTTTTTGTCTTTTTGTTTTTGTTGTTCTAACACAGGTAACTTAAGTTTAACTGTTTCTTTTTGTCTTTTTAGTGTCCGTTCAGTGATGTGATCAGATTGAGAGTCCAAACAGGATGTTTAAATTTGAAAATTGTCGGGATTCTTTATGCTTTTCTGCGTCTGACTTCCTGTCTGGCTCGATCCGCTCTGTGCATCTTGACACAGCTTCCATCTAAAAGGGATTTTTCTGTGCATTCATTGTGGAACAGTGCAAGAAACGCTTCTCTGGACCCTTCTGAAACATGCAGTGGCACATTTAGGCAAATTGCAAGAACTTTTTTGAGTCCCTGCATCATTTTTGACAGTCATATAGCAACTTTTCCTTGTCGGTTGGAATCTGCCAGTAATAAGAGGGTTTAGAGTGTCCAAGTGAGGTCGGAAAGGTCAGTAGTAGACTTAAAAATGGAGAAACAACCCTGTTTGTACAGGTATCTCTTACTCACTCATGTTGCCACACATCATGTCTATATTTGTGTTCGGGAATAATAAAATAATATAATAACTACTATAAAGTTTAAGAGTCAGAATTCAAGAGGCAACTCAGTAAAGTCAAGTAAGTTTTTGGGGTATTTATGAGAGTCCAAAGAATTTTCTTGGCATTTATCTTTGTCAGCGTGTGCTTTTCATGTTTGTGTGAGCAAAGACTTCTGTGATCTGATTTGTGGAGACTGATGGCTCTCTGGGCCAAGCTTGACTTTGTCCTTGGAAAGACCAAAGGACACATTTTATCCTGAGGAGAGACATCTGTCAGAGTATTGAGTTTTGCTACCACAGTGTATGCAGCCATGTGTAGTTTCAGTGCATGTGTGCAAATAGATGCGATATTCAGATCACGAGAATCACTGTGATGTGACAGGAAGGTGTTTTTTCTCCATCTTTTTTTAAACAGATTGAGAGCAAACGAAGAGTGGAAAAAAACTTCACACTTGATTTTGACACGTGGGAAATCACTGATATAAGCGAGGTGGCGGTGCTGAAGATGTGGCAGGTTGGAGAAAAGTGGGTAAACAACACAGTGACAAAACAAAACTTGAAAAGTGCTGCAGCAAGTACTGCTATAAAATCCTGCACTCTTGTGGACTAACGACTAACATCTTCTCTCCTCTCATCTACTCACCGTTGCGATCTATGGCGAAGGGCGTGCTGGTGGTGGTGATCTGGTAGTTGCAGATCTGGCTGTATTGTGGGGAGCAGTCCTGGTCTGTGGCCTCCACCTGCAGGATGCTGTCGTAAATCTTGCCTTCAGTCACTGCAGCTCTGTACTGGGGTTCCCGAAACACCGGGGCAAACTCATTCACATCATTGACCTGAATGTGCACCACCGCCCTGTGGACAGTAGGGGGCAACAGAGGGGGGAAAGGAGAGGAGATTAGTTAGGACAGCATATCTGCACAGAGCATAACTCTCTTTAAGGAAGTTCATCTTTTTACTTGGTGTGTGAGAGATATTAGGAAGACTTTTATTGGTGACATTAGATTTTTAAATTGCATCATGTTCAACAAAGCCAAATGAAATGTTGCAGCATGTTGGAAAATCCCCGCTGCAACTGTTCTACCAAAATTTTAATGTTCCCACTACTTCAGTTTAGAACAAAATGACAACAAACATGTTGGCTGCTCATGTAGGTTTAGTTTGGAATAATCCATATACTCACTATGCGCACTTTTGTTCCCAGGT
>JAPZDV010000024.1:4954612-4972501 GCA_029814665.1 Acanthurus lineatus
TAGGCTTACAGTTTAGTTCAGGTCCATAAATAAAGCCGCTAGCGATCGCTAGCCTCAGCGGCTAAGTACGTTATGCCCATCGTAGCGTCATGGAAGAGGATACATTATAGGAGCATTATGGGATATGGAGTTTGCTATGGAATTTCAAATGTTCTGTTGTATTTTATGTATCTGTTAAATTGTAAAACCGTGACAATTGTGTTGTCAGTTGCCGTTATCTGACGCTGTAATCCTGCCGTAACCGGAAGTAAGGGCCGTCGGGAGGCGCGTTACGGTCGAAATAACGCAAACAGGAAGCTGATACTGACCAAGACTAAGACTGACTTTTCTTATGTTTAATGTTACAGTGTTTAATAAAATCATTGGCACCGGCATGAGAGTGGTCATCATTGCACGAGTGTAACATATGTATAGATATTTTTGCTTGCAGACTTGCGTCATAGAAGAACTGATTGTTGGTCATCAGTTCATAAAAACAGATTCCCGGAGTCTACCTAATATACATTCTGACTTTTTTAAATGTACCAGAAAATCAAAATGAATACTCATTAGCGCTGCTGTTAAACTTTAATACCTCCAGCACAATCATGTACCTCAAAGCTGACTGTGTTCTTGCCGTCATTTCCACCTCACTCCCAAATTAGTCATCTATCACTCTCTTCACCGCCTGCTTTCTCTCTTCTGATCTTTGGCGGCAGGACCTCGCTGGATCGTTCAGTGGAGGCTCATGGGACGTGAAAGTCAGACTGTACTCTCCTGCTATTCAAAGCACAGCCACTGTGAGTGAAAAGTGATTAAACCTGGCAACACAAAGAGGGCCTCTTTCCTTACAGCTTTTAAGTGATTTGTGATTAAAAGGCTTTCCTTTGATAGACCAAGGGTCAAATTTTCCACCGTGTCACTTCTCATGCTACTGCTCCACTTTACAAGACGGCTGATTACCTCTGAGACCAGGACAAGGCAAATTTAAGCCGGAAAAAAAGTGCTTAACTTGCATGCAAAATATCTGTTTCAACCACGCAGATACAATTTGTGCAAATGAATAATTTAAATATTGAAGTAAGTCCCTACACACCATTATGTTGACTAATGCAGCCCTGACACAATCATTAATAAAGCGAGTGTATCTGGGCTTTGGAATTGGTTTGGTAAGCAGTTTTTCTCTGGTAGCTCATAGATTTGCAGATATTTAACAAATCAGACATAATTTATAAAATGGTTTCTCCTTTGAGAAAACAATGGACTCTTTTGTAGCAGAATGTCTTGAAAATCTGTATATTTAAAACACTAAAATCTCTCTTAGATTAAAGCTGATGTGGATAAAGTGTAGGTGCTCTTAAAGGAAACAGATAAAAACTCCAACAAATGGATCCCAAAGGTAACAGAGGCTTATTGACGGAAAGCGGACGTTCAAGTTAAACCCTAAATTATTTCCATCGACAACTCTCGTGTCTCCTGCAACAATATTTTAAAGCAGGTCAGGTCAGAGAAATAAACTGTGTTGTTATGTTATCAAAGTCGTCCAGCAAAGCCTCATCTTTCTCTCTAACGGTGTCATAGAGTGTTGGAGGCTACTCGGTATCTGTGAAGAAATACACCTGTTTGTCACTCCACTTTTCTGATACTCGACACAGACACACACACGGCATCTTTAACCTTCAGAGTTCATTCATCGCGCCCTCAGTTTTCTGCTCTTCTCTCTACGTTCAGCATCTCCTGCGTCGTTCTGACTGTCTGTCCTCCGTCTCAACCAGCTCTCGTTCACCTGGTGCAACTCTGCCAGCCAGCTAATTAGTGTTGGCACTTTTACAACCCTTACATTATCTTTACTGCGGCTCCTCAGTACGCCACATTAACTGCAGAATAGACGCTGTCAGCTGTTCTGGGATCAGCCGTAGCCACAGCTGAGCCACTGGGACGGTGCCACTCATTGTTACCACAGTCAGAGATAACGCCAAATAATGCATCAGTCAGAGATAAAAGTCAGGTGCTAATTGCCAAATTAAAGCCATAATGCCTGCCATAAAGCAATTAAATTGTAAATTACAAAAGTAAATTAATAAATTATGTTGCTTAACTGTCCAACAATTAATTCAAGGTACAACAAACAAAACAGGTTTTCACATTTTCATTACATGGTTATTATGGGCTGGAGATTTCCCAACAATGACAGTAGTGTGATATTTTTAAAGAAATGATGCTTTCAGTTTTACTCATTTTATTACAGTATATATTCACATATATCATCTACATATTGGACAGCTTTTCTAAAAATAAACTCCTAAAGTAAATCTGTGAATAAAGTGTGACTGCGACATGTCGGTACAGTAAATATCTCAGTGAGTATTGATAAAATGTGAAAGAAAAAAATCAACAGTTTCAGTGCATGAAGATGGTTTTTCCTTGACGGCAGAGTTCATGTTGTGAAATCTGCGACTGCTTCGTCTCGCGGATGATTGGCACAAAAACAAACACATAAAAATTGGCAAAGACAAACAAAAAAATAAAACACAAATGAACCAAAAAAAAAAAACATTAATAGCAACTGTGAGCGTGCATAAATCTGGAAACATTAAAGCTTTGAAATACCATTAAAGCTCGATGCTGAAAGTGAGGCATAATCCCCTACCCCCCCACATCTGCGAATTGAATTACTTTAAAAGCATATAAACATTCTTCAGGAGTAAAAGAGGCACTGAATAGAAGAAAAAAACATCCTATAATACCACGAGAATACACGTAATTCATTTTAATAACATAAGTTTGAACACTGATTCATTTGAGTTAGTCATGAGGCTCTCTAAACTATTTATGACCACAACAGCCCATCTATCAAGAGGAGATTAATAATGCATCGTTCTCCGCCCGCAGCAGATGATGGACAGTGGATGGAGTCTAAGCTGCATGCTTGTTGGACCCTCTTTTGATGCCTGATCAATATTGAAAAAGATAATGAGAAATGCTTCATGCATGTCGATTCATCTTCACAGCAGCGAATGTTGTCGTATTTACGGGCTTGAAATCCATCTTTCATTTGGACGAGATAATATAATCATAGGGATTTAAATCACAGGCCGGTCTGAACAAATGTCACTCTCAGTCATTTTCAATCATTTCCCTCTGAGGGTATTATCACACCAGCCAATTTGGGTTTTGGATCTCTTGCTAACTCCAGCTGTGTGTGTGTTTGTGTGTGTTTGTGTGTGTTGGTGTGTTTTCCACTTCCTGCATCTACACTCTACTGCATTTTTTTTTTTTTTTTGGAAATCTGCGCATGCATGTGTGCGTATACGCCTCAAGTGCGTCTTATCCCCCCCTCCTACATTCGCCATGAGCTGGCTGAGCAAATTGATACCGCTGTGGGATTTTTTTTTGGCGATCTGTAAGTCCGCTGTCACGGTGATGAGAGCAGCACAAAAGACGGCGGCGGTGCGGTAAATGTCAGCATGTCAGCGAGGAGTGACACGGAACATCTGAGCTTGGCACGCAGGGGCCTTCAGCCTCGACCCGGCACACACACTACAAGGCCAAACTCGTACAAACAAGAATAATCCCTCCTCATGTGCTGAATAGAAATCCTGTACACACACACGCCTACACACACACACACTCACAGATAAAGGAAGTTTAAGATTCACCAAGAGAGACGTTCAAACATGGGGTTTAACACTGTTGTGTATTCAAATCAGTGAAGATTGAGCCGAACCTGCCAGGAGAAACTGCATTTCTGTTTCTCAGGTTGAACATTTGTTCTGGGTGTGTGTGACAGATGTGTGTGTGTGTGTGTGTGTGTGTAGGGGAGAGTGTAGACATGCATTGCACATGTACTTGGATGAGTTTTCATTCCTGCACTCCATCTTTCACTCAGTCATGTACACAAGGGGAAAAGAAGTGTGTTTGTGAAGGATGCGAGACAGTCTGGGAATAGATGTGTGTCCTTGTGGTTTTAGATAAACAAGAGCTAAAAGTTGCACACGCACGCACACACATGCACACAAACAAGCAAATGAGAAGCGGGAAGAGTTTGAGGGTTGTTTGTTTGGATAGGTGTGTTGACTGGTGTTTGTAAAATGCTGTAGTTTCCCCCTGAGAACCGCGGCGATTTGCTGTAAGTTGCTATGTTGAGTCAACACTCCATTTTACACCTTTTTTTTTTTCAGATACACCTGTCCTTGTACACTGGCATGAAATTCAACCTGCAATATCAGCTTTCTAAAATCCAAGCAATTGCTGTTTTCTAAGATTACTCACACATTTTATAAAGGAGGCTCGCTGTGACTCCTGATTTCTTCTCCTTTTTAAGTCTGAGGTATGTTTTCGCCTTCAGCTAGTCGCTTACTCGCTAAGATCATTGCATATATTTACCATATGCATCACACACACCGCGGGCCTACCAGATATCCAAAGCATGCTGAGACAAAAACAGAAGAGGTGCTGGGAGATTATGATTCACATGAGGTCTGTTAAAAGTCTCAAATAAAATGAATCCACATTGGACCAGGAGCTCTGTTTCACTTTAGTAAAACAACATTATCAGTTCTTCTCTGCTACAACTAATGTCGTCCTGAGAGAGGCGTGATATTCAGTGAAAATCACTGGCCCCGTCCGCATGCTATTAGTGCTACATCCCGTCCGGACTTGCTCGAGTTCCCTCATGTATTTTGAGTGACATCTCAGGGATTTTTTATCTTTTTTAAATCCAGAATCTGGAGAGACATCAAGAAGGCCTATTTCATCACTCTAAATTGGATCAGATGACAGTCGTAACAGCGGCGAAGTTATTTAGTTCTTCAAAAAGATGTGAAGACAAATTCCTCACAGTGAAAAGAAAAAATATTACACCAATATTATATTAAAATGTGGGACATAAATATTGGTGTACAGGCTCCTCATCCCAAACGCCAATTCCACAAAATGTCTGATTTAGGAAGCTGTTTTCTTCCAGATATTTGCATAATTTCATGACACATTGCCCTACAATGACGCACATTATGTCTCTGCCCCTGTCTGCGCACACACACACACACACACACCATCACACACACCAGTTTCACTGCCGTTGCAGCAGCACATTCCCGCCTGACCCTTCTCAAGGACTGTTTAGATAATGAAATCTGTTTTCTGTTCGCTGTGCTCGGCCTTGATACCACTGATGGAACATGATAACAGTTGTCTCTGTTATGGCATGAGAAGGGTAAAAAAAAAGAAAAAAAGAGTAGGAAGAAGCGAAGGAGCGAACTGTTTCATCAGACACCAGGGAAGGGGTGGAAAGAAAAAAGGGATTCATTGCTGGGAAGTCCGGAGTGGGAAGCTGTCAGAGTTTTTCCCTCGAGGGTCCGTGAGTGGGAGGTGTTTGGGGGATGAGACTGAGAAAGAATGATTTAAACTCTTAAGTGTGAATTTAACACCTTCTTTTTTCCCAAAGATAAGCTCACTGTTTCTGTGCAAAGTTAAGTAATGCCCATGATGATTGTAATTACAGTGTATCGGGCCGATGTATCAAACTCATAATCAGTGTTTATTGATAATCACATCTCCGCTGCTCTGAGTCGTTCGCCTCCGACGTGATGGATAAGGTGCTGTTTGATTCATGACACATTTATGGAGTAATTGATCCGTAATGTCCTGAGTTAATATCAGAGATTGGAATCAGGCATGACCGAGTCACCTGTGGATTGATCGCTGTCTCCGTCGTGACCCTTCGTCATGTCTCATTTGATTTGCTTTAGTGATTTTCCTCTGTTCGCTGAAATGATTGTAGTCATTGGAAATAACTAACATTACATACAACCGTATACGTGACAGAGGGTGAGTCACCTGGTGGATGATAAATATCATGATGAATCAGACTGCAGAAGATTATCAGAGTTTATTGTGGTAGTGTTGGTGTAGTAGTAGGTTGTGTCGGTTTTAATGATTGAAATTAAAATTTTAAGATGATGATGAAGATGATAACTGGTTAAACAGTCAGGGAATCACCTGCTCAGTAGGATTTATCCTCTGGAGATCATGAAAATCTTAACAGAGTTTTGTTCATCAAGTAAATGTTGACATATTTCCATCTGAACCAATGATTGAACTACAAAAAGGCCGATTAATTCATCAATATATCTGCAATATGCTTTCATATCGTCCCATCTTGATTACTGTAACTCCCTTTTTTTCCTGCCAAAGCATCCGACATTTATAAAGTGGAACAAAATGATGCTGCTAAGCTGTAAAGGTCCATAAAACGTTCATGTAGCATCCATTTAGATTTTTCCTTTTAATTTTATCAAACGTTGATGAAGTTCAGTTCGTCTTACATGTTATCAAACTCTGGCAGTGCACATATAGGACTTTAATATAGTATGCTAGTTTCCAAAAAGCTCAAAGTGACCATCAATTGATCTCCTGTGGAGATAATTAGTTTACCAGTTGATTTTGTTAAGCAAATTTCATCACCTTGTTTGTTTTTCTCATGGGTCGTTGTATGTCTAAACCACAGCAGGAAGCCTGCTTTAAGACACAGGCTGTGTTAAACAAAATATTTTATACTTTCTACAGTATTTAAACCTGAGAATTCCAACAGAGGTTCAGTTTATGAACCAGTCTATTACTATCTCTCTATTCCAGCCTTATGCTGATCATTTTCCACCAGCAAAAAAGACCTAAAATTTGAAAAACGCACCTCAGAGTTCAGGCTTTATATGAAAATTCCCAATCAGATTAATTCAGGCTGAATAAAGGAAAGTAATCAAAACATGGGAGCTGTTAAAAAGAAAACTTGTGTTGTGTTTCCAGCCAAAGAGCGACTGAGGATGTTAATAAGTAGGCAGATAAATAGAAGAGAATGCAGAGGAGAAAGAGAGTAACTAAATCCTAATAACCCAGAGAGGGTGAGGCTGAAATGGAGAGAGAGGAGCTTGATTGATTGAGTTTGGGAGAGAGAGAGAGAGATGGAGGAACCAGACGAGTTGGAGAGAGGGGATGGTGCAAACAAATTAGAGAGGGAGGGAGAGAGAGATGCAGGTGGATTACAGTCTAATCCATGCCTCTCTCAGCGCGCTCTTATTACATTAGAGCACAGTGAGAAACACAGCGCCACGGGCTGACCTTCTCTAACTCCATTTCATTCCACTGGATCAGACCCAATGATTTGATCTGAGCTGCGCTGCCCGTGGAGAGGAAACACAGGCTACTGTACGAGGCAGCGCCGCAACACTGTCATCGTTCAGTGCAGATTAATGTCCACAGATGACGGGAAAAATGTCGTCACAGACACACAACAGGATGTTACTGTTATAGCTGAGCATTAACGGTGACCTTTTACTTATATGATATGTCACTACAACCCATAATCCAATCCAAAGTTCAGCCGTCTTTGCTTATTGTTGTAACATCATTGAAAAATATGTGCAATTAGCATCTTTAATTAGCTCATTTTACACGTTAACTGAGCTAATTTAGCTTGTAACTGACACTGTTAATGGTTGTCTTCATGTAAACTCTTGTTCAGTCTGTATTGTACATATCCAACTTTCCCAGGATGCATTTTAATCTCAGATAGTAAAGAAGTGCACAGATACGACGCCTCTCAGCAGAGGAATACAAAAACACCGCTGTAATGACAAACTGTGCACATTTACAAGTCAGTACAGTCAAAGTCAAACATTTTAGGGGACGTAAACATGAAAAAATGCATTTCCAGCAAAGAGGCTCTTTAAATATTCATGACTTGCATTTGCCATCCAGAGGAGAAATGTTGTGCACTTGAGCTTCATTTTTTCCCCCAAAACAAAGATATTAATAAAGATACCACACTTAAAATAAACTAACTAATTGTTCCCATGTAAATTTTAACACTGAGGAAAACAACAAAATGCAGAAGATTAATATTTGCTTCATGGGATTCTTAGTGTTATTTGTTTTGTTTGTTTCATAGTGGACATTTTTACAGCTGCCACTCATTTTACAAACATTTTAAAGGCAGGAAATAAATATCCTCCACAGTATTTGATGTACTGCTTGATGGAGGACGGATTTTAATGGAGTCATCTTTGGTTCAAGAAGAAAAGTCTCTGCTGAAAGTAAAATCCTTGCTTTTCTTAAAATTCCTTACAAAAAACAAGCTAAAAAAAATTTGAAACATTCATTTCAGCTTAAAGGAGCGTATTTATGTTTTTTATTCTAATTTCTAAGCAGATTTATGAAAGCTGTGCAACTGAAACTGAGATCACAGTTAGAAAAAAAACAAATTTAAATGTGTCGCCCGGCACGTTTTTCATTG
Source organism: Acanthurus lineatus (assembly GCA_029814665.1). Lineage (NCBI taxonomy): Eukaryota > Metazoa > Chordata > Actinopteri > Acanthuriformes > Acanthuridae > Acanthurus > Acanthurus lineatus. The sequence goes on from JAPZDV010000024.1 coordinate 4,962,882, forward strand.
GGAAATATTTCTCTTTTAGTATGTACACCTCTAAAGGATGACCTTCATTTTTCAACTCTATCTATTTAATTAATCTGTATGCATGCATTTTCATGATTTAGAGACCACACACAAAGGTCAGGGGCACCCGTTCATACTTCGCCGCTGTCAGTTCCTACACGCCTTACAAGGGTCACTGGAGCTGTGTTTTGATAATGCATGCATATGAAACTTATTTATATTCAGCCGGCAACACATTATGTTTTGTCTATTTTTTTTTTGGTTGCTTCACAGCCTGACAGCTAGTACTGCGGATGCCTCGTATTTCACAAACCTCCTGCTGCTGCTGCATCCTTAATATAATATGAATGCAAAAGACTAATAGCGATAGACGCTTTTAAATCCTGAAACTTTATTATTTGAGGTTTTAAAAAAAATCTGCAAACTCAATTTAAAAAAGGATCTCGAGTGTGTTCTCCAAAAACAGCTCCACAGCTGATCCAACGGGATCTTCACAAGATTTCTCTGCCAGCCAATCAATGTGTCTGCAATTAGTGTCGCTCTAATTAGACGCAATTGTTCCGAGCTCCTTCTGAGGCAGTTCATTCATCAATATGAAATTAAGCAGCAGCCACTTAGCATGGGATTACTATCATGAGTTCATTTGTATTGGAATCAATTCATTTGCATCGTTTGCCACAATCATGCCTCGAGGCTGCACATGGGAGTCCCTGAGAAGTGTGTGAGAGGAGACCATAAGGCTTGTCATATTTGAGAGAGAAAATGAGAAAGAGAGCACAAAGAAGAGAGAGAGAGAGAAGGGACAAAGAGGAAGAGACAGAAAGACAGCATAAACTGTGAAATTACTACCGATTTCTTCCCAAGGAAAAGTCACTTATCGCAAATCAAAGAGAGTAAATGAAAGGAGCAGTGCAAATCGAATAGCCTATCTTAACCACCTTGGCAATATCTAGCAGCTAATAAAACATCCCATTCTGAGACCCCAATTTCACATCCTGTCTTGTATGAAGCTGACGAAGGCGGAGACACTTCAAATTACAATGAGAGATGTCATCATGGCAAATGTATCATCACAAATGTATCATTAAGAAAGATGAGAGAGCTGTTGGATTTGCACAGTTATCTCTGTCCCTGTCTCCATCTCTGACACCTCCTCTCTTTATCTCTCTCTCTCTGTCACACACACACACACACACATTATCATCATACATACTGTGCTTACACAGACATTTCCTCACATACAAATCCCTGTCCTCTTTCTCCCCCCGGGACAATGTAATGTGATTGTGCGCAGCTTCCACAGTCATTTCCATCCTAAATGCCAACTTCAGGGTGGAGACTGCTGAAATAAAGCAGCTTCATATTATCACATACATACTCTAACACGGAGTGACTCACAATAAAGAATCGAAAAATTCAAATGCATTGAATGGAAGGGAAAAGAAAAAAAATGGCGTTGTGTGTTTTGAACTCCAGCACACGGTGTACGCCTGTTGTACAGTCTGATAGACTGGCACGACCTTGACTTATTTTTATTAGTTAGCTTTTTCCTTAAAAGTCATCGAGCTGTGGTTTTGTGAGAAGCCGCAGTCATTACTCAGTTGAGGCATTTCATTTGTGCTTGTATTGTTGACACAGTCAGTGTAACTGAAAGGCAGTCAGGGAGAAAGAGAGAAACAGGACCTTGATGAAAAACGTGTTCAGAGCTGGCGCTCGCCGTGGACTACAATCATATATCGCTAATGAGCAATGAGCCGTACTCTCCGCATACTCGCGGCAAAGAAAAACTACATCGACGTGCTGTCAGTAAATCATGACTACGTAATTAGCGAGAAACGGGGACCATTCATTTTGGCAGCAGGATAAAGTTGTGAAATGTCTGCTTTCACACTGTTTTAAATTGGCGTCAAATGGCCGCGCCAATTTGTCGTGCGGCTTGTTACAACGCAAAGGTGGAGAAAAAGTGAAGGCGGCTCACAAAGGAGGGTGAAGGTATGACTTAAAATATATAATATAAGCTGTGAATGTACAGTTGCACAAAGATAGAAAACTTTAACTCTTACACATCCACTGTGTCGTCAGTGATCCACTACAGCTAGTCACAATTTATTATGATTTCAGTGTTTAAGTTTAGCCTTTTCGGACGTGCATGACATTTTTTGATTTGTTCATTATCCATTAACAAACTCACATATGCATATATGTTGTTTTTGCTTCAAAGTTTTCTGTAAAAAAGCTTTTCCATTTAGCTATTTCAAACAGGCCCAAAAAGTTGGATGTTTGAGGGTTAAATTTACGCAGCGTAAGTTATATTTGTGCTGTTCAGGTTCAAATACAGACACGTTCATATAACAACTCAGTTTCTACTGTGTATGTCTCTTTGAATTAGACCAACAAAGAAGAACTGCTTTGACCTGATGGAGCAGCCTTTATAAGCCTGCTGTTTGCCACAAAAAAAACACACTGATCATTTGTCTACAGCAACAAACAATAAATATTTGATGGGTGAATTGCATGTAGACAACACAGCACTCATGCATGAGCAGAAGATTTAATTTGTAAAACTCAGTTGAAGTAAACTAAAAAACAAAAAAAAACATGCTCTTTGAATTTCTCCATTTGACGCCCTGTAACAAAGTGCTCTTGTTTCATCAACCACTCTGGCACCTCCAACCAACCTGAGCTTCACTAACCGGCACCTGCAAGTCTCCTGCAAACACACATGAACAAGGTATTGATCAGACGTGGCTGAGCTGCTCATCAAACCAGGAATTTACGACCTCATGGCAACAAAGTGGCAACAATATTTAATGCCATTGATGTTGCCAGCTCTGAAAAAAATGACCTGACTCATCTTTTTTTTTATTCATTTTTATTTTCACTGCCAATTTTCCAGTGCAAATATTTATTGATGGTACACTTTATGACATAAACCAATATTTTCTTTTAAATTTGGACCAAGAACGGAAAAAATAAGCTTTTTAAAATGGGACACAGAGACCTGACACACTGCTGCAACACTGAGGAAAAGTGAAAACCTTAAAAGTCCTCGACGTTTTATGTGACTGGGTATAGATGGTGTTGCCAATTCATGTTAAATTGCAGCACAATAGATCACACAATCCTTGGTTGTCAGAGAATTTAATGCTTTCCCTTGACGTGTAATCTGCTTTTCTCAGTTCATGCTCATCCTGAACTATTGTGAGACTGTGATGAAGGCACAAAACGGGGAGGTGGGGGGGGAGTTAAAGCCCTTTTTTCTGTGAGAGAGTTCAGCAAGCTGTAGAGCTATCAAGCTAAATTTGATTTCTATTACAAGGGGCAGGAAGCAGTGGATGGCCCTTTGCACACGAGGCTCAGAGGACTGACAAATTGAGTCACTAAATGCCTGCTTAAAGCGATGACATGATTCTGTGATCGACAGTCCTCTAAAGCTTAAGTCACCCTGAAAACTGTGGCTTTGCTTCCCCCAGCTGTCAGGCCCATGTGAGAGGCAGCAAAAAAAAAAAAAAACCTTCCTAAAAGCCCTTCACTTTTATTCTTTTATTCTCAGATCCGCACACATGTACAGTGCACATTCAACCCCCGCATGTGCACGGAGTTAAAACTGAACACTTTTGCTGCTTCAGATCCTGGCTTGGATTTCTTGCTCAGCACCTTCTCCAGCTCTCTTTTCTTTTTGCCAAGGTCCACAGTACCTCGCAGTCTTCAAAACAAAGGCTGTTTTGTTCCGAATGAGGCTGCAATCTTCATACAAGGAGGGTCATGACATGTTTTTTTGGGGTTTTTTTGATAAAGCAACAATGCTTTTGCTTATATGTAGTGGTGACGTCACATTTCCTCTCTCACATCAGACTTTTCCGACTCTGAATGTTTTCCTCTGAGCTCCAAAACTTCCTACTTTGCGGCCTGATAAATCTTAGATATAATTACATGTTGACTGGAACAACATTTAGGGGGAAAAAAAAACAGATCCAGTGCTTTGAATGATAATTAAAATTTCCAAATAAGCGTGGACTTTTATGATAATACTCTGCTAATGTTTTCGCATCCTTCTCCCCTCTTGTTGTTATTATTGTCGCAGTTCTTTGCCTCCTTGCGTCTGACTCGTCGGATTCAAAGCCTGTCATTGCTCACGCTGACACCCTTGTATAATCATATCACCAGATTCTAATTACTATGGAGTCTTACGTAAAATTTGTTTGCAACTAAATGACGCTTTTCATCCAGAAAATTACCAAAAAATCCTTACAGTGTTATTAGTGCTTTAGCTGCAGTCCCCAGGCGATTTTTCATTTTTCTTTTTGTCTTTTTTGTTTTATCCTCTCCCCCGGCTCTTACACATGCTCCTCCATCCACGACGGCTTCAGTGCATAGTTGGTGGTTTCCTAATCTTTTTAAAAGGCACATTTTTTTTAAGCACGTCTATTTCAAGCCTCCCAAAACAAAAAAAAAGAGTGAACTCACATAAAAGTCTCTGTACTTCAGACAGCGTTGTGTCATAAAGCCGTTCTGCATGAAATGATGAAAGATAAAGTTAAATAAAAGTTGAAATCTGGAGAAGAATCTATAAATAAGAGTGACACAGTTCAGTGTGTGTGTTTGACTGTGGTCATTGTCAACCTGACTGTGTTTCTCAGACAGAAAAAAAAAAACTTTTTTCATTACAAAAAAGATGATGTTCTCATTATTAGGGATGGACTCGTTTGTTTACTCATCTCGATGGCCAGCGGGGGTCTGATTAACTAATTTTCAAAGTGGCTAATAATCATGTGAATGAATGCAGGATGAAATAACTTCTCCAAAGTTTTGATTTTACTTTTTTTTTTCTAATTTCCTTTGAGCTCCACAGATACTTGGCCTGATTTTTGCTTTCTGTGCATCGTTTTGTGTTTGTCTGGCCCAAACCATTCATCACCTCATATAAAATGGTTTAATGCAGAAGTTATTCGACCATAAATGTGTCTGAACGGATGCATTAGACCAAAAACATCATTTGTTGGGTTTTTTTCAGAATGCAAATGCTCAAAACTGTGTGAGATTAAAGGAAAATTTCTCTGTATTTTTAGTTTTATTTTGCCTTCTGTGGCCTCAAGGCACTTGTTTGCACAGCAGACTGAAAGAACAAATCTGGGCGTGGAAAGTATAACCGTGATGACTGTCTTGTTAACACCACTGAAGCAAAGACCCCTGACTCACGACTGTTTTGAAGAGAAATTGCTTAGTTCCCTGCAGATGAGACCATAAACTGTGTGGATCTGTGGGAGTTTTGTTCCTGTTACAGCAGCGTTAATCTCAGGAACATCTTTTCAACCAATGAACAAGCCAATACTCAGACTGGACTGACCCCAGGGGCCCCTGAAGGGGCATAAGGATTTGGCTGAATTATAATTCCCTCCGCAACAACATAATAACAACAAACTGCACTGACTATTTTGGTATTTTGGTTAAACAAAAGTGACGATACACAAAAGTTAATGAGCTTCACAGACTTCTCTCGTGTTGGAGTCTCTAGTTTTTTGTTTCCTCAAAGGTCAGCAGACAACTTGTTTTTGGAAAAGTGTGAATTAACCCACTGAAATGTTTTACCCCTGTTAGAGAATCCAAGTTTCAGTGTGTGAAACCAACTTTGACTTTGTGCTCCTTGTGATGTTTTATCGTGAATGCAGCTGCATCTCCAGATCTGAGAAGTTCGTAAAAATCCGACTTCAGCTGTAAGAAACCATGCAGAAATTCACTAAAACAAAGTTTGCTGTTGTTGGCTTGTATAAAATAAAAATCTGTCAGCTCTGACTTGTTTTACTGCGTGAACTCTACAGGTCCTATAATTCAAAACCTCTTTCTAAGTCTGACTGACATCCAAACTCGAAAATCTATCACTCAACTCCACAAATACACCAATAGCTTTTTAAAAACTACAGCGCTCAAGATGCAGGTAAACTGCAGGCGCTCTTCTGACTGCTCTCGCCGCCTTTGGTCCAGCTGTTTTCACCGCCGCCAGCTGCTGGCTCAGCTCCAAGCTGCCTGTCACGGGGTCAACTCAGAGAGACGACCACTCACGGGCTGCAAAACACCGCTGATGGCCAAAACACTCACACCATCCATCATGCAGGTGCAAAGACTGTACTTATCCCAGAGGGGCTTCGTCCACAGGCGTGCACATCCACACACAGGAACACACACACACACACACACATACTGTAACAGCAAGCTTTGAGCCATCGTTTAGTGGAAGTTATCGATTAGCCCTCTGTAATTAACACATACTCCCACAAGGAATAAATCAGTGCTGATAAATCGTTTACTGCGGTGGTTTTTGTGGTGGAATTATGTGTGTGTGTAAGCGTGTGTGTGTGTGTGTGCAGGTTATAGGGTCATTAAGGTTGAGGGAATGATAGTCAGGCCTTTGGGATGAGCTTGAAAGTGAAAGTGTCCTGGTAGACAATATAAAACTGCTGCTGCACGACGATACTGTGACCGGAGGCATCTGCTGTGGACTGACAGAGACATTTAAAGAGCACAAACCACAAAGACCAAAAGCTCCCATCAGACATAAAGCAACATCAGAAAATAATCAAGTGAAAAACGCCTCCAAACACAAGGTCGAACACTAAGATTCACAGCCGGATCTCAACAACTGGAATTTTTTAACAACCACAGACCTAATAATGAGGGGCTTTTATTCTTCAGCTGTCATTGTACTCGGGCTAACAAAGCACTGCTGATTACACTGCATGATGCATATTACCATACCTGGCTGTAAAAAGTGACCAATGAAGCAAAACATTCACTTGTTACCATGGGATCCACCTTCGAGTCTCAGGTTCATGTAGAAATTAATGAGTCACCTCCCAATTAATCCTGTTCCCTGCTGTTTTGTTAAGAAAAGATGACGCAGAGGCCAAGATACCAGAGTTCAGGAGTGTTTAAAATCTAGCAGCAAAACACATTCAAATCTCTTAAAATTAATAAAAGCAAAACTAGTTTATGTGTTTATAGTGTTTAGAACATCTTACACCTTCACTCTGCTGTCAGACAGTCATCTTTTGATGGGAAACACAAGTCGTTATATCGCTATCTCTAAAGCCACCAGACTCTTTTGTCTAAAACAGTAATTTCACATCGCAAAACACAGAGGTTGCTGATCTACAGCTGCATTGGTTCTTAGTTTCTTTTTGTTATTGTGTGACTTTGTTAAATCCATACTAACTCTTTTTATACTTAAGTCACACCTTGAGACAAACACGCTGAACAATAGAGGCAGTGGAAAACCAGAAACTCCCTCTTTTTCTGCAAGGTTAAATTACCGCTTTTATCAATGGAGTCTGGTGGCTTTAAAGAAGGCATAAACTGGATGTAACAGCTGGAGTTTCATGTTTCAAAGGGCAGTCTGACAGCAAAGTAAAATAGGGAAATATTCTAAATACAGATAAATAAGACTTTTTGTAGGTAGTCCCTCTCTTTTATTTTCCTAAACCAGAACTCTTCTTTTCCAAACTGGGGGCATGCAGACCACCTATCGTAATAAACTGACTATGAAGTACCTCATATGACCCCACATCAAAAATCTCAAACTGCTCCTTTAATTCTGCTCCAAGTTGCTGGCCGAGAAGCTGAATTGGCTTCAATTTAACTACTATATTTATATTTCATATGGCCTTCATTCTTTTCACATCTTTGATTCTCTTCTTTTTGGCACATGAGAACAAAATAAACAAAAAAACAAAGGAATCATGATCACAAGGTGCATCAGAGTTCACCTACCTCTTGTTTATGAGTCCAGCTTTGCTTGTGTTTGATCATAAAACACCAAGAAAAGAAAAATGCATGTGATATCCTTCTTGTAGATCTGAAAGGCGAACACCTAAACAAAACACTGTTTTGGTGCCAGAACACCCAGCTGCAGAGAAACCTGCAAGTCTAACTCCATTTTACTTCCCCCTGTGTTGCCCTTAATGTCTCATTCTGCCTGTTGCTGTGACCCTCCTCTGCTTTCAGCTCTAAGAAGAAAGAAAAGAACGTCGAAGAAACTAAATCTTCAGCAGACAATTTAATTATACCCAAACCAGCTTTATTTTATTGCTCGTACAAGAATCCAATTACCTTCTTAATTTAATCAGCAAAGCTTTTATTAGCCATTTCATATATTTTTTTGTCAAAAGGTTCTAACCTCCTCGTCTCGCTGCTCGTCTCCGACGAAGTGGAAACTCAACCGGGAAGAGAAGCGCGAGGGCTCGTATTTTTTGGTGGGGAGTTAAAAAGGTCAAGTAGAAAATTGAGGTTGGGATAATTTATGCCATCAATTTGCACTTCATTTTCACCTCACCTGACTGTTGTTGATCTTCCTCGACAGTTTTAGGAGCTTCATTATTGACGGGATCTGCTTTTGACAGACAGCATCGTGAGCGTCACTGGAATCGTCTCCAGACAAATTATGACTTTTGTTTACTCTTTAATTTATCTTTTTCTCAGATTTTTTTTTTTTTAAAAAAGTCAAAGTAGGAGAAGCTTTTAATAAAAAGAGCACATGTGCATGGAGATGCGTGACTGACCTTGAGAGGAAAAGTCTGGGTGCTGTGGGTTTAAATTTGTTTCACTAAAAATATATCAAGGTCTTATCTGAAAAAAGAGGCTGTCAAACGTCTCATTGCAGGTCAGAAAAATGGCATTTTCTGGTCAAACCCGGCTCTCTAATGGGCATCCAGTGACCTTTTTATTTTTTCTTTATAATGTTAAGTTATATTTTAGAAATAAACCACAAATTATTTTGTTTATTGTCTCCTTTTTTTAGCCCCCCTCCCATCCCTGCTGTGCTTTACCTGTGTATTATCACTGCATAGACACAATAAACCAATCTTAAACTCATTATTACAGGTAGGTAAGCTAACTTTTTAACTTACTGATATCACCATGAAACTCACAAGAAAATTATTTGTAAAACGTTTTTAAGACATTTTACATTTAAATGAGCTAAAAGTTGATTTACTTTGAATATGAGCTGATTGCAAATGTTTCCAGAACAGAAATCTGATCTGACATTAACACCTAAATATGTATTTTTGATGTTTTCTTTCCCAAAGAGGACAATTATTGAAGCAAAATACCCATAATGCTTGAAAAACTGCTTCACCTTTATGTCTTCCTTTAGTGAAACTAATTAAAATACTTTTTTATTTTTAGTTTACTTGGAAAATGAGTAATTGCATTTAATCAGAATGTATCAGTCAGAAATGTTGTTATCATAACAGCACTGGTAACCTCTGTCATAAAAGTTAAAATAAAAACTTACTTATCAAATATTGCCAGAAATATATCAAGTAATTAACAGAAGAGATTTAAAGAAGTTACCAGACATTAAAAAAACAATCCTAACTTTTAATTAAAATAACAAGTAATGTGTTTTTTAATGTGTTTTTTTATGATTAGGTTTTCAAAAAAAAAAACAAGCACAAGAAAAGAGACAGAGATTTTTAAATGGAAAAAAATCAACATTGTCAAACCTGAAATTGAAGAGAAACACAATGACAGAATAAACAATCTAAAAAGCGGGCAGGATTAATCCGACGAGCGCCGTCCCTGTGCGACGGAGGCCCGAAAAAAACGAAAACAAATGGCAGAAC